>CAWUFW010014749.1:0-398346 GCA_963921515.1 Calotriton arnoldi
TATCGCCACCTTAACACATCAAAAGTGGAGATAGATTTAACGCCCCATTCACAAGCGGGTGCAAACTGCAGACATCGCCAGTATTCCCGCGATAACTGCCGCAAAATTTATCTCCACGGGTGACACCACCAACTAACCCTAATGAGATGCAGAGTAGGCGTTCCCGTGCAAAAACTCACGAAAACACCACTACACCACTTTCACAACGAACTGCCAGATCTGCGATGCAAACCAAAAACAGGCGATAAGCCGCGGCAGCAGCAGGGAATTAACACCTGCCTTTTACTGGTGTTAAGCAGGACGACTACCTGCAGCTTGAAAGGGAGCCCAGCCAAGAGCCACATCTGAAGACCCACAGATGCCATGGAGACAATGATCATGCAGCTCCGAGACCCATGAGGGCCACAACACCCACCACCACCACCCCCAGGCCCGCCACCACCCCCAGGACCCATCCCGCCCCCCCACCCCCCGGACCACCACAGAGGCAGCATACACAAAGACAGCTGACCCACCTTAAACGCACCAGCCGCACAGACCGAACGCCAGAGGAGGACATTGCCCCCTACAGGCCCAAAAGGACAACCATCCCCCGCATCCTGACCCACATCGCCCACCTGCTGACGGTACCAACACAGCGGACAACCAACATCCCTCCGCAGACAAAGCTGCCGGCTGTGCTGCACATGTTGGCCTCTGGTACCTTTCAACCCACAACTGCCAGAATCGGAGGAGTCTCACAGCCAGCCCCATCCAAGTTCATCACATGCCACCTGGATGCCATCATCAGCCTGGTACCCCAGCACCTCCACTTCACCCACACTGCGCAGGAGCAGCTGGAGCAGCTGGAGACCAAGCAAGGCTCCTACGCCATAGCTGGATTCCCTCACGTGTTGGGGCAATCGACTGCACACATGTACCCCTCATGCCCCCTGCCGACACTGCCCACAACTACCGCAACAGAAAGCACACGCATCCCATGAATGTGCAGGCAATAGTGGACCACCCGGGACTCCTCAACAATTTCGTGGCCAACTCCCCAGGCAGAGTGCATGATTCCTACATCGCCCGACAGTCCATCATCAACCAGCGCTCCCAGGATGGCACCTATGGAAATGCAGTGCTCGTTGGTAAGTACCAAATGAACACACCACACACCTCCACCCCACATTCATGCAACTCACGACACTGGCAATGGGCACGCAGCAGAACTACATGCAACATGCCACACAACATGCCAACCGACCAGACACGACAACACGACTCCATTGGGAACCTGAGCTTGCCATGCACACAACCCAGCCACGGCATGGCACCACAGCCACACAATAGCAGAATGTGAGGAGAGGCTTGGAGCAGGCATGTGCGAGAGCGGCAAGTGACTAATGAATGAGAACCTGCCCAATGCCAGGTGTGGCGTGGAGGTGCCGGACAGACTCCAATGTGCAAACCACGGAAATGGCCATGTGGACATTAACTGCTGGTGCATGGAGTGTAGTGGCCAGTGGACGCTACCATGTCCCCACAGGCTGTGGGGCAGAACGCGGAAATGTCGCACGTTACTTCCCCCCCTGTATGCGCGGGCGGAGTGGGTTGGCCCTGCGTACGCCAGGCCTGCGTAGGGGTGTGAATAAAAACCCCGTCGCACTGGGCGTGGTTCTCTTTCGGAATGGCCAACGTGTCTGCCAGGGCGGCGCCTCTCAGCCCGCCACGAAGCCGGCGCCGTGTGCGGCGGGGCCTGCGTCCGTGTGCGCCTGCTGCACCCCGGGCCGCTAGTCCCCAGACCTGTCATGCCTGCCCCAGCGCACCAAGGAGGCTCCGCACACCATGCCGACACCGGCGTGTGTCAAAGAGGGCCCACCTTGTGCCGGTGCAAGCTCCAAGACCCAGTCCTGCGACCTTTGCAGCCTCCGCAGACCATCGCTGGCCTCCACGACGCTGGCCCACAGTACTCCTTTCTCATTGACATACTCCACCGGCGTACTCTTCGGCCCAGTTGTTGGCACATGTTGTACTGAGTCGTGAGTTAAGAATGGCAGTGACCCCAAGTCTGTGGCAGCGTCCACATCACTATACTCCCTCCGATCAGTGAAGCCAAAGTCTGCATTGCAAGCCTGCGACACGTGGTGCCACTAACCCTGTTCAACGCAAGCCGGCGACACTTGGATGAGGGCTCAGGCCTACACTGCGGCCCAGTAGGTCCCACATGTGGAACTGTGTCCTGAGTCTTGAATGGCAGTAACCCCAAGTCCGTGGCAGCGTCCACATCACTGAACTCCCTCCATTCAGTGAAGCCAAAGTCTGCATCGCAAGCACACAACACGTGTCTGTGGGCCCGTGCTGACCGCTGCCCCCGGCCTACACTGTGGTCCAGTAGGTCCCACATCCAGCACTTAGTCGTGATTCATGAATGGCAGAGTCCATACCAGTGAACGCACGGAGAGGAGTAAGAGGAAGATGCGGCTCAGTCCGGATGAAAGCCGGATCCTCGTCACGGAGGTGACCGAACACTAGCAACAACTGACCTGGTGCCACCAGCCCTGTTCACCATAAGTCCGCATCCCGTGGTGCCACTGAACCTGAACTACGCAGGCCGGTGGGACCATCCAACGTAAGCCGGCGACACTTGGTGAATGGCCCCTGCTGACCGCTGCCTCAGGCCTACACTGCAGTCCAGTAGGTCACACATGTGGAACTGTGTCTTGGGTAGGATATGGAGGAGTCCACACCATTGGGCACGCCTCAGCACAGGCGGCATCCCCTATCAGCACTGGTGCCACTAACTCTGTGCGCAATGAGTCATGGGCACTTTCTGGTTGGACTTTGGTGGCGTCTGAGTCCATGGCCTGGGGGTTGTCTGCATCATCATCTGGCTGGGCCGGACTTGGTGTTCGACATGTGTCTGTTCCATTCATCTCCACAATAGTGACTGTTTCTGCGTGGTTCTGCACTCTGCATCATGCCCTGGGGGTACACCTTCCACTGTCCACCGAGACACTCCGTGACAACCCCCTTTGTCATCTACGAGAACCTGCTCTGCTCTCGTGACCCTGTCTCAGTGCACCGCAAGTCAGCGGCCCGTGGCGGTAGGCCCGTGCAGGACGCTGTGCATCCGGGGCCACTAACTCTGTGCAGCTCAAGTCATGGGGCCTTTATGGTTGAATGGTTGTGTCCTTAACGATGTACACTGTTCTCATTTTTTGACTGCACCAGGCACTCCATGACGGCTGGTGTACCCACACCCCACACACATCCAACACAGGTGTCACTCGACATGTGAGCCTGCTAAAAGTGGCCAGGCGCACGTGCCCGTAGCCATTCACACCATCTAAGCAAGTGTGTCTGTGTGGTCATTATGTCAGCATGATGGGCCCGAGCCCTGCAACATCACAGTGTGCTGTCTTCAGCGGACGATACCATGTCACCTCAGCAGTGGCTGAGACCTTGGACATGTAGCTTCGCCCGCCCCCCCTGCATGCACAAGCGGCGTGTGCTGGCCCGGCGTACGTCAGGTCAGCGCAGGGGTGTTCTGATTCGGCAGGGGGATCAGGGCGTGGCTCTGGTCTGGCCTTGAGCAGGAAGTGCGGTAAGCGTGTCTCTGTGTTGGAGTGTTGTCGCCACCGGAGCCACAGTAGTCGATGTTGCAATGTAGCATGCACCCGGAGGGCGTGCCCGCACGTACGGGGCAATGTAGGAGCGCAAGACTGCTCGAGGTCTTGGCTCATACATGCCAAGTGTTATGTGTATTAGTCCTGCGGCTGCATAAGTCAGATGCCTAGCCTCATTCGCAGCGCGATCACAGCCAGCCATGGACTGCACACCTGTGTCCGCTCTGTCCAGACCATTGGCCTACACTCACGTGGCCGCACAGCCTCAACGGCCAGCTTCACGGTATTGTTGGCATGCCGCTGAACATGCACAGACAGGCATGACAATGGGGTGCCGTAGGAGTGCACGTGATACAACCGCGCAGCGCACACAAGTGTGGGGGCTCGTGGGAGGGAGGAGCAGCTGTGAGGCAACGTGACACCCAGTGTGGCTGCTCGTGTGCCACGTGCTCGGCATATCATCCATGATTCCCTGGGTCGCAGACATCCCACCCCACCCACGACAGGCCTCTGTACATCTCCTGTATGCAAGCAGATGGTAGGGTTACTGTAGGGATGAAAGGTCCTTTGTCTGAACTATCAAGCGGAAGCACATCTGCAGCTCCGAGCTGGGACTTGCATGTGCCCAGCACCCCCTGACATATACGATAGCATTTGCTGGCGACTCCCACACTACGCACTGCCTGACGTGTGACCAACGTGTACACATCCCACACACAGAAGTCCTTGGTCGTAGTTAGCGTGTGTGAAATGGCCTTCACACGTACTCCCACCCCACCCCAGGCCTGCACCCGTTGCACACAGACACTGCTCATTGATCCGAGCTGTGGCATTTCATCCACAGGACTGGCGCGGGTCAGCACAGTGCCGCTTCAAGCAGAGCCACTGACGCAATGGCAGGACATCCCGGACACATGCGCGACTCCAGTCACGTGGACCGGTACCGTGCACGTCTGCTGCATGTACTGGGGGCACTGCCATTGGCAGTGCTGCGGATCAGTTACCGGCTAAGCTTCCGCCTTGCCAACGTCACCTGCGTTCAGCCTGTGTTGCATTGTCGCTCGTGCATATTCGAGTGGACCATGGATGTCTGCCTCTCCAATGTAACGGTAGCTGACCTGGATTTCGACGTGTGTGTGCGCCCCCTGTTGGCCCATGACGAGGAGTGTCACCGTGATGCCCGTTAATGGCATGCCTGGATGATTGGCATGCATGCTGGCAACTGGACCTGGGAGATTGCACGACTCGTCGTGTGCAGTGACCACATTGAGCCGCTCCCCTATAGGGCTTTAGTGCCAATTGGGGCCAGGGGTTGGAGTCAGCACATCTGTCCGGGACAGCTGATGGGTTACGTCGCCGACATGTTAGATCTAGTCGACAACGAGCTCTCATTGGAAATGTTGGCCTACGCTGCTGCACTCGCGTTCATTTACGAGTGACAACGTACCTGCAGCCACAACTGAATGTGACCCATTGCACGTGTCCCGACGCCTGGTTGCATGTTGGGGATCTGGTCACATGTCCCAAGACGACAGTGGACATGGCTGCATTGGCCTGGACTCCGGATCCATGCGCGGACAACCAACGCGGGTTGGCACTCACTTGTGTGGGTGATGGACTCCCCCAGGGTGGACATGGGCGCTTTCCAACGTTCCTCATTCAGACATGCTGCTGCATTGGTCTGCATGTCGTGGCACTTCTTTTAGCTGTACTGACACGCAATTGTTGATAAAGTTTCCGCACCTTCACTTGTCTCCAACTGTGATGAGTGTTGATTTGTGTGCCAATGTGTGTGTCATGGCCTATCTGGGCCATACATGCATTGCTACCCCATCACGGCTGTGGGTTTGTACTTGTGCATTATCATGTCCCTGTTTCGTGCTTTGCCAGATGCGTATGGCCATTTACCGGCCACAAGCGGGTGCACTTGTGTCCTGTGTTCGGTTGTGCAAATGTTGCTGTTTGTGCCACATTGTGTTCGATGTTGGGGTGCTCTGCTTCCTATGTGTGTGTGCTGCATTGTGTGTGAGATGTCCCTTCAGCTCTGATTTGGCTCACCCATCTACCTTTCAGGCAGTGTGGTTTTCACTTATGTGCTTGTTCAGTGGTGTGATATTGCCAAGTTGTGTGACTTGTGCTCTTGGTTGGTGTTGTTACTCTTGGGCATGGTTTGTCTGCAGTTGTGCTGTGCTTAATTGTGCATGTGTGCCATTGTGCCCATCTCCCCCCGTCCCTGGTCGTTCCTCTCCCTGTTGCTGTTGTGTCTGTTGATTTTGAGCAGTTTCCGGTCCTTGACTCCTGCCACCATCTCCAGACTGATGTGGTGGACACCATTTCCTCCATGTCATCCAGCTCCTGGTGTGGCGCTGGACTCCCACCTCCGGTGTGCATTGCTGCCTTCTGGTTGTTGGCATGTTTCTGCTTGTTTGTGCGTTTCACATCATTCCAGCTGTTCTGGTTTTCTTCCATTGTCCTCCTCCACTCTCTGGCTGCATTCACCTTGTCCACGATGGACTGCCATGTACAATGTTTTGTTGCCAATGGGGCTTGTGGGGTTGTGTACTAGCTCCGGCTGCCTCCATTGCGCTTCGCTGTTGTTATCTGTTTGGTTTGGCTTCCTTTTTCCTGCTTTTGTTGTGCTTATTCCCGCCTGCCGTGTGTGTGTCGCGGGCCTGGCGCTGTTTATCGCTGCTTTCCTCATCGCGAATGGGCTCATCGCACGTTTTTTTGTATTGGTGTTTGTGTTTTTATCTCCGTCGAGGTGGTTGTATCGCGGACATTGGCCGTGTTTTCGGCAATCTATTGCATGGTACCGCCGTGTTGTGAATTCCACGTTAACACGGGGTTATTTTCCCGCGATAGACTGCGATGTGTAAAGTTGCGTTAACATTTTTTGGAGATGTTTAGCGCATGTTCTTGTGAATATCCCCCTTTGTCTCTTTCTATCTCGGCGTAGATAGCACTGTGCTAATCAGCAGGTTTTGTTGCTGGACGGCGCTGCAAGCAATGTTGCTGCGCTGCCCTGCGCCAAAACTACAGGGCAGGACTGCGCACCATCAATAAGATAGTGCGCATTACTGGGCCTCACTCATGAAAAGTGTTGCAGCGCTGTGACAAGACAGCATTGCAACACTTTTCACTACCCCCTACTTGCGACACCACGGATGCGCTGTATTTACTGAACAGCGCTCCATGACGCAAGTAATGACAGATACGTCTGGAATCCTGACGTATCTGTCTGCGCTAAAGTCACCCATAGCTGCAGTCGCGTCACAACCATGACGCAACTCCAGCAATGCATGGGGCCAGCCTATCCCTGTGGCACTGTGTCACCCTTGCGCCTTCCATCATGCAGGCGTAAGGTACTGCTGCAGTGCCATTATTGAGGGTTGCCCGGGTGTCGGCGCAGTTGGAGATCCATCGGTGGCGGATGCGCGCTGCGGTGTGATTGTCTGTAAGCTTTAGCGGAGTGGTGGTGCTGAGGGAGTTGACATGACGTACTTCAGTGGCCTTGATCCAGCTGCGAGGGGGGCGATGATGGCGATTGTGTACGGTGGGCATGGTGAAGCCGTGATGTATACAATGATGGTCGGTCCAGGAGAGTCTGGTGGTGTGGCTGTAGTTGAAGGTCCCGATGGCGGAGGAGACGTGCTCGACCGTGCGTCCTGCTATGTGGCTTGCTGCGGTGACTAGCTGCTTGAGTCTGATGTTGGGGAGCTACCCCAGGAGGGGTTAGTGTTCTGGTCACTGGGGTTGTCCAGGTGGAACTTGAGTTCGCCGAGTAGGATGTCGTCGGTGGATGGGAGAGCCTGGTGTGCAATGAGGTCTACAATGGTATCGGAGAATGGGTGTCAATGGCCCGGGGGGCATGCAGATCAGGGTGCCGCAGAGGATGGGGTTGGGTTGGTCCGGATCTGGAAGTTGAGGTGTTCCATGGTCACTGTTGGGTCATTAGAGTGCGTGGTCAGTCGGAGTGTGCTTCTGTAGGTGATGGCAATGCCTCCTCCTGGATGGTCGGGTGGTCCTTGCGGGTGATTTAGTAGCCGTCAGTGATGGCGATGGCGATGTCCGGTCCGGAGCAGATGTTGGTCCTGGCAGGGAATGTGGCATCCAGGGTTGATGGCGAGGTGGGTGCTGGCGCCGTAGGGGTGGAGTGTCCGAGAGGAAGGGTCCTTGGTGCTGAGCGCGGTCCAGGGGCAGACGGACACAGACGGGCTTGCCTATGGCTTGCCTTTGGCACGGGAGACGTCCATTACAACGCAGGCATTACATCGTAATGCCTTTAGAACGCAAATCGAACTACACAGGTGCCTTTACATCGCATTCCATTACAACACATTGTGCGGTCAGTAATGGGGTATTTTTAATTTTTAGGGTGGGCATGGGTTTCGGGTGTCGGAGATGAAATGTGTGGTGTATTATGGGGTAAAGTTTGAAATTTGGGGTGTGTTTTAGGGTCAGTCATGAAAATTGGGGTGTGCATTTGGGTCAAATATGAAATTTGGGGTGTGCATTTGGGTCAAATATGATTTTTAGGGTGTGTTTTAGGGGCTCAAAGATGAATTTTAAGGTTCAGGGTTTGCTTTGGGGTGCAAGGGTCAGTTTTAGGGTTGCACCCACTGAAGTGGGAATAGTAATGTTTACATCTCCGCAATCCAACACCTTCCCAACTGTTGCAATATGCCTAGTATTAGTATGCATTGTAATGGAATGCAATATAATGGTATGCGTCGTAACTCCATATATACCTTTGGCACACCAGTGGTACGCCCGCTGCGCATGGTCGCATATAGGCCGCCATTGAGAAGTGCTGCGGAGGGGGACTGGACAGCTGGGAGGTGGGAAACGCCGGAAAGAACACTGGATGGGGCGTGGACGCAGGGGTGTGTGTGTGAGCAGGTGTTGTAAATATTTAAATGAGAGACATCTTACCTCGAGGCCGGGTCCCGTGTCTTCGTTGCTCCTGCTCTCCTGAGTCAGCTTCCAGGAACAGGAAGTAGGCAGCCAGGCTCCCTCCCCTAAGCCAATCACAACGCTGAAATGCGGCGTTGGGATTGGTCATTGGCGCAGGGACGAGGCGTTCAGCCAGGGGCTGGAGGTGTGGGCATGTTCTCCATGCAGGCTGTAATGCAGCCTGCATTGCGAACAGGACAGTATGCATGACTGCTTTGTGCGGCCTGAGCGGGCTGATCATACAGTAACTGCGCACTTGAGTGGGCATGCCACTCCGCCCCTGCCCCGTGAGTGGAGCAGCCCTACCCACCCTCCCGCCCGCAAAGTAAACATGGCACGATAACATCAGGAAGTTATCATCATGTGATGATTGTTCCTCTTCTTGCACTGCTTGGAAGCAGTGGGGCGATGCTCTTCCGCAGTAGCGGATGAGCCGACACTGGGGGTGCGTCATCTACTGGTGCTAGGCCTGGGCGACTCGACCCCGGGCCTCCTCCGCTATGTGTCCCACCTTCTCCTTACCTGGACATTGACACCGTGGCGCAATCCGCTAAACTCTCTCCTAATCTGTGACTCACCCAGCAGGAGCCTCAGCCAGGTGGGATTTCACAAGCGTGGGTACAGCAGTCGCCGCCAAGTCCGCTGGTGAACCTCTCGATGCGGTTGATGCAGCAGGGCCCCCTTAGGCGTGAACTCGCAACGCTCCCGCAACACTAGTTTGTCGCAGCTCAGGGGCCTCACCCTCCACAGAGTCCGGCCAGTGCAACCGCATCCGGCCTGTGATGCAGAGAGGTGCCGCCCACCGTTGGTAATACTCTCTATGCACCCCGGTGTAGTGGTGGATCGTAGTATGCGATGCAGACCTCCCTACGTTGGTGCACAGGAGCGCCTCTACCATTCACAGCTCCAAGGTAAGCGCAAGGCGATCTTCTCACACAGGTCATCAATGTGTCTCCATGCGACCGGCCAGACTTCACCACCAGGTACGGGCGATCGCCGCGCCTCAATGTCTACCACCACGGCTCATCGACTCCACAGCTCCTCCGAATCCCACTCCAGGCTCCAGACGCAGGTCCAGCGAGGCATCCAAGCTCCAGATGCAGGTCCAGTGAGGCATTCAGGCTCCAGACGCAGGTCCAGCGAGGCATCCAGGCTCCAGATGCAGGTCCAGAGACACATCCAGGCTCCAGACGCAGGTCCAGCGAGGCATCCAGGCTCCAGGCGCAGGTCCAGCGACGCATCCAGGCTCTCATCCTGGTCATCCTGGATGTTGGGTGGCTTGAGGGGGTTGTTGATGTGTGCTGCACTTGGCCCTGGCTGCTCCATTCTGCATTTCATTTTTTTTGTGCCTATTTTCTATTGGAGGTCGACTGATAGGCTAATTTTTCCATTAGAGGCAAAAAAAACTCATGTTGGGCTGACTAACGTTCGTTTTTTTGCCGCTAATGGGCCTTTCGTTGGTTTTCGCCCGCTAATGCCGGAATTCCTATCGCCATCACGCTAATGTTAGCAGCAGTTTTCACCACTGATCCCAGAAGCTATCGCCATGTAGCGAAGTCTTGTACATACGTCGCTAACAAGGCGATAGTTTTCAGCGGTACACAGCAGTAAGAAAACTGCCGCTAACTAGCGTTAGCGGTAGTTTTCGCCAGTCCTTGTGCATTTGCCCCAGAGTCCTTTTCCTTCTCTGCCCTCCCTACCCGTCCGCGAACGGCCGAGCCTTATCTATAGGCCTTGGCTACTTCTGCCGTCCTGGGACGCATTTATTAAATCAAAAAGTAGCAGAACGAATACTATTAAATTAAAAAAGGAGGGGCACACCGTGCCCTGCTGATCCCGCCCACTTCGACCACTGAATTTAAACATATACAATTTAAAAATCATTGCAGGTTTGAACAGGCACTTTTAACATTGCCATTGCTACTAATGGCTGACAGGAAAATATATGTAGATATAATACAATGATTTCTAAATTATTCAAATTTCTCAATGATAAATTATGTTAAAGAAAGTACATTCCAGAGAGATCCTGGTTCTAGGGTAGAGAGAGCATATACTATTTATGTTGCATTGTTCTTCAGCCTTAATCGTATTAATGCGGTTTATTTAATACATTGAAAAATATAATCAAACCAGTCTAGGTTTACACCTTGTTACCTATACACATATGTACAAATGCACATAGGCACACTTCACAAAAGGCAATTGTTGGTGGCCTCACCATTTTTAGTTTTCACCTATCAGACAGTGAAAGCTGTTGGTGAAAAGACTTAGGGGCATATTCACAAGGAGCCATCGCCGAATTAACGGCACTTTATCGCAGCCAAAGTCGTGATAAATTTACCCCCCCATTCACAAGCCGGTGCTAACAGCCCACAGCACCAGTTTACCCGCGATAGCAGGCGCAAAAAACATCGCCACAGAGGACCCTCGCAAATATCGCTAATGAGATGCAGAGTAGGCGTTCCCGTGACAAAAGCCGAGACAACAGCACACCTCAACATTCACAACGACCAGCCACATCCGCGATAAAAACACAAAACAGGCGATAAGGCGCCTTAGCACCAGGAAATCTACACCTGCTCTGACCTGGTGTAAAGTCGGACGGCAGCCAGCACCACAAAAGGGAGCACAGCCCAGGGCCACATCTGAAGGGCAACAGATGCCATGGAGCAACTCATCATGCAGCCCGGACATCCAAGAGGGCCACAACACCCACCGCCACCACCCCAGGGCCCCATCCCACACCCGAAACACGCCCCCCCCCGGGACCACCCCCAACCCCGGACTAAGAAATTGCACACCAACACCACGAATCCCAAAACAAACATCTTGCCTGATGTCGCACAAGCAGGAAAATAAACATACATGCGTGGCCAGAAAATGGAGAATCAGTCATACAGCAATGCAACCACCAAGACAAAACACCAGACAAACAAAAGCAGAAACAACCCCTAGGATGAGTCCCTGCTGCTCCCACTGGACAATCCGTAGCACACAGCCCGGTAGACCAAATCCAAGAGAAGAAGGTGTGCCATGCGCGCAACAAAGGAAAGAGAGGGAGAGAGCGAGGGAGAGAGACGGAGTGAGATAGCACAAGCAGCGCAAGGCTGCATGGGCACCTGGCTCCACATGCCAACATGTGTGTGTGCATCGCCATCCGTACACCATGAGCCCAAGGCCGTGTCCCAATCTCAGCGCCAAAGCCACATCACATTCCCGAAACGAAAGTAGTAGTCAGACAAACATCAGGGATGAAAGCACCATTGTCCCAATGCAGAAGGCGGGAGGACACCTGCACCTCTGACCTTGGTCCCGAACGCGCCTGAAACACCCTGATAGAGATGCAATGGCAGATGGGGACGACTCCCACACCACGCATTCCGCAAATGAACCATCCGACTCATCCACAGCCCACACATAGAAGCCCCTGCCTGTGGTACCCCCGCATGGGATGCCCTTGACACCCACGGAAACAGCAACCCATGCCCCACAACGTTGCACACACATTCGAATCATTGCTCAGAGCTGTGGCATATCCTCCACACAACAGCCGCAGTCCAGAAGAGTGCCGGTTCACGAGACGCACCAACGCAATGGCAGGCCATACCGGGCACATGCACAACCCCCGTCACGTGGAACAGTACCGTGCACGCATGCTGAATTTACTGGGCGCACTGCCACTGCTGCGGATCAGTTACAGGCTCAGCTTCCGCATTGCCCACGTCACCTGCGTCCAGTCCTGGTTCCAATGCCGAACATGCACATTCAAATGTCCCATGGATGTCTGCCTATCCAACACAACTGTTGAGGAATTGGACTATGACTTGTGTCTGCGCCCCCTGTTGGATCACGAACAGGAGTGTAACCGAGACAGCCGTGCATGGGATGCCTTGACATACTGCGTATGTATTGATAGTTGTGCATGGGAGATTGCACAATTTCTCGTGTGCAGTGACCACATAGAGGCGCTCCCCTATTGGGCTGTGTTGCGGATCAGTGAGACGGCGTGGGCTGAGCACACCTGCCCGGACCACCTAATGGATTGGCTCACCCTGGTGTTCCTTGAACACGAGAACGACGTACTATTGGAACACATTGCACATGAAGCTGCACGGGCATTCATGGACGAGTAACTACGTACCTGCAGCCACATCCTATTGCCACCCACAGCACATGGCCCAACAACTTGTTGCACAGTGGGGATTGCTCACATATCCCACCAAAACAGAGGACACGTCTGCCTTCGGTAGGGCTCTGGATGCATGTGCGTGGAATAAGGCGTGTGCACACACACCTGTGCAAGGCGACGCAGGTCCATGGTCCGAGCAACACAGTGTCGTCTGGTAACGTTGCCAATTCGGACACACTGCTGGGTGAGAGCACACACTTGGCGGTGTAGCACGACATGTGAACCTGTCGGACCCTCACACCTGATCACTGTCAGCAGAGCAGACAATCGGCGCACCCCGGAGGCAGAGCACCATGCAGACCCCACGTGCAGTGAGTCGTGTCCCCTCACACGGGGCACTATGCAGACGCCAAACAACACATGACTCGTCCAGCAAGGCAAGGTGGGCTGTGAGCGTTGCCATCCGTGATGAATCTTGTCCATTTCAGCCCCAACATTATCTGCCCCTCGACATGTACCCATGCTGCGTGTAAGTGTCTTAAGCATGTCCCTGCCTGTTGTGGCCGTTGCCTCGTCCGTACTGACACGCACATGCCAATAAAGCCTATGCCACTCCACTGGTGTCTAACTGTGAGGTGTGTTGTTAAGATTGTCCACTCGTGTGCCAAAATGAGCCTCGTCCCAACACAGGGAGGAACTGACTGTTGCATGTGCAATGGGGGTGTGTCCCTTTGGCAAGCTCCGCCTCTGTGAGCCAGACATTGTTTTGGGATAGGTGCTGGATGACATGTGCACTTACATGACTCCAGCCATGTGTGTATGGTGTCCAACCTCTGCCCATGTGGAGCAATGTCATACATCACAACAGAATGTGTCCACACAGATGTGTGTAAGTCGGTATGCGACGTGAAGTTCTGCTGTCACACGTGGCGTGGGATACCACTCCTGGCCGGCCACCGTTTTGGTCACTCCTACACACGGCCCTATTCAACACATGGACGTGTGCCTAAGTTGGGCTGTTGTGAGATTGCTGTTGATGTGCAATGGGGTCACAGCTAGTACTCACCTTCACAGTCATCCAATTGGCCATGTGTCTCAGGGATAGACATGCGCATAGATGTCAGTTAGCAGGGTGTACCTTCATGTGCAATCATCGTCCCCACATCCAGCCATACTTCCATACGATAGCGAACATAGTGATGACACATCTGTGTGATTCAGAATGTTTTATTCACATTCAGGTGATTGACGGAGCTGGAGCTGTAGCTGCCCATCCAAGCCCACAACACATGGAAGCCCAGTGGTGGCCCAACCAGAGTCCTTTGGGGAATGCACAGTGATTGGGAAGAGGGAGAGTGCAGTCCGCAGCAGGATTGCTGTGTGATTGTCCAGTGGTGAAGCAATGGCAGTCCGTGTCGGGTTCCGGGTGAATGTCCCAGGGTGTTCCGGAGGTCAGTAGGAGGTATTTCCCAGGGCATGATGCATAGGTCTGACATTACCTGCGCCATCTTGTCTGGTGGAATTCTATGTGCACATAAGTTGCAGTCATTTTGATCTATCACAGCCATTTTGTACTCTGTTGGTCACCTTTGTTTCACCCTGCCCTTACTAGCATCCCTCTGACCCTCTGACCGACCTGGTATGTGTGCTGGGGGCTATAAACTCTATTGCCACAACAAACCTCAGCGCCACTTGCTGCCACAAACTCGTTTTTCCTCTCATCTCTGTTTTCAGGCAAACCTTTGGACACTCTACCCCTCACTGCACCTAGTTACACAAACAGGTTCCAAACACCAAAAAGACTCTTGCAACATGATTTATTGCACTGCAAACAGCAAGACTTGTTGTTACCAACAATGGGACCTGTTTTTATCAACAGAACGGACTCTTAGATCTGGCCGGTCTCACATGTTTTAGACCCTGAAGCAAGGTCCAGCTGCAAGATAAGATTGTCTGTTTGACCTGGGTGGGAAGAGAATTACTGTTGGGCTTGTGTGACAACCTGCCCGGGGCGGGGACCCCAAGCTTGTGTAACCATGGTAATGAAACAAATGCATTGTGTCAAACCTGTATAAAAGGAAGAGCCAAAGGAGTATCAGCAGAACACTTCCCTCAGACATCCCGGTGTCTGCAGTTGACGTGATCTCCTCATGAGAAATAAACCTTTTTCTTCTCTTCCAGTTTCCAGCGCTTGCCTCATTATTTTGATAGCGAACCCAAAGTGAATTAGAGGTGGAACCCTGCACCGGGCAGCTTTGAGGGTCTTAGAAGACTCGCTGCCTTTCACAAATTGGCGCCCAAGCGTAGGGGCCCATCAGCGACGCGTGGGTCCGGTAGAGAGGTCCTAACGACGGAGTGAACGACTACACGATTGGGGTAAACCTGCCTGAGAAGACCCTTGTCTGGCTGCCGATCGACTGAACTTCACCGGTTCCGAACGGACCTCTCTCGAGTGACCTGCGGTCCTGACTGGGACCTTAGAGGAACGCCGCATTGATTGTTGGAGTGAGAGGACAACCAGGCGCTGGAAGGGGAAGACGAAGAACTGTCCATACGGTCCGGGTAAGGTCGTGAAAAAACGACTTAAATTGATTGATTGATTGAATAGTTTGATTGAAATACTAGTATTCCTTTTTTTGATATTGAGTTATTTGCGACATTTCCCTGCTTGCAAACAACGAAGAATAGGAATATTCTCTCTCTTTGCAGGCAGCGAAGGACAGGTAGTGCAGACTTTTTGTCTAAATTGATTGATTGAGATATTCATTTTTGACCGATAAATACGTCATGCCTGTTTTCTCTAGATTGTTTGATTGTAATTGTTTTGGACCCGACCGTTCGTTAGAGGTCAGTCAGCCGGCACCGCCGGAAGGCACCCCTAACAAGGACTTGTACGTAAAGTATGGATTAGCCACCGTAGCTTATAGCAAACTATGGCATAAATACACTAGGAAGGACCGGGTAAATCAGTGGCCACTGACGGGATCTTTCGATCCCGCTAAAATAGAAACGTTAGAATTAGCTCTCCACAAAAGAAAACTAGACCAGCCATGTTTGACAGTTTTGGTTTATGGCGAAAAGAGGCAGCTCAAAGAAAGAAAAGGGACGAAGCTAGACAAGATAAAGAAACGCGAAAATCAGCTTACCAAGCCTGTAAAAGATTAGAAGAAAAACTAAAAGAAAAGGAAATCGATAAAAAGGAACAGGAATCAAAAATATCAGGTCAATGCCCTGTTAGAACGCCCTCGACTCTTTACCCCAAGTTACCAGCAAAACAAAGGGTAGATGATGATTTATTGTTAGGTCCCCCAATCATATACATGCCACCCCCTTACGCCCCTACTCATCCCGTAGCACAACGCCAGGACCACCAAAGTATAGCCGGAGATGGCACGATCGCCTCAGTCTCCACCGCCTCTGCTCCCACCGAGTCACCCACACCAAATGCCTCATCAAAGGATACAGTAGTAGAGGTAGGATCAAAAGAAAAAGGAGCGACCAGGGTCCCGCGATTAAGTAAAAATGAGCGAGCAGGCATTGATAAAATAGTTAAATCCCTCATAGATAGGAAGGAGACAGAAGAGTATGTAACTGACATATGCAACTCCTATGTTGAAAACCGCAAACGATACTTTATTGTACGTCTCTGTTACCACACTCTTACTGCATATGAAGAGAAGTACCAAGATGTAGGGCCCGAGCGGCTAGTGGCTCTCTATAGGAAGGTAGACACCGGAGATGAAGGTGACAACGATGTTACAGAACTCTTTTCATCCACACTGGAGGTATTCCGTCACCTCGTGGAACAAGGACGGATAGATAAGGACAGGACATCTAAGATAGCAGGACCCCGGTGGAAAAACCAGATAGCATGATGCCGATAAAAGAAGCTGCCCCTTCTTGGGTACCTCCTAGAGGACAAGGGACTCATGACGATATGAACCATCAAGACGCTAGAGGAAGGGTGGTCTACAATTGGGTGTATCAACCATGGGACAGACAGGACATTTTGACGTTCCGTAAATCTTTACCGGATTTACGAAAGAACCCCACCGCCTTTTACACCGAGCTAGGTACCGCTCTGGGATCAACAATAATGACACTTGCCGACATAGACTTGTTCTTCGGGTTATGTTTGCCAGCAGATGTGTGGAAACAGATTAGGAAAATAGACCATACCGAACTGCTTGGTCATACCTGGGAACAACTCAACACATTAGATAAACAGCGGAACCCTGGTCAAAAACCGGTTAAAGCAATATTGGACCTCCCTGACAAAATAGTGCAGAAAGTGAAAACGCTGATCCCAGAGAAAAGATAGACTGGTCCATAGTAACCGCGTGCCGCCAGAAACCACAAGAGGATGTCTCAGAGTATTTCTCCAGATTTGAAACGGTGTTCTCCGATTACAGTGGACAAGACATGTCCACCGCAAGCGGACACCACTTATTTGTGCAGAACTATGTCAAAGGACTACTACCAGATGTATCCCAGAAATTACAAGCCAGCGAAAGTAGTTGGGCAGCATCTAAACCGGCGGCCATTCTCCAAATGGCCCAGTACTATGAGCATCAGAAAAACGAAAATGACAGGGCTACAGAAAGGAAAAAGAAGGACTTGAAGGAGAGGGTAATGGTAGCACAACTCCAGGGGGCGAATACAGGAAGGGAGCAATATAGGGGAGGATACCAGCAGAATACCCCTAGAGTACAGCCACCTAGAAACAATTCATCGACATCATATGTAGGACGCCAAGACCTTGGACAGGATCAATGTGCATTTTGCAAAGAATATGGACACTGGAAAACCCAATGCCCGGCTTTGTTAGGAGCTGGTAGGGGCAGAGGGGCGAGGGAAATAGCAAGTGGACAGAGAGGAAGAGGACGTGGGAGAGGGTACGCGAGTGAAGCAAGCGAGGAAAGGCCAGGAAGAGTGAACACATTTGACCATCCCAAACAGAATCAGTACCAACAGACAGATTATGACAATACGTACGACTTTGCATAGGACAGCCAGGGGCAAGGGAGGGATCCAGTCAAGCTCTATGTTGATCAGCAAGGCCCTTATGTTACCGCTGAGGTCCTGGGCACAAAGTCGCCATTTCTGGTAGACACGGGAGCAACACGTAGTGCACTATCCAAACGACTGATTCCAAGGGCACCCTTGTCAGGCTCACATGTGACCTCAATAGGATTTGACGGTACGCCCTCCACCAACCCTTTGTCCCGACCGATCCCTTTTAACCTTGACAACAATAGCGTCGTAGCGACATTCCTCCTCTCTTCCAACACCCCAGACGCCATTATGGGTCTCGACCTTTTGAAACACTTCCATGCGACTATCAGATGCTCACCAGACGGAGTGCGTGTCGTCCTGTATGACAACCCCCAGCGTCATAGAGAGAACCCTTCTCAGCACATGTTTCCCATCTCCGAGACTGACGCATCCCTACTGGACCCTTTGCCATCACACTTATGGGCTAGGGCTGATTCAGACGTAGGACGAATGATGATTGACCCAGTACACGTAAC
Organism: Calotriton arnoldi; assembly: GCA_963921515.1. NCBI lineage: Eukaryota > Metazoa > Chordata > Amphibia > Caudata > Salamandridae > Calotriton > Calotriton arnoldi. The sequence goes on from CAWUFW010014749.1 coordinate 18,225, forward strand.
AATACGACAGGACGCAACCCTACCGAAAGTACCGCAGTACAAAATATCGCCAGAGGGTGAGAAGGCACTGACAGAGATCATACACTCTTTGGTAGAGGCAGGGGTGGTAGAGGAAGTAGTGAGCAACGTTTGTAACAGTCCCATACTACCGATTGTAAAGAGACAGGGAGAGGGAGACGGAAAAGCCTACCGCTTCATCATTGACATGCGGGAGATAAACAAAATCGTAGTGCCACAATACCCAGTAGTTTCCGACATCACGACAATTTTGACTTTAATCCCCTCCACTGCCACCACCTTCACTGTAATTGACCTCAAAAACGCATTCTTTTCCATACCTATACACAAGGACAGCCGCTATCTATTTGGATTCACCCTAAACTCCCGTTCGTACAGATTTTGCAGAGCACCTCAGGGGTACACTGAGAGCCCAAGCATCTATAGCCAGGCGCTTAAAAGACAGTTAGACGCCATACAATTGCCAGATGGAGTGGCACTAATACAATATGTAGACGACATCCTTCTAGCAGCGGACACCATACCAATAGCCGTCACAGCCACCATCAAACTACTCCATTTTCTTGCTGAGAATGGTCACAAGGTCTCCCAAAAGAAATTACAGTTCTGTAAATCACAAGTGACCTATTTGGGTCACCTTTTATCCAAAGAAGGGAGGAAACTCACGCCTGACAGGATCCAGACAATTCTAGACACCCCTGTCCCCAAAGATCAGAAACAAGTCCGCTCTTTGATAGGTCTCACTTCATTTTGCCGACAGTGGTTACCGAACTTTAGCCTCATTGTCAAACCCCTTCTCTCCCTCCTAGCTAAAGACATCCCCTCACCTCTCCCCTGGACCCCGAATGCCAGTCAGCCTTTAAAGAACTACGCAATGCCCTTTGTTCAGCGCCTGTCCTAGGAACCCCGGATTACTCCAAACCATTCTTCCTCTACACGCACGAGAGGGAAGGATGTGCATTGTCTGTCCTAACACAATCAATTGGTCACAAACAACGCCCTTGTGCATATTTCTCTGCCACCCTCGATCCAGTAGCCAGAGCGCTGCCAGCGTGCCTGCGCGCTGTGGCAGCTGCAGCAGTATCGATACGCCAGAGCGAAGGAATAGTACTCTCCAATCCAGTCACTGTTTTAGTACCCCATGCAGTCGACACACTACTAAACCAGACCAAAACCCAACACTTGACTAGCGCCCGACTGACAGGATATGAGTTGACCCTGCTAGCACCGCACATTACCCTAAAGCGATGCACCACCCTCAATCCAGCCACACTGTTACCCGTACCCGAAAATGATCCTAGCGTGACTCCACTACACGACTGTGTGACACTAACCGATGAACAAACAAAGAGTAGAATAGATCTCAGAGGCACCGCCTTTCTAGAACCAGATGGAGAACTATGGGTGGATGGTTCGTGCATCAAACTCCCCGACGGCACCACCTCAGCTGCATACGCTGTCACCACAGCCCGAACCATTCTGGAAACAGCCCGTATTCCCCAACGTTCAGCCCAGGCTGCAGAACTAATTGCCCTCACACGAGCATGTATCTTAGCGACTGACACGACAGTTAACATATACACCGACAGCCAATATGCCTTCGGGGTGGTTCACCATTTTGGGATCTTATGGAAAGAAAGAGGGTTCCTGACTTCACACGGTACACCCATCCTGCATGGAGATTTAGTCTCCACCTTGACGCAAGCAGTCCTCCTCCCCAAGAAGTTAGCAGTGATAAAATGCCAAGCACATAGGAAAGTGACTGATCTCATTGGACAGGGAAATGCACTAGCAGACGTTACTGCCCGAGCCACGGCAGGAGACAGAACTACGACACGAATGTATGTGACCAGGTCACAAGCTGAACGATGGACTGACGCTAGGACCACTGTAAGGGACATACAGACTACAGGCACACAAGACGAATTGACCGAGTGGGAAAAGGTGGGACTAAAAGACGAGGAAGATTGCTGGAGAACTAAAGACGGAAATAAATGGCTGTTACCCAATGCCTACCTCATCCCCATATTGACCATGGCACATTTACCAGCACACATAGGCTCCACCCCCATGATTGAACTAATCACCAGAGTATGGCATAACGTCAAGATAGCAGAATCTGCAAAACGCCTAGTACAACAATGTATAGTCTGCCTACAACACAACCCAGGGAAGGGGACAGTAGTACCACAGGGAGGGTTTGGAGTCCCTGACCACCCCTTTGAAATCATTCAAATGGATTACATTCAACTAGAGAGATGCCTTGGTCTAAAATATGTCCTGGTGGTTGTGTGCGCTTTTAGCAAATGGGTGGAGGCATATCCCACCCGCGACAATACCGCCTTAGCCACTGCAAAAGTATTGCTGAAAGAATTCTTCCCCCGATACAGCCTTTGCAGAATTTTATGGAGCGACAACGGCCCCCACTTCGTAGCCGAGGTGATACAGAACATACTGAGAGGGTTGGGGGTAAAACAAAAGTTCCATGCCGTCTTCCACCCCCAATCAGCGGGCCTGGTAGAGAGACACAATGCAACGTTGATACTACAACTAGCCAAAATAGTTGCCACGACCGGGTTGAAATGGCCCGACGCCCTCCCATTGGCATTGTTATCGATGCGCTCCACCCCAACCAAACACCGACTGACCCCGAATGAGGTGGTCTTCGGCAGTCCTATGAGCATTTGGGCGTCACCAAGACCCACCTCCATTAACGATGTCCCGAACATATTAATGTCGGATTACTTGCATAAGTTGACAAACGAGCTAACAATTATCCACCAACAGGTGCAGCAAGCCTAGCCTGACGTATCCAGGGGCCCGGGACATGAAATAAAGCCAGGCGACCATGTATTGATTCGCAACTTCCAAAGAACGAAGAATCTGGAGCCCTGGCAAGTCCTGATCACCACCCGAACTGCCCTCCGAGTGGAAGGAAAACGAAACTGGCTGCATGCCCACCACTGCAAACGAGTCCCTCCAACCCTGGCAACCTGTGAAGGGGTGGACGTGCAAGAGGAAGTACTCGCGAGAGACCGACCAGCTCTGAGTTGCTAGCCACAAGAAGACACCCTCGAACTATCAGAATTTCCCGACACCACGGTGCCATCCAGGAAAGGGTACAACCTAAGATCGACGAAAGGAGGGCGCTCCAACGACCAGGCCACCAACTAAGTCAAGGTCTCAGATCGGTAGCACAGTCAAACAACGCTACCAGGAAAGCGCCAGACAAAAGTCTGTGGTCCTAACAGTTGTTGAGCTCCTCGAAGATGATGGAAGAAACTGAACACCTGCAAAACCACCGCAAAGACACCAAGACTGCTAACCTGCACAGCACAAAGACAATTGCACTTGTAGCCGCATTTCTCACCTGTCTCCTGCTAATGGTCGCACTCTGGATCATTGAAGAGAATGCACCTGCATACAGAACATTGTCACCCACCATGCAACCAACCACCAAGAAAGAACACTACCTGGTATCACTACCGCCACATCTCCGAGAACGACGCAAAGAATTCTGGAATAATTCTTTTGTGCAGATGTTGCACCAGCACAATCTTGCCACCAATGCTACCAACTGTTGGGTCTGTGGGCTGTTACCACATGCCACTGAACATTCCATCCCTTTCATCCCTTCGCCCTTTTCTATTCACGGATCTTGCCTTGCCTGGATGATGCTCCTACAAGAAAGTTACAAAGACAATGCCACTTCCGACGGAACAATCGCCCAGTTCTACAACGAGTTCTGGCGAAACAAAACAGGAAGGACAGCCGCCCCTTCTGCCCTCACACCTTCAATGCGACATTCCAGATTAATGTCCCCTCCAAAGAACGCAGTGGAAATGCAAGTGTTCAATAATCCTAACAGAGCCACATTTTCCTACCTGAAGAAAAGAACTGCTGCAACACTGACTGTGGCCCTATCTGTGGTGAACGTCTCTGGCCTTGTATGCATTGAAGGCCGTGGGACTAAGAATGTGGGTCACAGCACCTGTAGCATTGTAAGGACTTTGAACACTGCCAACCCCCCAGCGCTTGTTGCGTCACCCAATATGTACTTTGTTTGTGGAACCAAAGCCTACACCTGGCTCCCAAGAAACTGGGGGGGCACGTGCTACATCGCTTTTGTTTTGCCACCAACCTACACAGCCCCTGCAGAGCATCATCGAGAAAAGCGTTCTAAAGACATTGATCAAGCAGACTCTGCCTCATCACAGTTCCTCGACGCAGCCTGATAATTCACCTTCTGTCTATGAAGCAATCAAACATCTCCATAGACTATCTTCAGAAATTCATCAAGGATCAGAGACTTGGACAATTGGAAGTTGGCTTTGGGGCATCTTGAAGGAGTGGGGTTGGAAAATATCAATGATTCTCTTGGTCCCAGTATTGACAATATGTGGTTGTTGTTTGCGTATACACTGTATACCACCTTTGTGTTCTCTTTGCATAACTACCTTGCACCCTAAGACTATGGACACTCAGCTAACAAAAATGAGAGTAATGTATGATCAAGAGTTACAGGACATTATGGAGATCGAAATAGACTGACAAGCTGGCTAGTTATGTTCAAAGGGGCCACTGTTAAAAGCAAAACGATAATCATGAACATTACCTGCGCCATCTTGTCTGGTGGAATTCTATGTGCACATAAGTTGCAGTCATTTTGATCTATCACAGCCATTTTGTACTCTGTTGGTCACCTTTGTTTCACCCTGCCCTTACTAGCATCCCTCTGACCCTCTGACCGACCTGGTATGTGTGCTGGGGGCTATAAACTCTATTGCCACAACAAACCTCAGCGCCACTTGCTGCCACAAACTCGTTTTTCCTCTCATCTCTGTTTTCAGGCAAACCTTTGGACACTCTACCCCTCACTGCACCTAGTTACACAAACAGGTTCCAAACACCAAAAAGACTCTTGCAACATGATTTATTGCACTGCAAACAGCAAGACTTGTTGTTACCAACAATGGGACCTGTTTTTATCAACAGAACGGACTCTTAGATCTGGCCGGTCTCACATGTTTTAGACCCTGAAGCAAGGTCCAGCTGCAAGATAAGATTGTCTGTTTGACCTGGGTGGGAAGAGAACTACTGTTGGGCTTGTGTGACAACCTGCCCGGGGCGGGGACCCCAAGCTTGTGTAACCATGGTAATGAAACAAATGCATTGTGTCAAACCTGTATAAAAGGAAGAGCCAAAGGAGTATCAGCAGAACACTTCCCTCAGACATCCCGGTGTCTGCAGTTGACGTGATCTCCTCATGAGAAATAAACCTTTTTCTTCTCTTCCAGTTTCCAGCGCTTGCCTCATTATTTTGATAGCGAACCCAAAGTGAATTAGAGGTGGAACCCTGCACCGGGCAGCATTGAGGGTCTTAGAAGACTCGCTGCCTTTCACAGGTCATGACCAGGCAGGGACAGGCCATATGGGGGTGATGGATGCTACTGCCTCCTTCCTCACACAGTAGTTCCCATCCCCTTCTCACTCCCTTGATACGGGTTCTGTGTCCGGTGTGCGTGTGGCGGGATGATGGCTGCATGGCTGTGTGCCTGTTGGAAACGGGGTAGCGTGGTGCAGAGCGGGAAGGCTAAACCAGGAGCATTGTGTAAAGCATCCGCGCAGCACACACAGGCGACCCACCAGGCACACTACAAAAAGGAGACCACACCAGTTGGAGTAAGAAAAACAGCATATGTATTATGCAATCAGCATTAGCAGAATGTAACCACAGTGGTAACACGGCGCCAACCGGCACCCGGTAGACATAAACAGTGGGGACTATGTACAAGGCAGGGCCAATCGGGCCCCTGCCAGAATCATCACAAGCACAGGGGGAATGAAAGTCCACTAGTAATAATAGACGCAAGAATAAAGCATCATTGCTGTAGCCTGAGAACATGAGTCACCCATTAGGCCGAAAAAGACATTAGGCATAACTCTATTCAGAGGAGGCCTACACCATGAGCATGAATCGCATTTGCATAAATCGGAGTCGGCCTAAACATATGCATGTGACATAGCATGACATTCATGAATAGCGCGGTAACCCCATGTACCCTCCATCACTGCCCTAGGCATGCCCAGATAGAGGTAGCAGGCATAGCATGGGGCATCCCATTAGACCATAATCACCTTTGCCGGAAGCCTGGAATGGAAGCATCAGGTTAGGCATAGAAACGCAATATCATTAGGCGTTGGTCACATTGGGCATGAACATAACCTTGTGCGAAACCTTAGGCATAAACGCATAAATCACACTAGGTATAAATCATATCAGGCCCCAAAGCTCATTAGTATACAACACATTACGCAATACTCATGGGGCCCGGATCCCATTTGCATCATAGCATGACCCTGGGCATAACCATCAAATCAATAGGGCAAAACTGGTGACACCTAGAACCTCAGCCTGACGTGAGGCGTTTTCATGAGCGTGAACCACATCCTGCAGTAGGCATAATCCTATGGGCATCGAACATAAGTAAGCAGAAAACATTATGCGTACCATCAGCCCGGTAGTGCACCCATTGTGGCACCCCCAAAATCATTGTCCACTACCCTGTAGAACAGTCTCTGGCGTCACTGCGCCTCGGGAGCCCCTCTTCTGGACTCAACAACTATATGGTCCCGTTGCAGCTGCTCAGACTCTCGGGGCGCCGCTGTAAAACCCCCCCCAACAGAGTACTGGCACCACGGTGCCCAAGGTGAGCCCCGGTCCGTTGGAGTCTCCAAGGGTCACTGGCACTTACGGTGCCTCTGGGGCCCCCCCTCTGGGATCCCTAAATACAAAAGGCCTCCTACGTCGCAGCTGCCCACTGTCAGACGGGGCAGCTGTAAGGAGTAGCACGGGCACCGGGGGCGGGCACCGGCAATGTGCCCCGACTCGCCCCCCAACTCCTCGATGGGCCCCCACTCACTGGCTGTCCTGCGGCTGCACTCGGGGCTCTCCTCAGCTCCTGGGGAGCCCCGATCACCGGCGCCTCTTAAGACTTCACCCGGGCCCCCTCCTGGGACCCGGGACTTCCGCTGGGGAGCCCGCAAGGCTCCGGACGTCTTTCGGTGCGGGGCCAGCGCGGGGTAGGCTCCCGCCTTGCTTCTCTCCACACACGGGGCTCCCTCGTCACCACGGGAGCCCCGCCACACCACTGCTTGCTTCCGGCTTCCTCCTTCGGGCTGGCAGGCCACGCCCCCAACCAGGCGCGCTCCGGCCTGGCTTCCGGGTCGCTGTGAGCAGCGCAGCGGCCCGGGGTTTTCTCTGCGCCCGGGTTGCGGCGGTGATTCTTTTCTTGGCGGCAATATGCGGGGTGGGCACCCGCTCAATTTAAAGCATAAGGCGGGGTAGGCACCCGCTCCTGGTGCGCTCGGCGGCTCGGGCCACAGCGGTGATCTTGGGCAATTTTCTTCTTGCGGGGGCAATACGGGGTAGGCTCCCGTTTTTAAATAAAACGCCAATACGGGGTAGGCTCCCGGCGTGCTTTTAAGTTAAACCGCTCTCCCTGGCAGCCCACACTGCAGGTCCCACACCCTTCTTCTGGGCAGTACACGGACAGCGCTCTCCTTGTGCAGGGGCTAGAGGCAGCGCTCACGAGGCGCTAGGGAGCTGGCAACCGTTCAGGGTTCCACACATTAAAGTAGCGCCTAGGCAGCACAGCGCTGCAGGCGTCAGCTCCTCACTCCTGGGCAGACAAAGCGCTCACAGGGCGCTGTAAAGCAGGCAGAAAGGCCCCGTCAATGGAATTATAGCGCTCTCGCAGCACTGCGCTGCAGGGGTCAGCTCCTCACCTCCTGGGCAGTAAGTTAAGCGCTCCTCTTCTCTAGGCACTAGCCACAGGCAGGGCGCAGTTGTGGCACTCACGAGGCGCTAGGGGCCCGGAGACAGGTAATGCAGGGCGAGATCAGCGGTCAGCAGGGCGGCTCACCAGTCCTGAAGCAGCAGTTCCTAGGAACAGTCATCCTCCATTATGGTTGCAATCCTGCCAGCACAGCAGCCTCCACTCTGGCGGTGTCTCTTCACTGGCCCTGGGGGACAACAGAGGGGTGCAGATGGGCACAGGGGCCAGCACACAGGCCCAATGTGGCGGTACCTCCTGGCAGAGTTCCCCCTCGGTCACTTCTCCTGCTCTGTCACTGAGCACATGGCACCCCAGCCCCTCCTATATATCCGCCCCTCAACCCACCTACCAGAAAGGCTGGCAACTTCCAGAAGGTTCCCTGGGAAACCGGTCCAAACTGGTTCAGGGGGAGGAGTAGAGCACCCTCGGTGCGAAGTTTCCCTCCAAAAGCAGGGGGCGCTGGGAAACAAACCACTAGACTGCCAACCCACCTCAGTCAGGCGTCACATGGGCAGGCAGGCATGGCGTCCATTTTAACAGTAACCTTTTTCCACAGTGCTTTTCTAAGATGGCGGAAATAACGGTGTGTACAACATTGCACAGCATTTATTATTTTCTGTTCAGACACACCATGTTTTATTCTTACAAAAGCGAAAAAATTCAGGGCAAAAGGGCCAAGTCCAACACGACTCCCTCCCAGCCAAAAGCCAGGGTAGACCGATCAATGCCTTGATGGGCTTCCCTGCTTAGGGCGAGAGAACTTGGACGCGGGCCCACAACTGCAGGAACACCCGCAGGTTCTTCTCCACTCTGGAACCCGATGGTTCCCTCTCTCAACTCCTCCTGACCCAACTAGGCCACCCCACTGGTGCTCCCTAGTTGGCTGCAGCCAGGACCGGGCCCCAGGCCATCCAGATGTCTCTGGCCCTGGCTGTCTCACAGAGTGGGGGGCAGTAGCCCCAGGCCCGTAGTACCCTTTGACCACTCTCCCTCTCCTCCGTGCAGTCCCAAACTGCCAATGGTCTTCCCACCTAGGGACCACACTCTCACACTGTCTACCAGGTAGGGGCGAGGCTCTCCTCCCCCTACCTCTCCTTCTGGGGTTCCGCCCTCTCCTCCTATGCGGGGCACCCTCAGAACACCACTCTCTCACTCTTCCAGGGCCGTGACCCTGCAACCGCTCCCCCAACCCAGGGTCTAAACCCTTAGGTTGCACCGGTGCTAGAGGCGAGTCCTCCCTCCCTCTGCACCCTCTCCCAGAGTTCTGCACCCTCCCAACTGGAGTAGCACCCCTGGAAGACAACTCCAGGGGGACACTGCTTACAGACGTCCCTCCCGCCAGGTCAGTCAATACCTGAACCGGGCCTCCCAACCCAGGATCGAAGCCCTGTGGTTGAGCCGGTGCCAGAGGCGAGTCCTTCCTCCCTCTGCACCCCCTTCCAGAGTTCCGCACCCTCCCACCTGGAGAAGTACCCCTGGAAGTGAAACCAGTAGGGACCTTGATTACAAGTGCCCCTCCCTCCAGGTCAGACAGCCCCTGAACCTGGCTCCCCAGCCCAGGATCTAAACCCTGTGGCTGGGCAGACCCCAGAACCCCTGGATCTCTGAATACCAACGCCCCGGGTTCTCCTGACACTGGGGGATCCCCTTCCATGGACGGCCCATCGGGACAGCCTAGGCTCCCAACCTGGGGTTCCCTTATGGAACTCTCCAGGCCCTGAGACTGCGGTTGGGGCACCTCGGGACACCTCCCCGTCTCACTCCTTCCTATAGATAGGATGTGAGGCCCTACAACCCTCTCACTATCCTGGGACCTAGCTGGGCTATTCTCCACCTCTCCCACCTCGCTGGGTTGGGAGATCCCTGCACCACTCCCTTCAGGATCACTCCCCACTGCCCTCTCAGACTCTCTGGCACTCACCCAGAGGTCTGCCTCCCGTGCAAGCTCCCTGGGGTCGGAGAGCCCACACTGCAACAGGTGGTGGCGCAACCTGGGAAGACAACTCTTGAGCACATGCTCCCTGATAATCAGGAGGAACAGCTCTTCCCCATCTGTCACCGCGCCACACACCATCCACTCCTCCAGTGCAGTCCAACACACGTCCACATACTCCCCCAAGACTGATGGGACAGTTTCTTGCCGCCCCTAAATTCCAACCTGCCCCCCTCCTCCTGGGGATCAGGCACCATCTTCCGGGCTCTGGGAGTGGGACTTCCTGCACTGGCTTCACTCTCGCTGCCACCACTGGATCCCACCCTCACTGGTGAATCCAGACCACAGACACCACTCTCAGGGGACAACCTACCCCCTGAGCTAGGCTCTCCCTGGCGAAGGCCCTCTCCGCCTCAGCCATTCTCTCCTGTGCTAGGACCCTCTCGGTCTCTAGCCTCTTTTCTTCAACTCTCAGCTGCGCTAGCTCCACTCTGAGCCTTTCCAGCGCCAGCTGATGCTCCCTTTCTTTCCTCCTATCTACCCACTCTTCTGGGGACAGGGAAAGGGGTGGGGCAGTGCCCCCAGGGCTGGGCCCAGCACAGGACTCCCTCTCTCTGGTGTCCTCTTTCGCTACCGGTGTCTCTGCCCTAACATCCTCTTCCTCCTCAAAGTCAACCCCCTCCAGGGTTATGGACTGGGACCCCTCACTCTCAAAGTCCTCCCCATGGTCTCTACCAAATACATCCCTTAAATATGCGGAGGGGTAATCGGAAAGGTCCCCGCAGGGCTCTAAGGGTTCCCCCCTTCTCAGGGCCTCATAGAGGAACAACTTCCTGCGGGTGTTGCCTACTGTGGGTATCCCTCTCTCTCGGCAGAGGTCTATCACCTCCTGCTCAGTGTACTCCCCCAGGCAATCCTCGTCGTAGGTTAACCCCATCCTGGTGAGATACCCTCGGGATACACCACCCACAGTGCAACAGGAGACACAATCCCCAACACAACACTTCCAGGAGGAAATAGAGTCAGCAAAACAGTCCCCAAATCTGTGGTTTTCTAAGTGCTCAATTTGCAGTGCAACCAGTTGTCGCTGTGGTACTGCGCAAACACAAGTCCTATCCCAATGCTGCCACCAATGTTGGAAACGGAGTAGCGTGGTGCAGAGCGGGAAGGCTAAACCAGGAGCATTGTGTAAAGCATCCGCGCAGCACACACAGGCGACCCACCAGGCACACTACAAAAAGGAGACCACACCAGTTGGAGTAAGAAAAACAGCATATGTATTATGCAATCAGCATTAGCAGAATGTAACCACAGTGGTAACACAGCGCCAACCGGCACCCGGTAGACATAAACAGTGGGGACTATGTACAAGGCAGGGCCAATCGGGCCCCTACCAGAATCATCACAAGCACAGGGGGAATGAAAGTCCACTAGTAATAATAGACGCAAGAATAAAGCATCATTGCTGTAGCCTGAGAACATGAGTCACCCATTAGGCCGAAAAAGACATTAGGCATAACTCTATTCAGAGGAGGCCTACACCATGAGCATGAATCACATTTGCATAAATCGGAGTCGGCCTAAACATATGCATGTGACATAGCATGACATTCATGAATAGCGCGGTAACCCCATGTACCCTCCATCACTGCCCTAGGCATGCCCAGATAGAGGTAGCAGGCATAGCACGGGGCATCCCATTAGACCATAATCACCTTTGCCGGAAGCCTGGAATGGAAGCATCAGGTTAGGCATAGAAACGCAATATCATTAGGCGTTGGTCACATTGGGCATGAACATAACCTTGTGCGAAACCTTAGGCATAAACGCATAAATCACACTAGGTATAAATCATATCAGGCCCCAAAGCTCATTAGTATACAACACATTACGCAATACTCATGGGGCCCGGATCCCATTTGCATCATAGCATGACCCTGGGCATAACCATCAAATCAATAGGGCAAAACTGGTGACACCTAGAACCTCAGCCTGACGTGAGGCGTTTTCATGAGCGTGAACCACATCCTGCAGTAGGCATAATCCTATGGGCATCGAACATAAGTAAGCAGAAAACATTATGCGTACCATCAGCCCGGTAGTGCACCCATTGTGGCACCCCCAAAATCATTGTCCACTACCCTGTAGAACAGTCTCTGGCATCACTGCGCCTCGGGAGCCCCTCTTCTGGACTCAACAACTATATGGTCCCATTGCAGCTGCTCAGACTCTCGGGGCGCCGCTGTAAAACCCCCCCAACAGAGTACTGGCACCACGGTGCCCAAGGTGAGCCCCGGTCCGTTGGAGTCTCCAAGGATCACTGGCTCTTACGGTGCCTCTGGGGCCCCCCCTCTGGGATCCCTAAATACAAAAGGCCTCCTACGTCGCAGCTGCCCACTGTCAGACGGGGCAGCTGTAAGGAGTAGCACGGGCACCGGGGGCGGGCACCGGCAATGTGCCCCGACTCGCCCCCCAACTCCTCGATGGGCCCCCACTCACCGGCTGTCCTGCGGCTGCACTCGGGGCTCTCCTCAGCTCCTGGGGAGCCCTGATCACCAGCACCTCTTAAGACTTCACCCGGGCCCCCTCCTGGGACCCGGGACTTGCGCTGGGGAGCCCGCGAGGCTCCGGACGTCTTTCGGTGCGGGGCAAGCGCGGGGTAGGCTCCCGCCTGGCTTCTCTCCACACACGGGGCTCCCTCGTCACCACGGGAGCCCCGCCACACCACCGCTTGCTTCCGGCTTCCTCCTTCGGGCTGGCAGGCCACGCCCCCAACCAGGCGCGCTCCGGCCTGGCTTCCGGGTCGCTGTGAGCAGCGCAGCGACCCGGGGTTTTCTCTGCGCCCGGGTTGCGGCGGCGATTCTTTTCTTGGCGGCAATATGCGGGGTGGGCACCAGCTCAATTTAAAGCATAAGGCGGGGTAGGCACCCGCTCCTGCTGCGTTCAGCGGCTCGGGCCGCAGCGGTGATCTTGGGCAATTTTCTTCTTGCGGGGGCAATACGGGGTAGGCTCCCGTTTTTAAATAAAACGCCAATACGGGGTAGGCTCCCGGCGTGCTTTTAAGTTAAACCGCTCTCCCTGGCAGCCCACACTGCAGGTCCCACACCCTTCTTCTGGGCAGTACACGGACAGCGCTCTCCTTGTGCAGGGGCTAGAGGCAGCGCTCACGAGGCGCTGGGATCTGGCAACCGTTCAGGGTTCTACACATTAAAGTAGCGCTTAGGCAGCACAGCGCTGCAGGCGTCAGCTCCTCACTCCTGGGCAGACAAAGCGCTCACAGGGCGCTGTAAAGCAGGCAGAAAGGCCCCGTCAATGGAATTATAGCGCTCTCGCAGCACTGCGCTGCAAGGGTCAGCTCCTCACCTCCTGGGCAGTAAGTTAAGCGCTCCTCTTCTCTAGGCGCTAGCCAGCAGGCAGGGCGCAGTTGTGGCGCTCACGAGAAGCTAGGGGCCCGGAGACAGGTAATGCAGGGCGAGATCAGCGGTCAGCAGGGCGGCTCACCAGTCCTGAAGCAGCAGTTCCTAGGAACAGTCATCCTCCATTATGGTTGCAATCCTGCCAGCACAGCAGCCTCCACTCCGGCGGTGTCTCTTCACTGGCCCTGGGGGACAACAGAGGGGTGCAGATGGGCACAGGGGCCAGCACACAGGCCCAATGTGGCGGTACCTCCTGGCAGAGTTCCCCCTCGGTCACTTCTCCTGCTCTGTCACTGAGCACATGGCACCCCAGCCCCTCCTATATATCCGCCCCTCACCCCACCTACCAGAAAGGCTGGCAACTTCCAGAAGGTTCCCTGGGAAACCGGTCCAAACTGGTTCAGGGGGAGGAGTAGAGCACCCTCGGTGCGAAGTTTCCCTCCAAAAGCAGGGGGCGCTGGGAAACAAACCACTAGACTGCCAACCCACCTCAGTCAGGCGTCACATGGGCAGGCAGGCATGGCATCCATTTTAACAGTAACCTTTTTCCACAGTGCTTTTCTAAGATGGCGGAAATAACGGTGTGTACAACATTGCACAGCATTTATTATTTTCTGTTCAGACACACCATGTTTTATTCTTACAAAAGCGAAAAAATTCAGGGCAAAAGAGCCAAGTCCAACAGTGCCCCTGACACATCAGACTGCGTAGGTGATGGGGCAGCATCACGGTGTGCCAGGGGCACATCAGGGTTCGGAGCTGTGTGTGTTGATGTTCCCACTGCAGTCATCTGGGAAGGGCTCAGTGGCAGCAATGGCAAGTTGGAGTACTGCAGGGCGTTGCTGTTCCCAACCACTACTCGCTGGTGTCCAGCAGTGGCAGACATACTTCCGGCCTGCATCTGCTCCATGGTGTCCATTGCCCTCCGCATCCGTGCCAACTCTGTGCAGTCATGGCTGGTGCCTGTCTGACCAGACAGTGCTTGTATTAGACTCATGGCTCCAGCGAGGTTAGCCAAGGTCTGTGGCGGAGCATGGTGCGTACAGGGGGTGTCCGATAGGGACTGTACGTGGTCCCTAATGGGACTCAGACACCCACCTATGGCATCGAGTTTGGCTGCCACAAGCTCGAAACCCACCCGCAGCTGATGAGCCAACTCCACCTGGCAACCCAACACACGACGTTGGAATTCCATGTATTGGTCGGGGGGTCCTGGGAGACAGCCATGGTGGTGTGTGTTTCCTGCGGTGTGGTCTGTGCAGGTGGTGGGGTCACCTCGAGGCAGCTGGCCTGGCCTGCTCCTGGGGGTGGGGTGCAGAGGCTGTCCAGCATCCGTTGGAGGGTGTCTTGACATGTGTGCAGGTTGTCCTCTTCATCATCAATGGTGGGATGTGTGGTGTGCTCTGCAGGGGGTGTTGTTTGTCCCTCTGCAATGTAAAGGGGAGATGCAGGTTAACAGAGTTTCACATGTATGGTGATGATTTGCAGATGTTCACATTCAGACTGCATGCCAATGTACATTGTGACTGTTTTGGGGGAGCTGGCTATTTGATGGCAGTCAGTGTGTTTTTCGACTACATGACGGATGTGTGGTAGTACCCATACATTATCATCACACAGTGTCAGGCAATGCCAGATGTGGGTGGACAGTTACTACGCACAAGAGGAACCTGTTGTGGGCTCTGTCCTGTGGTGCTGGTGTTGCACTTTGTACCACATTGCCTTCATTGCGGATGTCCTGTGATTGCTATGTGTGTGTGCTGCATTGTGGGGGAGTTGCCCCTGCAGTTCTGATTTCGTGTAGCCTTCTCCCTTTGAGGCGGGGTGCCTTTGAGTTGTGTGCTTTTCGGGGCCTGATTTGCTTTTGACTTGGGTCATGTGTGCTCGCGGACTGTTTTTCTGGCCTGGTGCATTGTTCGTCTGCTGCGTGTATTGTAAGGCATGGGTTGTGGGGGCACGTGGACACGTCGGAGTGTGACCTGCTCCTTTACGGATGTGATCCGCACTTGGCTACCTCCATGTCGCTTCGTAGGCCATGTCATTTTTTTGGGGCAGCTGCCATGCTATCGGACATGCAGTGTTACTTGCATAGTCAGTGTGGGTCACGGAGCCGCTGCTTTGCTGGATTCAGCACATGTGCACGGGTCGGTTGTGATATTGGTGATGGGGGGGGGCCCCACTGTGCACATTGTGGATGGGGGCCTACTTGGCGTTTCTATGTGTGCTGCAGTGTGCCAAGGCATTCAGGGACATGTTCCATGGTCATTGTGGGTGTGCTGTGTGCTGCGCGTAATTGTGCATGTGTGCCATTGTGCCCATCTCCCCAGTCCCCCCCCGTCCCTAGTGGTTACTCACCCTGTTGCTGTTGGGTCAGGTCGTATCGTGCTGTGTCCAGGCCCCCCAATCCTGCCACCGTCTCCTCACTGCTGACTGTGGCCACCATTTGCTCAAGCTCATCCTGCTCCTCCTGTGTCGCAGGACTCCCACCTCCAGTCGCTGTTGCTGCCTCCCTGTTGGAGGCGAGCTTATGTTTGGTCTGCCTTTTCAGATCATGCCAGCGCCTCTTGACCTCCTCCAGTGACCTCCTGGACACTCCGACTGCATTGACGTTGGTGACGATGGCCTGCCATATTTCGGTTTGGGTTGCCAGTGCCGCAGTGGAGGTGCCGAACAGTTGTTGATGGTGTTCGGTCACCCCCGTGACGATGATCTGGTCTTCCTGCGGACTGTACCCGGTCTTCCTCTTCCTCTTGTCCTTGCCCTTCCCCGACAGCGGGGTTCCTGGATGGTCCTCCGTAGGGCTAGTGGTGTTCGGCTTGTCCTCTGCACTTGGTCCGGGTGCATCCATGTTGCTACGCAGTTTGAATAGTTTTTGGGCTTTTTTTTCCCGTTCTTTATTGGTGCTCTTTCTCGCATGACGCGTGGGATTTACAGGCCTGTGGCTGGTGTTTGCTGATTTCTGTACCGCGATTGGCCTCATCGCATGGTCTCGCGTTTCGCATTTTTTAGGCGTGGGGTTGATTTTCACGCTGGCATTTGACTCGCTATCTGGTTACTATCGCATGGTACCGCCTTGCTGTGAATTCCACGTTGACACAGGGTTATTTTCCCGTGATAGGCTGCGTTATTGAAAGTTGCGTTACACTACTCTTGCGGTAGTTATCACACGTTCTTGTGAATATACCCCTTATTGTTAGCTTAAAGTGGACCTACAGCTAACCCATTGCTTGCCATTGGCGGGCTTTGTTGTCACTCTCATTAGCTTGCATTTTATTAATTGCCATGTGTGGGCTTTCCTTCCTCTTCTTGTTTTGTCCCTCCTATGGAGTATCGACTCATTACTTTTGTCCTGTCGCTGCTTACTTTTCAAGCTGTACATTTTTTGTTTTGTTTAAGCACCCCATGAGAGTGCATGTGTTTTGCAGCTGCCTCCCTCGTGTACTTCTCTTGCCCCCTCTGCGTCTCTCTGTTGCTCTCTCTCGCCTGTGTGCATCTCCTCACCCGCATCTCATCCCACTACCACGTTGCTCTTGCTTGTCACTTCTGCCATCCATGCCCTTTGTGTTACTTCCACCCCACCATTGCCCTCTGTGTTGCTTCTGGCCATTGCCCTCCATATTGATCCCACCCACGCCCTCCATTGTGCTTTCCCCCGCCCTCTGTACTGCTTCCCATGCCCCCAACCTGCTTACAAAACAAATCTTTTGCACTAGTTTTTTTTTTTTATTTACCAATCCAACGGAAAACAAAAAGAAAAAAACCCACTCACATCAATTTGTAGACACAAGCATACATGGTGCATGTGCCTACAAAATGACGCCGCTTTTTTTTTCTTTTTTAGCCATGTTGCATAGTATGGCTGAAAACCATTAGCAAAGTCAATACGTCCCAAAGGCAAGACTTCTATTGTGTTTACAACTAAGTGCTTGTTTTTAGCCGTGGCACTTGCAATCTTTTCTTTAAAAAACACTTGTAGTGAAGTCACTGCCCAGAAACCTGGACAGGATGAGTAAATTGATCTGGAAAACTTGAGCTCTGAAGAAAGACTAGGGTTGAGTAAAATTGTGTCATTTATTTTTGCGTAATTATGCAAAATTACATGAAATGGACATTCAGCTTTTAGTGTGCGAACTGCATCAAGGACGCATTTTGCACTAAAAAAAATACTGCAAAAAAACACAAATGCTGTGAACTACAGCCACTGGTGGCGGTTGTTCCATGCTACAACAATAGAACTTTTGCGTGAACGGTCTATTAATTATGCGACCATGTGTAATGTTCAAAAGCATAGTTCAAAATGCCAGAAATTACTCCATTACGCCTACGTAATGAAAATTTTGTGCGGGCCTAAGAAAGACCCGAGTAGGCCACATAACCTACATGTACAGAATGGCTAGTGTGATAGAGATACCTAATGCAAGGGTTAATCGTGACTCTGTATCAGGAGGTACATACACGTGTTAAGACTGCGTATCATCATATTTAAAGAAGTTAAGTGACGACGTTAGTTTACCCTCTGACTGAATCGGAAGATGTGTTTTGAAAATACTGAAGAGAGCACGAGTTTAGTGTGTAAGAAGAGAGTGTTCTAGATTGCAGGAGCATAACCGGAAGAAAAGGGCTGCTTTCTTTGAATCTTTGAAGAGAGGTGTTTCCACGGCCAAAATGAATTTACTTGTCATTGTTCCCTAAATCCAAAGAGATTTTTAAGTTATGCACTTAATGTGGCACATTATTTGAGCAAATGTGCAAAGGGCCCTAAAACCCCCGACTGTCGCGATGCGTGCGTGGGGGGGGGGGGTGGTGTCACTGCACTATTGACTCTGCTCCCCAGGAAGAAAGGCCCGTTTACCCGGAAGGGGAATTAATAGCTCTGCATTCGGAATTACACTGGAAATCACCTCCTCTAACACCTCGTCCAGTGCCCGACCCGCTGACCTTGGACTCGGGGTTAACACTGACCACGCCTTTTGCCCTGTCTGCGCCGGCTGGCACCGGCTCTCCAGGCCTCCTGGAACTACATCTGCATAAAGAGCAAAGATTCCTAGTCAACAAAGTGTGAAGACCTTACAGGACAATGGTCTTAGTTACCGCGGGCGCGAACGGTAAAGCTGGCGGCGGATGAAGTGTTAATCCGAAGGTGTCGCAGCAGGAAGTGAGTGATGTTAACCAGAGACACAAGGGAGCGCACATTGACATCACTTAAGTGGTGGCACCCGACGTATTTGCGTCTGACGTCGTCATCAGGTGTACAACTAAATTGTAATTTGCGAGTCTCTTGTGTGTATTGCAGGGTGAGAGTGAGACCCTCTCTCCAGCCAAGTGTAGACAGGACCACAATAAACTGGGTATGGCGAGTGATGTGGCTTAGAACAATGTGCGAGTCCGGTTCCATTTCATTGTGAACCACACTGTATGTGTCGGTAAACAACACACCAGGAGATCTCTCTTTCAGATTTTTTTCCTTTCATTCTGGTACCTTGATTTGGTAGTGGTACAAACACAACAGCAAATCCCAGAATGCAGAGAAAACAAACATTGGCAAAACCAAGCTGGGATTTGCAAGCTCGGGCACTGGTTATTTGTAACTATTCAATGGAAGCACGAGTCACAAAAAAAACAAAAACACACACATGCTACGACCTAAAGGTCACGGCCATATGCTTGTAATAAGAATATTGACTCATCAGCCCTGCACTGAAGAGCATTTTTGGTTTAAGGCGGATGTGGACATATGATCAGAAAACAATGCAGTCTCACGCAGTGCAAGAAAGCCAGTCGGCTGACCCATTAATCCATGCTGTATGGTATAGTGGGTGGAAGCAAAATGAGAATGGCAGTTGAATAGAACAAGAGGGCTGACCCACAGCCACTTTAGGTATACATATGCATTTTTATTTATGTTTTTCTTTAAATCATCTGAGGCTGGCAAGACCTGAATCTGTCTGTAGGCCAGGCCCAAAAAACTAGACTACCGGATCTAAAGACACATGGGTCTTTGTGACGTGACAGCTCGGGGCTTAGTTGGCTATCTTAACATGTGTGCATGCGCGCAAGAAATCAGTTTTATTTGTTTTTTTCAGTGACTCACTTTTTGTGTGAAGTTGTGAAAATAGATTATTTAGATTTCATAGCCTTTTTGGAAATCACAGGTACTTGTATCATGTGACAGCCAGTATTTTCGTAATATCATGTTTTGTCACGGGCATGGGCTGGCAAGATGGCCGCTCGGACGCTCTAAGCCTGAACTCCCTAGCCCCTGTAATTTATCCTTTACCATCCTCTCCATAGAAATTCTTACTTGCCTGCTAACAGTGTTGTGAGCACTCCTGATGTGTGCCCCTACAGATTGATACCCTGCATCGTGGGTTTTGCAGCCCGGAGCGGGGGTGCGCACTTTGCTGTGCTGCGCCCTCCCTCGATTTATACTGCCGTTTGCTGGAGCAGCTTGCCTGGGGGACCTGCCTGAGGGGAACGGGTGGCGCTGAGACACCAATAGGAGCGGAGCGGTGCGGCACACCGGACATGCGCAGTGCCTGCTGTTGAGCCTGTGAGTTGAGGTGGGGGCCCATGGGTTTGGGGGCCACTGCCAGTGCCGTTCGGAGGGCTTGGACTCACCCCTGGGACTGCTTGTGAGGAAGATACAAGGCAACATGGGTCCTGAGCTGCGCTGCACAGGGGAAGGCTGCTGCAGTTCCCTGGTGGGGAGCCGTGTATTGATCGACCCCTCCCCCAGGTGGCTTCTGGAGCTGCACACGTTGCTCGTTGTGCTGCCTCGGGCGGCGTGGGGAGACCCATGTGACCCACTGCGGAGTAGGAGTAGGGCCCTGTATTCAGCGGGGCTGTGAGCGTTGCCGGCAAAGAAGCAGGTGAGAGGGGCCTTTGCTTGGTGGCCTGAGGCTCTAGTTGTGAAAGAACCGAGTGGCGCCTGGACTGGATGGCGCGCCCCCCCTTCTGGGAGACTTCTGTTTCAGTGGTGTGGCCTCCTGAATGGGCAGGGCCTGCGGTGCGGTGAGGCGTGTCCTGTGGAACTATTGATGCTCAGACTGAGAGGTGCAGTAAGGGGGCTCCTCCATATCTTGCACCTGAAAGGGGCGGGCTTCCCTTTCATAAGAGCATTACTACAGAGGAGGCCTGGAGTGGCAAGTGGACATCCTTTGCGGGCTGTAACCCCCTCGAGTGGCTCTATGTTGTATACCTGTTGGGACCGGAGGAATGCTGGAGAAAGCTCGTAGCACGGAGGCGTGCATTGAAAGTAATGGGCGCTGATGGTGGCACGGGGCGCTGTGCCACTTGAACGATTTGGCCAGTCCTGGTGAGTGTGGGCTGCCTAGAGACCCCTGATAAGGACGCGGCTACCAGTGGGAGCCTGCAGTCTGGGGTGTGGTGCTTTGCCTGGCTGCAAGGTGTGAACACAATATGGTGACTGATACCTGGGTGCGGCTTGGAGAGGGAAGAGGGACACCAACTCTGGTCAGAGGGGGCTTGGTGGCAGGCGGGTGGACCCTGCAGAACTTCTATGCTGTGACACCCGGGCCAATCATGGTGAAAGACAAAGCAGGGTAACACCATCACTCAATACGCCCTGCCGCAGGGCCTGCCACTGTGCAGCACACGCCAGACGAGCCCCAATGCCGGGCCCGGAGGAGGAGGAACCGTAGAGAACGGCTTTGCTGGAAGCAATTTAGGGGTCCCACACTGCCTTGGAGGGTAAGATTGACTCTGTGGTAATTGAAGTTGGCCTACTGTACACAGACCTACGCAATGTGTCTGAGAGGGCTACAGTTGCGGAGCAATCGATTGGTAGCCTGGGCCAGGACATTTGTACTCTTAAGAATCCGCTTCTGCTAAGTTATTGGAGGATAGGGCAGAGGATGCTGAGGGCAGGTCCCGCCATAATACCCTCCACCTGGTGGGGTTCCCTGAATGTGCAGAAGGGGGCTCGACCAAGAGCTTCTTGGAGGAATGGATTCTCAACACCCTCAAGCCAAAGGGTCTGTCCCATATTTTTGCAGTAGAGAGTGCGCATTGGGCTCTGGTGATGCGTCCCTCACTGGGGGCCCCTCCGCAGGCTCTCATCGCAGGGATTTTTAATTACTGAGACAGAGACTGTATCCTCAGGACCGCCCGTGAGGCAGGGACTTTGAATTATGAGAACCACAGTATTGTCATTTTCCCAGATTATACCCTCAAGGCGCAATCCCTGTGAAAGCCATTTGTAGGAGTGAAACCAAAGCTCAGGAATATGGGACTATCCTACATGCTGCTGTTTCTGGCTCGACTGCGAGTTATAGCAGAAGGCAAAACTAACTCCTTTGAGCGTCCTGAGGATGTTTGGGCCTGACTTGAGCAATGGTAAAGGTACCACACAGGGCACATTGAGATCTAATCATGGGATACAGACAGGGAGTCCGGGGAATGCACGCCGCGTTAAATCCCAAGAACTGTCACCCTTTGGGAGCAACGCTGTGTCACAATTTGTCATACAGAAGGATGGTACGCTAGCGGGTGAGCAGATGGACTTTGCTGACCTGCCCTCTGAGTGGGAAGGAGGAGGGAGCTGTTCCAACTCCATCTGGGACTGCTGGAACTCAATCTGAGTGAGACTACCAGTTGATGTTTGTGTGGTGTGATTGTTCATGGACCTGGTGCGTAAGTATGTCATGCGATTGGGCGGAAGGTACCATTGCGGCTTTATATGGGCCCCAGAGGCCTGTAGTAATGGGGTACTAGTCACGGAGAACACACTGTAGGGACTCTGTATTGCATTGTCATCTTTGTACTTTATGGGGGGGGGACTTCAGGGCTTTTTAGGACAGCTGGAGTGAGGCCTGGTGTGTGTCTCTGCCCTGAGTTGGGTGGAGGTAGTGCCAGCTTGACTCGCTCCTGCGCATTGGGGGGATTAGTATAATTTGTTAGTGTGAGGGGTGGCGCTCTAGTTCTTCAGGCACAGTGCCAGACAGTTTGATCACTGGGGTGGGGATAGGGTGTCTTTGTAGTTTTAGCACAGGATGGTGGGCGACCACAAGTTGGATGTATTTTACTGTCAAGTGATTGCCTGGGGTGGGGTGGGGAGGGTTAGGGTTTTTTTTCTTCAGAGATGTTTCGTTCTTGTTTTGGTACAAGTTCTTTTATGGGAATTTTAGATGGTACACACATTGTCATACTGCGGGAGAGGGTCGGTATCAGCCCTGTGAGGTCAGTCTCGAGGGGTGGATGGCGGCCGGGTGCTTCTAGGCTGTGCGATGCGGTTCTATAAGATAGTCACATGGATTGTCAGAGGCCTTGGTAGTTATGTGAAAAGGCATAGGGCGCTCTGCTACTTGCGGCGCACTGAAGTGATTATAGCCTGCCTTACGGAGAAGGAGGCAGGTAAATTAAAGAACAAATGGAGGGGTCAATTGATATCCTCCAAATATTCCTCCTATGCTCGAGGAGTGGTAGTATGAGAGACCCCTGGGGTCCCATTTAGGTTTTAGATTTTCTCTGAGGCGAACCCGACTGGGCGGTATGTCCTGGTGCAGGGGGCATTCGATGATGTGGATATGACTATTTTGGATGTTTATGCCCCCAATGTGGATGATAGGGACTTCTTCCCACGCCTGCAGACGCTAATGCCGAATAATATGGCCGGGCGACTGTTGTGAGTTGGGGACTTCAATTGAGTTCTTGATGCAGATATGGATGGACAGCCCCCCTGCACCCTCACCAAACCTGGTATGACTAAAATGCTAGCGACGGTCATGTATAACCTAGATTGTGAGGACATTTGAAGGGAATTCTACCTAGCCAAAAAGGAGTATTCCTGTTATTCCGCCACCCATGGCACATATAGTCAGTTGGATCTGGTCCTTGGCACAGGTGATATACGGGTTGACATACTGGTGGCCACCTACTTGGGCAAATATTTACCGGTCACTCCCCACTTCTGTTGGATTGGGAAGGATTAGTGTTCCGGGATGGGTGGAGATACTGGCGACTGCAGGCAGATGCCCTATTAGATGCATTTTTCAGGCAGGTGCTAGGGGACAAGATCACGAAGTATCTAGTGGGTATCTGGGGTTCCACAGGTGGTAGGGGTACCGAATGGCAGGCGCTGAAAACAGTTATTAGGGTGTTGTGTCTTGGTAGAGTGTGTGGAATCAGGAAGCAATTGCAGAGTGATACATGGGGACATAGAGAGCAGATTGATGGAGGCCCAGCAAGGGAATATTGAGGTCCCGGATCTGGATGAAAAACAGCTGCCTTCAACTAAACACCAACAAAACAGCAGTACTCATCATGGGCCCACACCCTTCGCCTGGAACGACAACTGGTGGCCCCCTGCCCTCGGACGTCCGCCCACCCCCACGGACCACGCACGCAACCTGGGAATCATCCTGGACTCTGAACTCAAAATGGACCGCCAAATCAATGCCGTCTCGTCCTCCTGCTTCCACACCCTCCGCCTCCTACGCAAGACCTTCAAATCGAACCCCCTCGAACACAGAAAGACCGTCACTCACGCCCTGGTCACCAGCAGACTCGACTACGGCAACACACTCTACGTCGGAATAAACAAAAACCTCACACGCAAGCTACAGAACATCCAGAACGCCGCCGCAAGACTGGTCCTCAACCTGCCAAGACACTGCCACATCTCCCAGCACCTGCGCACACTCCACTGGCTCCCCATCGAAGCTAGAGTCACCTTCAAGATGCTCACCCCCGCTCACAAGGCCCTCCACAACACCGGACCAGCATACCTGAACAGCCGACTCAAATTCCACGCACCCCAAAGGACCCTACGATCAGCCCAGCTCTCCTACGCCGTGGTCCCCCGCACCAGAAAGACCAG
Organism: Calotriton arnoldi; assembly: GCA_963921515.1. Lineage (NCBI taxonomy): Eukaryota > Metazoa > Chordata > Amphibia > Caudata > Salamandridae > Calotriton > Calotriton arnoldi. Next base: position 42,267 of record CAWUFW010014749.1, read on the forward strand.
ATCAGGCGGCCGCTCCTTCTCCTTCCTCGCGGCCAGAGCCTGGAACGCCCTCCCTCTCCACCTCAGACAGACAACATCTCTCCCCATCTTCACAAGAAACCTCAAAACCTGGCTCTTCGACAGACCCCCTCCTTGATGGACTGGAACCTGCAAAACCCCCCTCCCCCAGCGCCTTGAGACCTTCACGGGTGAGTAGTAGCGCTTAACAAACGCGTGATTGATTGATTGAGGGAGTCAGTTGTGGCCCTTCAGAGACATTTGAGTGACACGTGGGATAGGCTCAGGGCTTTAAGTGGGATGAAAAACTGGGGGGGGTCTCTCAAAGGGGCATGGCCAATGTAATTAAGGGCGTGGCTTAAAAACACGTAAGCTAAAAATCTGTGCTTAGCATAATGTGCCGCCCGACTTGTATTTTGCTGTTTCTGTCATTGCTTCCAGATATATGATACAACAAGTAACATTATAACTACAAGAAGTCAGGACTATTGGCTTTGTCAATGGTTGTTAGTTGCATAAGGTAAATAAGCAGCAACTATGGCTTGTATATAATATTGAAAAAGCTTCCACTTAAAGCCCTGGTAACACCACGACCATGTTGCTGCTCCGGAGTTTCAAAAAGAGAAGGGAAATCCAGAGAGAAAATGACTCTCTTAAAAGGATTTCCCTTCCCCTACAACACTCACCTGGCATGACGTCATGCTGTAACTTCTCCACCAGTGAGAAGTGAGCAGTGTGAGCACGCGCACATCAATGTGCCTGCTGTCACTGCAGTCCTGAAAAAGCTGCACCGCCTGTGCCAGGGCACAAAACAGAGCCCGATAGAGACAGGTTTTGAGGCCCCTTTTAAAAAACTGCCTGTGCTCAGCACCGGTGAGACCCAGCCCGCTTAAAGCCCTGGATAGGCATGACAGGTTCATGTTTCTGGAATACAGACAGAGTAGTATCGGGAGGAGGATAAACCTAGTAAGTTGCTGGCTTGGTTGCTCAAGCATGAGGTGGATAGATCCCCTACTGTGGCTCACCGGGGATGGGATGAGTCATTGGCCACTTCCCAATGAATCATTAATGACATTCTGCGGGGCAATTGTCGGAATTGTATGGTGGTGGCGTGAAGGCTGACCCTGCAATGGTGAACAGATATCTAGACAGTATGGAGTTGCCCGTGTTGACTTCTTTGCAGAGGGAGGTATTGGAGACTGATATTACCTTGGAAGAGCTGAAGAAAGCGATGGGCAAAATGAATAGGGGGAAAGCACCAGGTGGTGATGGCTTCCCGATGGAATTTTATCAGGCGTACGCGGCACAGTTGTCGCAACCGCTGCTTGAGGTGTTTCAAGAGGCGCAGGATGGGTGGATTTTGCTGCCCTCCCTCCGAGAGGGTGTGATTTGTATGGTCCCAAAGCCTGGGTGTTGGTGAGCTGCATCTGTCCTCCTATAGACCTCTTACCATGCTCAATGTGGATACCAAGGTGCTGTGTAAGGTCCTGGTGGAGCGGTTGAATGGTGTGGTGCGTTACCTGGTTCATGAGGATCAGTGTGGCTTTATGCCTGGTCGTAGCACGGAACTCAGTTTGCCACAGCGTGCACATGTGATTCTTTCGGTGTGGATGAGTGAGGAGGAACTGGCCTTGGCGGATCTCACTAAAGCGTTTGATACACTGGAGAGGTCTTATTTTCTGCAGGTCCTTCAAAGGACGGGGTTTTGGAACGCATTTTTGCAAGTGGGTGCGATTCCTGTACACTCCTCCTTGGACCAGGGTGCGGAGTGGTGGAATGGTTTCTGATGAGTGGGATGTGAGGAGTACGCAACAGGGTTGTCCCCTTTCTCTGCTCCTTTTCGCATTGGCACTGGAGCCTTTGGCGTTGCGACTTAGACGCAAAATGGGGGGCTTCTGTATAGTGGTGGGGGACTCCACACACCTTATATCTCTGTATGACGATGATGTTTTGTTTTACTTCCAACATCCCTCTGAGGTGGTGTCACTTTTGCTGGCACACTTGGAGGGGCCTGCATATTAACAGGCGTAAGTTGTTGCTTTTCCCATTGGGAGGGGGATCTAGGCCATATGGGTCTGTGGTGAGAGACTAAAGTTTTCCAATATCTCGGCATTATGGTGGGACACATGCTGGATAGTCAGTGTCAATATAGTATTGATCCACTGGTGAGAGGATTGAACACATCTGTTCACTTCTGGAATATGCTGCCGCTTTCTTTGGCGGGGAGAATCGCAGTAACGAAGATGGTCTTCCTCCCTCAGTGTCTCTATATTATTCAAAACGCTCTCTATACCTTGCCGTCTAGCCTGTTTAAGACCCTTGACAGCCTCATGATATCCTTGGTGTGGGCTGGGAAGAGGAGTCGGGTGGCGCTGCTGCTGCTTAGGACCTGCTATAGGGCGGCATGGGCCTCCCGCATCCGGAACTTTATTATTATGCCTCTAAATTGCAGCATGAGGCACACTGGGCAGCTGAGGAGGACATTTGGGAGAGGAGACTATTGCGAGGCACATGTGTCTAGCATTCGTTATTAGCACTGCTTATGCATGGCTCACATACGCCGCACGACGTGCCCTATCTGATCAGGCAGGTGGCAGAGGTGTGGGAGCAAATGGTAACCAGGGTTTTGAAGTAGCCGCCCTTTGCTAGGGATCTTGTTATAGGGACGCTGTTGCCCTTTAGACGTTTCAGTGAGGATATGTCAATAGTGAGATGGAGGGAAGGGGGTAGGTGAGACACCAGGTGATCTCTACCCAGGAGAGAAATTACTTACTTTCATGTAGGCGCGAGAGGAGGCCCGTTTTTGCAATATATCAAATTGGCAAGCACGGCGTGGGAAATCTGGACGGATTTTTCGAACACGCCCCAACAGACGGAAACCCTACACGTGATATTGATAGCTGGGGCGGCGAGACACATGGTAACGCATCTTCAAACATCCTTCATGGTGTACAGGGTCAGGACTGAACCCGCAGCCCGCCGAGCATGGGGGGGGGAGTTGGCATTACCCCTAACTGAATCAGAATGGAGTGCGACCTGTGAATTGGTGAAGCGGCCTTCATGTAATGTTCGATTTAAGGTGTCTCACTTCAATTATGTGCATTGCATGTACTTTGCACCAGTTGAGCTTAGTCGAATGTACAGTGACAGGAGTGTGGATTGTCCCAGATGTTGGGGAGAGAGGGCTTCCATCCTGCATAAGGCCTGGGCATGCCCAAGCGTGCACGCCTATTGGGCAACAGTGATTACACAGTTACAGGCGGATGACTGCACTCCTGATAAAGGAAACACCTCAGGTGTGCCTGCTCGGTATTGTTAAACAACCTAAAGGGGGTAAAATGCACTGGAAGTTCCTACAGTTGGTGTTGGTATGGCTAAGAGAAAAGTGGCCAGGGTGGGTGAGCATGAGGGCCCCTTCCCTTCCTTTATGGTATAAAGACGTAGTTGAGGCTGGCGGAGGAGGCACACATGAAACGTAATCAACGGGATGAAAAATTGCAGGAGGACTTGGACATCTGTGCCAAGCTGTTGGAGGGCATGCACACAGGGATGGGTGGGAATAGTGAACAGGGCAACCAATCACAAGGGACAGAACATATCACACAGGAGCGGTGGTCGGAGGATGCTAGGGGAGACTCAGTTGCATCGGGTGAGCTATGGGCAGTCGGGGGAATGCACACTCTGTCATGTGTATGTAGGGGCTTGGAGGTATCCATGTTCGTGGAATACTGATGGATTATTGGGAGCAATCGCTGTGGAGGGAATTGAGGTCCAGACTGAGGGGTGGGGAATGACGTTTGGTTGCTTCAATACTTGTACTTAGAGACGGTGTGTACACTGAACAAATGTACCTTTGGTTGTAATTTTCCTGTTATACTCTTGATTGGTTGTTCTGTAAGTGTGTCGTACAGATTTGACATTATATGGAGACCTGCCAATGGGCATGCTCTCAACAACTAACCAATAAAAAGAGTTTTCAAAAAATAAAATATCATGTTTTGTCACTAATTCATAAAAATGAAGAATTTAAGTGGCAGGTAGTTGTAATAGTGTCTGGTCTTAGGGTTACCATATTTTCCAAATCAAAACCGGGAGAGGACACATAGAGAGAAATTTGAGATCCACAACTGGCATAGAAAGGGGACTTCTCTCGACATTTAAAAGGGACTAAAAATTGCAAAGTTCGCACAAAATGGCAGCTATGTGAGGGACGATAAGCAGATGTTTCCATTTCATGTAAAACTGTGGGCTATGTATACATTATTTACAAATATGTACCATATTTATTCCATTGTATTCTGCACTTTTTTGTGCTTTTCATGGATTTTTAACATATATCTGTAGAGTACAGTGGATTTGGGGGCAGTAATGCAAAGCCTTCAGATTGCCTCAATCCAGTTCCTGGTTTTACTTTACATTCTGGTATTTGTGGTTTATTGTTATTACAAATGCACGATTGCAAGTAGTGGAATACAGAGTAAAAATATGCCTATATAACCTACTCACACCTGACATGGGGTAACTTGAGAACACTGGCCATGAGAAAAGTCAGTGATGGCAGCCTGATAGGTGGTGCTGTACTGAGCCACCTGGGTTACAGGACTAGGCGCTGGGGGGTCTTCCACTTTCCTATTATACCCTATATTTCTTTTATTTGTGGGCTCTCTTCTCTCTTACACTAGTTTCCTTCATTCATTGTACCCTCTCATACATGTTCTTTCCATCACAGTTCTTCTTCTCACTCGTCTCATACATCTGATTTCATTCCACGGCTTCCTTTCCTCTCCGTCCCTTTCATGTTCCCTTCTAGTCTTTCTCTCTTATCATATGTACTTTAATTCTACTCTTTAATATGAGTACCATGTCTGGCCCGTTCCCCACAGTCCACTGATGTGCTCTTCTACACTCTTACCCTTGTGTCTCATTGATGTGATGGAACCTCTCAGTGACTCACAGTCCAATGTCTGGGCCCATCCTACACTGTGCTCTCTACATCTCAATGTGGGGCCGTCCAGTACCTCTGTTTCCTGTGGCCCAGACTTACAACTAAAAGATAAAATCACAAACACTGACTATCTCAGAATACTTCCTATTGAGATGTACCTCTGTTCTTGGCATTCAAAGCACTTCACCCCTGCTAAGACGTGCTTTGCCATGCATTCAAATAATAAGAGGGTAGGTACTCGGAGTCTGGCTGCAACTCCTGTCTCATGTGCAATCAAGGAGTCGCTGTTTGCACTTGTATAGATCTCAATCTTAAGATTAAGGCCCAGATTTATCAAAGGATTGCATTGCACTTGCGTCACGCAGGTTGTCCCAAGGGCAACGCAGTTCTAATGTCAGATTTACGAAGCCATGCAAGGCCACCTTGTGTGGCCCTGGGTTGCTTGGTATATCTGGAGTTTTTTTTTTTTGCATATTTATATAGCGCGAACTCGACCCGAAGGTATTGGAGCGCTTTACACGAGCACCGTATTTACATAACACATTCAGACACGGGGAGATTAAGTGATTTGCCCAGAATCACAGGATGTGGATGCGACCCCGAGGCTCGAACCCTGGTTTCCAGCACCAAAGTCGGCAGTCTAGCAGCGTTAGTCGAGGTTACTCGCTGAGAATGCGTTACATGGGTGAAGCGTAGGTGTTCCCATGCATTCACCCATGTATTTTGATGCATTTACAGATTTACCAAGACTTGTAAACCTGGGAATGCGTCAGAATTGTATGCCATCCCAATAGAGGCGCAACGAGGATAAATATCTTTATTTCTCATCATTGTGTCCTCTTTCTAAGTGTGCGGCATTCTGCAACACACTTAGAAAGAGGAAAACATCTCTAAGGATTCTTTTTGTGCAGGAAGGTGTCCCTTTCTGCACAAAAAAAAATCCTGCCTGCAACACAGGCACCCTTGCACCATGGTGTGAGGGAGCCTGATTTGGCTTTAGGGAGCCACAGTGCGCCAGCGCAAAGAGAGAGCAGGAATGCACCATGTCTTGCTACGTTGTGCTGCGTCAAATTCAGATAAATCTGAACCCAAGTCTCTCCTAAACTTGTGTACCCTTGAGCCATGGACGGAGACCTCTTAGGATCCCTACTTCAATGCAGGACCACACTTGTGCCCATTCAGACCACATTGTTTCCCCTGACAGTTCTTTAACAACCCAGTTCTACACCTGCCAGTATTCTAGAGGGGCCTCTCATGTTTTGTTACCTCCCTCAACCCAGTCCCATTACAAGCACCCTCATGTCAGGAGTCACCAGAATAGATTTTCTAGGGTGGTGTCCTGCAGGAGAGGGAGGATTGGAAATCTTAATCTCTATTGCCACAAACTCCCCCCAGGGTCCCATAGTCAGTGATTCTTCCTAGGGTAACCAAATTTGACAACTAAACACCGGGACGTGATCAGGGTCGGACTTGGACAGAAAATAGCCCCAGGTACCAAAATAAAGTGGCCCACAATAAGGAATTCGATAGCTAAAATAAGTGGGCCATGTTTGCAAATTCAGACAGTTTTGAATTTGTAAAGACATTCTGTATACGTTTCTTGCTAGATATGGAAGACTATCTGGATTTGAGCTTGGTGCAGGCAATGTTTGTTTTATTATTCGGGAAATCAACAGAAAAAAACGGCCCAGGACACCATAAAACAGGCTCACAAACAGCCAAAGAAACGAACCAGACACAGACCCGTCAGAACAGTCCATTAGGCACTGCCTGATTGGCATAGGCCAGTCCGACCCTTGACGTGCCGCAAACATAGAAGTAGGGCAACAAGTGTTAAGTAACTGCAGGAAGAGACTGACGCACCTTCCAACAATGCAAGTACACAATGATGAGGCACTAGGAGAATTAATTACAACTTTGACACACACTATCATCTGTGTTAAGTACTTTCCAATAAAGGCTACTAAATAATTCCACACTGCTACACATGGAGGCTTGCCTTCCTGTTGGTACTTCGCTGATTGCTGTCTCAAGTATTTATTTTGCGTCTCCTCTCTGCCGTTACATCACTCTCTCTCACCTGCTTGACAGAGTAGAATCTCAGCAACCTCAACATTCTAAGGCAGACTGCACGGCCTAACTGTAAGGATGTACCAACTAGAGAAGAAGGTAGGGGTACAAGAGCAGGGCAGTACCATTTTTATATATAGAGATGTAGATAGAAACAGGTTAACATTATATTACAATATCTTGTAGTAATAAAAGATGACATTATAACACTTCCTGTGTGTTTATTAACAACCACTGGCAAAGCCAGTATGGCTTGTCGTTTGGCATTGGCAATCCTTATGAAGATGCTGTTCAACACTGGCAAAAACAAAATAATAGTGTTTTCCAATGCTAAAAACCATCAAAAAAGAAAAAATTCAATGCATTGATCTACACACACACACACACAAACACACACACACAAACACACACACACGTCACCACGCATGTGTGCCTAAGTGTCAGGACAATATAACACCACCAGTGTGATGATGTGCTAGTGTGCGCATGCATAAGATGTGGCCACTTTGGGCAGTATATATTTTTTTTAAAAGGTGCGTGAAAGTATATTTAAGGAAAGGAGCAGCCTGGAAACAAATTGCATCCTAAAAACACAAAAAAGCGATGAGAAAAAGGGATGTGAGGAGCTGGGTAGCACGGGGGTAAGCAGCGCAAACTGCTGTCAAGTGGCAGTAAGCAAGGCGGGTGGGGGAGTTTACTTGGTTGTAAATATAAAGTCAGTATTTGAGGGACACTGTCCTGTTACGCTACATGAGTTAACACAATGGTGACCCTCCAACAGCTCCTTCTTGGGGGACATGAGGGCGTTGAGTCATAGAACACACCTCTAGAGCCAATTATCTTTGAAACACATTTTGACATTTAATTCCCCAAATAATCCTTTGGGTGAAAACCACAAGTACCTCCCCTGCTTTTAAAGTTAGTTTAAAATCATGTTTATATCAGTTTCTGCCCATTTCCACTGGACCAGTGTCTGTGTTAAAATACACGTTTTCAAAACAATCCTTGGATTAGGCATCCTGTCCCGATGAATATTTGTATTTTTAAGCTCTGTCCAGCTGTGGACAATGTTACGAGCACTATTTCTTGAGGTAGGTGGCCCAAAGTTTCCTCTATAAAACTGCATTTTTGGCATATCAGTCAGCATATTGTTACTGCCCGATAAGGTTAATAATACACATTTGCCCTCAATTTAGAAAAAAAAACACTGAGGGGGTTCCCTTATCTGCTCCTGCCCACCTCTTAGCTCATTCACTCTGATGATGTTCGCAGGACAGCCAACACCCTCATTTTGGTCTTGAAATGTTGTGTCCAAAATGTTCTTGCTACAGGAAAAATGTTCTCTGTGCTGCACCAACTACTCCTTGAAACTTGAGCTGCTCTTCATCAAGCGCCTCGCATATCTTTACATAGAGTGAAGGCGCTTGCTGACCTCAGGATATGCGTTTTCCTAATCATTTACCTTGATTCATTAATTTTCTCTAATTTGCTAAGCATCCCACCACTCCATCCTGTATTGCGAGATTGTGGAACAGTGTGAGTAGAAAAATTGCCAGCTTGTTGGTGTTGGGCTGATTGCAGGTAAGCGTCGACTTTACTGAGTGGAAAGTGACATCGTCAAAAAATAAAATATTTGCTGTCAACATATCAATGTACAGTTTTAACCGCAAATGTGGATTGACCGCCTCGACACAACGCAGCGAGCCAGGCTGAACATTACCTCATAGCTGTAAAACCAGAGGCCTGCTTTCTGTAACTCATTGCTTCCATATTCATAAGACTGCCATGTCCCCTTATTTATAGTTAATTTCCTATATGACAGACACGGCTCTAGTTTACGGGCAGATGCAAATGTGTCCTGCTGCCCCTAGCAACTGCTCCGAGCCCTGTATGCTGCTCGCAGTTTGTGTCAAAGCGCCCTCGGTGAAAGTAATGGGTATAAACAAAACCCTGTTTTTTCAATGCCGCTTTCCTATATATATATATATATATATATATATATATATATATATTTTTTTTAATAGAGCGCCTTCACCACCAGCTCACCGCATCGGCGGGCTGCAATTAAACAACCAGTCCTGTCAAAAAATTTGCAAATTCACCCCGCATTGCAGGAGGCAGGGACTACAGTGGGGTTAAGGGGCCTTTCATGGGTGCTCCATGGTAGCCCACCCATCTTTGAAAGCAGACCTCAGGAAAATGGCAGCGTGGGAGAGTAGCCAGCCTGGCCACGCTTGCTTTATAGTGAGTAGGAAGGGCCTCTTGTCCACTAAAAACAGACATATTCCGATTTTTTTTGCAAAATCATTTTTATTGGCATTTCTTATTTTCACACAATGGCAATTACTTCAGAAAGAAACATCTTGTGAATCATACATTAGAACAATGTATAAAACTGAATTGCAGCGTAAGATACATATTTTATTTCCATAATTACTACTGACTACGTGTGGAAGTATACACATGCGAATCATGTGTCTACGGATGTTCGACTATCGCATGCACAGTGTGTTCAGCGCCAGCCAGCGGGGCTAGCACCATGGTTAACATCTTGCTGTGGTTGTGGTAACAATCTAAACTCTTCAACCGGGGTGACATAACTTGAGCAGACATATTCCGATATCCGTCCTCCTCCTCCTAAAACTATCTAGGACAGGGTTCTCCAAAGTCGGTCCTGGAGGGCCGGATCCATGCCAGATTTTACCCCCATTTAGATAAATGTAGTTATCTTAAAAATCTGGCATGGATCCAGCCCTCCACGACCAACTTTGGAGAACCCTGATCTAGTACCAAAAGTTATCCAGTGGTCGTCAGCAGTGCTTGAAATGGAGAAATAGAAGTTCAGGTACTCTGTAACAGAGTACCTGCTTGTTTCTGAGAAGTGCCGGTACTGTCCAATTAAAAGTATTACGTTTTTCTTGAGAAGTGCAGGTACTGTCCCTCTCAAAATAAAAAAGTGCCGGTACTCAGAACCGGACAGTACCAGCCCATTTAAAGCACTGGTCGACAGTGATTGGCTATTAGTTGTTGCCATTGTCGTCTTGCACAAATGGTTGGCCGCTACTGGTTGATCATTCATGGTCGTCGACAAGTGTCAACCTCAACTGTGTGACGAACCTGCCTTTGAGCTTTACACAATCTGCTGGCTTGGCGTTGCTCCCTCGCTTGTTAGTTCTTCTCTCCTGCTATAGCATTCCCTTTCTCCATGTGGAGTCCATTAAGAGGGTTAAAGCGTAGGGCATCATTCTCAGATGCTTGTTGAGCAGCGCCCCATCTTAACACGAATGTGAGTTCATGGCAAACGGGCAGGTGCGCCACGAGTGGCGTCTATGACTGTCTTCAGCTTCCACCGAGTCACAGAGCGGAGCCGCTCTGGCTACCAGGCTTTGGAATCCTATAACTATTGGTCTAAAAGGCCTAAAAGAATCAACATTTATTTGGTAGGCATGAGCGGCCTACTATTCCAACCGCTTTGCACATCATTTAGGACGGAATATAGGTCTATAATGGTCTTTCAGGTTAGCAGTATGAATCAGATATTGAATAATGTACCCTCAACTTTACATTATAAGACTCTTATATGTTTTTGTGAGCATTAATGACATACCAGGATCGAAAGCACAGACTGCTCTATAGAGCATCAAAACACCAGTTTGACTTTAATATCCTTGAAATGTACTGGACTTATTTCATATTTATCTACTTTGCACCACACCACGTCAAAGCCACTTTGCAGGGCTTGATGTCAATGGTTCACATGTATGGTACAAGAGAGCCGGTGGCAGTTGCAGGTTCTGTTGTTCCAAAAGACATTTCTTAGTTGTTATCAAATAACGTTCCTAAGGAAACGAACATTACAAAGCTAATAGCTCGTGCCTTTCTAAGGGTACCTGACCTTTTGATGGTACTAATGCTTTTGTTGATGCTGCAAAGCAACATGAAAAAGCAAATCAGCGCCAATTTTTGAGCAGTATATATAAAAAAGTACACAGCACATAATAGAATAAGCACTGGCAAAACCAATGGATCTTGCCGAGATCTGTTGGCTTTGCCAGTGTTTTTTAGCCATGTTGCAAATGGCTGAAAGTAAAGAAAAAAAGCTTTATGACACAGCCAGCATTGACTCCGCTATAGCATTTTCTTTTTTTTACTTGCAGCTATGCTTCACTGAAACCAGCGCTGCTGTATAATCTATACTATAATGTCCCTGAAGATCTATAGTCTGGGGGCCGCAAGCGCACTCCCGACCTTTGCATGCTGCCGCCCCCGTTGAAAACGGGCGAGCATTTATTTATAAGTTAATCAAAGTGAAAGAAAGCAAGTAACAAGCGTGACACAAATGTATTTCATTCACATGCAGAACTGTTTCATCTTAGTAGTACTATTACATCAGACTAAATCAGTGCAAGTTTTTTTTGTAAGTAATAGTTTTCAAACATGATTTTAGAAACGTTCATACTTCCACCCACCCTGACAATGCCAATAGTGAACTTCATGCTCCACGAATGAAAGGCAAATGTTTTGTGCAGCTGAAGAATGAGATACCTTTTGAGAGGGCTATGTCTAAAATAAAATAATTTAACAAAAGGGCACAAGCGGGCTCTATGGAGAAAGTATGATGCATTCCTCTTTCCTGTAAATCAGGGGCGGCTCCTCCACTAGGACGGAGGAGCATTGCCCCACTTCATTCTCACAGTGCGAGAAAGCCAAAACATAAAAAGGTATTAACTAAAAGTTATTACCATTTTATGTTTTCTTTGCGCATTGCGGGTGGGCGGGGCTGCTCTGCTCTTTGAGCAGGGCCGCCCAAACCAGTCATGCGCACTCTGCCCTTCTCCATGCAGGCTGCATTGCAGCATGCTTGGAGAGCATGGCCATAACATTAGCCCGTGGCTGGGCGGCGTCCTGACCAATTACAACGCCGCTTGCAGCATTGTGATGTGCTAAGGGGAGGGTGCCTGGCTGCCTGCTTCGTGTGGGATGGTCCTAGACCAATTGAGCATACAACTAAATTGTTCTATATTCTTAATTCGAAAAACACATTATAAATGCATGTCATTTGCATATAGTCATACAGTACAGATACTCTTTAGCAGGAGAAATATGCACACTCTCAATAGATACACTGGCACTTGATCAAATTGAAAGAGAACTGTTTGATTCACACGTTCTCCTTACATGAACAAATCGTCATATTCAATACAATAAAGGGAAAAAGGTTGCTCCAAGAAGGTGGGAGGGAAAGGAAGGTGTGCTCATGTGTAGGACAGATAAAATAGAGTAGAAAAGGGTTTGGAATTTTTTCAAAGTAGAGTTGATTGCAATAATTTTTACAGCATGAAAACTGGCAATGGTTTGTAATCAGACCAATTTTTTTTTTTTGTCAGGGCCTACCCCTTATGGGTCATTCCAAGTATAGTTCATATTTCTTTCAAGAAAGGTGCACAGAGAAACATCATCTGTGAAATGGATGGGGTAGGGGTGATAACGGGTGCAGGCCCACTGGGGGGACAAGTGTCGACGTTTCGACCCTGGTGCATAGAGGGTGGAGCATATTTTATAATTAATAATTAAAAATGCACTGCATCATCTACAAAACAGCCTTATAGCCCACTGCCGAAGGCTACACCAGTTGTTAAAGGCCCTGAACCCAAGTTATAGGCCTTAGCCACAGGCTCAGGCCTATAACGAGGGAGAGGGCCATTAACAACTGGTATAGTCCAAGGTGAAGGTTCTAAATTAAAAAGGGAGAAGCATAAAGACAAACATTAAAATGTTGAAGCAGAAGGCTTGTACCAGTCATTATAAGCCTGAAGCTTCTCAATTGACTTCAATGGAGCTCTCAACAATCCAATGTTCTCATTGAAAATATATTACAGATTCACGTGACTACAGAACACATTAGAGTTCTCCACTAAGATCTCTAACTGATAAACGCACACATATATTTATAGATGTGTAATAGATATATCACAGATGATAGACTGTGATATATATATCGCTGGTGTTGCCGTTGTTGGTGTTTCCACTTCACGGCTGAAGACTCACAGCAAAATCCACAAGTAAATGGAGAACAGTACTCGAGGACGTTTATGGTGCATTTATTCTGGCTGCACAATTGCACCTTAAACGTCCTCAACTGCTGTTCTCTGTTAATTTAGGGAGTTTGCAGCAAATATATATATATGTGTATATATATATATATATATATTATCTACTGGCGGTCGCCAGTAGATAGTTATAGTTAGGACCTATTATCCATAGGAAATCCGTAACATTCTATTCCCAATAACTTTGGCGTCGTTTGACGAATCATCGCGAAATTTTCAAAACTAGTGGGGCGCTCCGGTCCGCTCCTGTCTTGAAAGTTTCGGGGTGATTCATCAAGCGGGGGCCGAGAAAAAAGGGGGGTCCCAAAACGTGTTTTCTCCATGTTAATTCCCATAGGAAATTTTAGCCACGGCTACAGCCCGAACTGCTGAACGGAATTACACCAAATTTGGCAAAAAGGTAGCGCTTGGTTCAGAAAGCGACCTTTTTTTTAAATGGTGTAAATCCGTTAAGTAGTTGCGGAGAAATTAAAAAAATAAGAGTGAAAAAATCGATTTCCCATAGGAAACTTAATGCAAGGCTACAGCAAAAACTGCTGAACGGAATTACACCAAATTTGGCAAAAAGGTAGTGCTTGGTTCAGAAAGCACCCTTTTTAAAAATGGTGTAAATCCGTTCAGTAGTTGCTGAGAAAATCCGAAATAAAAGTTTCGATATCTATGGCCGCGGTGGATCCGCGCACCCTCCCGACCACGAGCTGCATGCTAATTAGCTGTCAACACTCCAAAACAGGAAGTGTTGGCAGCCATCTTGTTCCTCGGTAGAACCGAGGAACAAGAAAGCAGTAAAACAAGTGCGCAAAATGCAAAAAGGGGGCAGAGTAGAAACACCCTGACCCCCTAGGTCTGCTCAGGGGGTCCCACAAGGACCCCCTGGGCAGAAAAAAGCATTTTTTTTTTTAAATCGGCGGGATGCGCTTAGGGTGCGCGGATTCCGCCGATTAAAAAAAAAAAAACACAAGAAACAAGTGTGCAAAATGCACAAAGGGGGCAGGGTAGAAACACCCTGACCCCCTAGGTCTGCTCAGGGGGTCCCACAAGGACCCCCTGGGCAGAAAAAAGCAAAAAAAAAAAAAGACCGCCCCCTCCCTGCAGCAGTCTGCAAACGCGCCCCCTGGCGCGTTTTAAGAAGGGAAGTAATTCCCCTTGAATACTGGGGGTCCCTGAGGGCCAACTAGCCCACCAGGAACCTCCTGTATGCGCCAGGGGCTGCGTTGCAGAGAGGTGTACAGAGGCCACGCCCCTTTTACACCTCTCTGCAACGCAGCTCTGTGGCGCTTTTGGAGGTACATGTTGGGCTAGTTGGACTCCAGGGACCCTCAGTATTCAAGGGGACTTAATCCCCCAACTTAAAACGCGCCACGGGGCGCGTTTGCACAGTGGTGAAGGGAGGGGCGTGGCTTCAGGTGACATGTGTGCAAACAGGCCCCGTGGCGCGTTTTAAGATGGGGAATTAAATCCTCTTCAATCCTGAGGGTCCCTGGGGGCCAACTAGCCCACCAGGTACCTCCAGTAAGCGCCACGGAGCTGCGTTGCAGAGTGTTGTAAAAGGGGCGTGGCCTCTGAACACCTCTCTGCAACGCAGCTCTCTGGCGCATACTGGAGGTATCTGGTGGGCCAGTTGGCCCTTAGGGACCCTCGGGATTGAGGAGGAATTAATTCTCCAACTTAAAACGCGCCACAGGGCGTGTTTGCAGACATGTCACTGCAGGCCCCACCCCTTCCTTCACCATTGTGCAAATATTCCTCTAAAATCAGCCGAACTACGAATTCCAATTTACTCACCTGTTATCAGGAGAGACCTCAGTGCTGCATCTTTGAGCCCAGTACTGATCCTGAAAAGTAATTTTAACCGTACTTACCAGTAACTTGAATTTCCTTCCATAGGATATCATTGCCTGCTTTTTGCTGAAAAAGTTTCTAAGTGTCGATTTTGAAACATACAAATGTTCCTCTAAAATCAGCCGAACTACGAATTCCGATTTACTCACCGGTTATCAGGAGAGACCTCAGTGCTGCATCTTTGAGCCCAGTACTGATCCTGAAAAGTAATTTTAACCGTACTTACCAGTAACTTGAATTTCCTTCCATAGGCTAACATTGACTGGTTTCACTTGGAAATTCTTCGAAGTGTGGAGTTTTGGAACTTTATAATATTCCTCTAAAATCAGCCGAACTACGAATTCCGATTTACTCACCTGTTATCAGGAGAGACCTCAGTGCTGCATCTTTGAGCCCAGTACTGATCCTGAAAAGTAATTTTAACCGTACTTACCAGTAACCTGAATTTCCTTCCATAGGCTAACATTGACTGGTTTCACTTGGAAATTCTTCGAAGTGTGGAGTTTTGGAACTTTATAATATTCCTCTAAAATCAGCCGAACTACGAATTCCGATTTACTCACCTGTTATCAGGAGAGAACCCAGTGCTGCATCTTTTAGCCCAGCACTGACCCTGAAAAGTAATTCTAACCGTACTTACCAGTAACTTGTA
Organism: Calotriton arnoldi; assembly: GCA_963921515.1. Lineage (NCBI taxonomy): Eukaryota > Metazoa > Chordata > Amphibia > Caudata > Salamandridae > Calotriton > Calotriton arnoldi. Next base: position 57,883 of record CAWUFW010014749.1, read on the forward strand.
TTTCCTTCCATTGGAATCCATTGTCTGGTTTTCAGCAGAAAAGTTTCAAAGTGTCGATTTTCACAAACTACAAATATTCCTTAAAAATCGCCTGTATGACTTAAACGCATTCTTTCAACTGTTTACAGGAGATGCACCAGTGCTGGATCCAGGATCCACCACTGAGTAAGAAAAAGTAACGATAACACTACTTACCTGCTAAGTGAATTTCCTCCCATAGGATAACATTGGTGATTCTATGTGAAAAAGTTTCTAAGTGTCAACTTTTAAAATACAATAATATTCCTTAAAAATCACTACTGTAACCAAAACGCTTTTACTCAACTGTTTACAGGAGATGTCCCAGGACTGAATCTAGGATCCAGTCCTGTGGTTAGAAAAGTAATCCATAAAGTAACTAATTGCATTTAACTAGAAATTCACATTGAGCTCAATGTTGCATTGTGTTTGAAATTGTGTTGCCCATTGCAACAACTGTAACTACTGTACTTAAAAGTCTATTGCCTATTTGCAAAGTATTTAAACTAAAGTAATTCATTCTGAGAAAGTATATTTTGTAATGTAATGTATAATGTAATTACAATGTAATTTAAAAAATAAAATATGTAAAAATAAATAGTTTAAAAAAATGTAGTAAATCAGTATCAAAAAAATAAATATAACAATTAATACATTTAAAAATTGTCATTTACAAAACCTTTGAAATTCACTGAAAAAAACCATAGGTTTCAGACATGTTATAGTTAGGAATTAGCATTTAAAAAACCTTTGAAATTCACTGAAAAAACCATAGGTTTCAGGCACGTTATAGTTAGAAATTAGCATTTAAAAAACCTTACAAATTCACTGAAAAAACCATAGGTTTTAGGGACAGTTATAGTTAGTTGGACATTACACTCGTACAAAACCCGTGAAATTCCCCGTTATAGTTAGTTCAGCTAACTATAACTCGCGCCCACGCAATGCACTGCTGATGACATCACATATTACATCACTCATGACATGGTCAGTGACATCACTGATGACATCACTGATGACATCTCAAATGACATCCCTGATGACATCACTGATGACATCATCCACGTGATAATCTGATGCACCTCCTCACACCCTAATATAACCTTTGATACACTCACTCTAAATTACAGACTGCCATTCGCAAAACCATAGACACTCCAACACCAATAACTACATACCCACTCACTGATTCTTAGGTCTACACACACATCCACTCACTCACCCGTACAGTCACTCATACTTACGGTCACTCAGTACAGGACTATCATATGCACTCATACTCCTATATAGACACTCAAACACCGCCACTCATCCATAGAGGTACTCACACACCTAGTCAGTCATGCAAATAATTAAACACACTGCCATTCACTCACCTATACAGTTATACACACACCAGCTCACTTACTCATACAAATACTAGCACATTCTTACGCTCTTATACAATCACTGATACAAGCACACACTCATCCATACAGTCACTCTCACAATCACACACTCTCGCTTATAGCTGACGTAAAGAAATATATCCAGTGAAGTTGGCTGTAGCCCTTGAAGCATGCTGTTAGTGGTGCGAAATGTCCCATTTTGGTAGAGGTCTCCCCATGTGGTGATGTTAGTGCGCTCACATAGTTTGAGGAACCCTGTTTCTTGTAGCAGTGGCATACGCGGGTGATAAGAGAGGGGAAGAAGCGGTGAGTATAACATCTGGCCTTGAAGGAGAGACAGAATGCGACGCCAGGCGTCTGCTGTGCATGTGATCGTGGTAGACTCAATGTCGCGTGTACGGAGAGGCGCGTTCAGCATGCCATTTAAGGGGATAGGATCCGCCAACCAATGTTCAGCTGCGATTTGCGGCATATACCTAGGGGGATGGAAGCAATAGAACGCATAGTGAGCCTGTGCACATACATAATAAAGCTTGAAATTTGGCAGATCGAATCCTCCCTGAGCATATGGCTGGATGAGCACCTTCCATTTCAACCGAGGTTGCTTGCCCCCCCATATTAGCCTTGTCATTTCGGATTGGAGTGTTTGAAAGAAGTATCGTCCAGGATGATATAGAATATTTTAAAAAAGGTATAGTATTTGTGGCAAAACCACCATTTTAATCAATGCCGCACGTCCTGCGAGGGTCAACGGTAGGGAGATCCATCGGGTGACATTTTCCGTGATCCGATGTATCGCAGTCCCATAATTGAGACGCATCAACTCATCTCTGTCTCTAGTTATTACTACCCCAAGATAGCGTAGGTCCGAATCACACCACTCCAGCGGATAGTCCAAGGGGAAACGCGAGACCGCCGAGGTCAAGGGCAACACTTGAGACTTCTCCCAATTTATGTGTATCCCAGACAACTTACCAAACACTATGAATTCTCTCAGTAGCGGGTTTAAGTTATCCTGTGGATGCCTCACATACAACGTTATATCATCCGCATATAACGATATGAGGATTTGTCGCAAATTACATCTAAGAGCCCTGTCTTGGTGATGCTGCCTCAATTTTGACGCCAATGGTTCGATGGCTAGCGCGAAGAGGAGGGGTGAGAGGGGGCACCCCTACCTCGTGCCCCGGGTTATGGGAAACGCGTCGGACAGGTGACCATTAATTAACACTCTCGCCATTGGCAACTGATATAGCAGTCGTATCCAGGACAGGAATAAGGCAGGAAACCCCATGCGCTGCAGCACCCCATAGAGATAGTCCCATTCGACAGAGTCGAATGCTTTAGTGGCATCCAGGAAGACTGCTGCCAGTGGCAGCTCCGGTGCCACATTCTGTATTATAGAGAAGAGGGTACGGAGGTTATGCGTGGTTGCTCTGCCAGGAACGAATCCTGCCTGATCTGGGAGCACTAATTTTTCCATTAACAAGGCTAGTCTATTCGCAATAACCTTTGCCAGTATCTTGGCGTCGCAATTAATTAAAGATATCGGCCTGTAAGAATCACAGCATATTGGCGACTTGCCGGGTTTAAGTAACAATGTGATTAACGCCTCCCTCATAGATGGGGGTAGTTTGCCAACTTCGAACGATTCCTCATATAGTTCCTTTAAGATCGGCGCCATCAGATCAATGTAAGTTTTATAAAACTCGGCTGGCAACCCATCGAGGCCGGGGGCCTTCCCGGATTGCAACTGCATAATGGCCTCTCGTATCGTTCGAAAGGAGCGCAGAGGAATTCCCTTTGCGAATCGCCGAGCCAGCCAAGGGCAACATCACCAAGGAAGCTGTCTAATTCAAAACGATCCCCACGTTGCAAGGTGTAAAGCGTGGAATAGTGCGCGGTAAATGTAGCTAGGATGTCAGGAGTACAACAAAAAGACAAACGGCAGACCAAGGTCAAGCACATCCAGTCACATTGCGAGACTGCCGGGCATACTTGCCGTCGCTACGAAGAAGACATTCCAGATTACTTTGACTGGCGTCTACTATTATTTCACCCTTATTGTGGGACCTTACACTGTATATACATTTGGACCTGTAAAATACGATAATTCGGATTCTCACGCCTACACATTTTAGCCCTGATGAAGTTCCTTTGAAAGGAAGGAAACGCGTTGGCTGTTGTCCTGTGATCTATTTTACTACAGAAGAATAAAAGATTTTGAAAAGACTTTATATAACAGAGTGCGACTTCATTCTTGGTGCTCCCTCCATGATCTTCAATCTTAGATGGAAATGTCCCTGACGAAGTTCCCTCTGGCTAAAATCGGGAACGAAACGCGTTGGCTGTGTGCCAGGTTTAACAAATTTGATTGAATAAAAAGAAGCAATTCTGGAACAGACTTCGACGTGCGTGTATTGACTTCATCACGTGTGCACCTTCCATTTTCTTCTTAGGATGTCAGGAGTGTCGCGTTGCAGGATCTCCCCTGGCCCCGTGATTTCCAACACGCAATTGGAGAAGCATGGCCGCCGTATAGTTTCAGCTAGTGTCTTCCCAGGCCGCTCACCTTCCCCATATCTCCGCGCCACCCAGTATTTCCCTTGAAATTTCGTTTCCCGATCAGCGGCTTCCGTATATTCAGTGAGTTTCTCCCGAAACGCATGCCGAACATCCTTGCCCCCACCCAGCCTCAATTGTGCCTCGAGGTCTTTAAGCTCTGTTTCTAGTCATCTGATCGTATTCTGTATGTCCCTCAACACCCCTGAACCCTTGGAGATACAGAACCCACGTACTGTCACTTTAAAGGCTTCCCAAATTGTTTCTACAGCAGCTACGGAGCCCTTATACTATGGAAAAAATCTTGGATCTCATCCCCCAATTCGCTGTGAAATACCATATCTAGGAGCGTTAAGGGCTGCAGTCTCCAGGCGCGACGAGGTTTGTTATATCCTGGCGGGGTAATTGTAAGCTTGACCGGAGAGTGGTCCGAGTATGCTCTGGCTAGATGTGTGACATCTTTCATAAAGGGGCCCAATCCTCGAGACACTAGATAATAATGCAATCGTGCCCAAGAGGCGGCGTGCGCCGTAAAGTGGGTGCCCTCCCGCTTAGTGGGATGAGCGTGGCACCAGGCGTCTAATAATCCCATCTCTGTCTTAATGCCCTGCAGAACATGGTATGATCTGTTGTAATGATGTGGTGCGGGGTTTGATCTGTCGTCCGTTGGGTTGAGAACTGCATTAAAGTCCCCACCCCATATGATATGCGTGGAGCCTATATCCGGTATTTCCCCCCCCCAGCACAGTGAAAAATTCCGGAGTGTCTACATTTGGGCCGTAACAACTCACCAGGGTGACCGAGTCCGTACCTAACTGCCCCCACACTATGGTGTATCTCCCATTATGATCCAACAATGTACCCGCTAAGGCGAACGGTGTCTGTTTTTTAATAAGTATTGCCGTGCCTCTAGCATAGGATGAGTACGAAGAGAATAGTCGATGATCGGCCCATTTCGTAGCAAATGTAGAGGGGTGTAAAGGATGAACATGTGTTTCCTGGATTAGCGCAATATGTATGTGGTGTCTATCTAGGTATGCCAAAAGTTGTCGGCGCTTACGCGGATCCCCGAGTCCCCTTACATTCCAAGTAAGTATCTGTAGACTCTGATTAGCCATGAAATCAGCCATGGGTACTTGCAGTGCACAATAAGTGGTGACATGTCTCCTGTACTCTGTGTGCCATTATCATAAAAATACCATGTGCTTGTCTGTCATAATTTAGTATAGTGATGAACAACGAACATATCCGGAAACCCTTCCCACGCCCACCTCCTGCCCTCCCACAAGAGCACCCCAATTGTGCCGGAATGACAATTCCCTCCCGAACCCCAAGATTTCCCCAACTGGTCAATGCGGTCAACCCAGACCCGCGTGAACTAGAGGCGTGTGGGGGATCACCCATAGTGGGGGAACCGCTGGTGTGTCACAGTTACCTCCCCACTCCCAATGTACACACCCGACCGCGGTAGCGGCAGGCGAGGCATCGGAAGTGGTAACGGGAGGGTGCTCGGCTCTACGCCTTGGAGAAAAGGTACCATTGTCCAAGTCTTACCGGTAACCCATTACATGTCCGGTACTCTCCGCAGGAGCGTTAGATACACTTATCTGGTGTCTCTCGGCTGTCCATAAGTCCAGTCTCCTGCCGATATGGAGCGTCGCCCCTCTGCAGCGTAGGGTAGGCGAGGGAGGGTCTGTAGAGAGATAGGCCCACTCACATTGGACTCTCTGCGCCGAAAAGCAACAACCTTTTCACCCCCCCCCCTCATTATGAGTCGTCCTCCAGAGCGGGAGAGCAGGAAAGAGAGGAGCGATCATCAGAATTCCGTCGAGGTGAATGTCTGTAAACATTTTTGAGGAACTCTTCCACTTGGTGGGGACTCACAACTATCTTCTGTTTACCTTGGTGTGTGATCCTTAGGCGCGCCGGGTATAGGAGTGCAAAATCGATTTGCGCCTTGCGAAGCTGCTGTTTCACATGGATAAATTTGCGGCGCGCTTCCTGTACAGCAACTGTGAAGTCAGGATACATGGTGAAGTTCATACCTTCATAGGACAGTGACTTCCTTTCACGTGCTAGGCGGAGTGCTGTGTCCCGGTCGCGGTAATTAAGGATTCGGGCAATGATAGGGCGCAGGGCGCTACCCGGAGGCGGGCGAGGCCCAAGAGACCGATGAGCTCTCTCCACTGTCAGATGCGGGGAGAAGGCGGCTTCTCCAAAGGTGTCTCGCAAGAGGCGCTCGATATAATCCTCCATACGACCAGTATTTGTAGTTTCCGAAATACCAAGAATTCGAATGTTGTTTCTGCGACTTCTAGCTTCAAGGTCCTCATTCTTAGAGGCTATTACTTTCAGAATTTTGTCCATTTGTGCCATTTGTTTTTGCATTTGGGCCGCAGCATCTTCCGAGTCAGAGATCCGCCGTTCCGCTTCCTTGATCTGTTCATCGTGCTTGTCCACTTTCAGCACCAGGAAGTCCAGGCGACTATTCATAGTGTCAAATTTGCCTGACAAGGAGGAGAGACTCTGTTGCATCGCCAGGAGTAACGTTTTGACCTCGTCATCCTGGGAGATTGTGCTTGAGATGGGCCTTCCACACTTGCTCTTCAGTGCTTGAGCGAGTGACTGTCTTTTTCGCATCGAACACAAGTTTAGACTGTCGTCCCTCTGGCTTCCCCATCATGGATCTCCGAGATGAAAGGCGCCCTACGCCTGGATACATTATTTAGATGTCGCCCGGGGTGTAACGTGCAATGGCCAGCAGCAGGTACATCCAGGTTCGGGCTAGTGAAGGTGCTTCCCCAGTGCGGCAGTATGCCCGAGTAGTGAAAGGTAGTCCAACTAGCACCTTGGGTCACCAAAAGATAAATTCACATATGTGGCAACTCAGGGCTGCATCGTGGACTGGGGCAGAGTTCCAGGGACACGAAGAATGGTTAATAGAGGCCCTGTCAAGAATGAAGTGCAGTTCGGAAACCTGGTGCTGGCCGCAGCAACCGCCCGCGTTGCAGTGTGGGGAACGGGCCCTCTGTCCGTTTGTGCAGCCTCCTCTCTTATCGTGGCGGTGCTTAATGTCCTGCCGCATATAAAATTTACCGTCTCCGCGGCATACTTTCTCAGGAATCAAAGGCTAGGATAACTGGGATGGCGGCGAGAATCATGCGCTGCAGTTTTCCACTCCTGGGACCACCGCTGCAGTTCTTCTCCGGCCTATGCAAGCCCCCTTCTGAGATGCAGGCTATGTTGTGGTCTCCCAATCCTGCACCATATGGCCGAGAGCAGCGCTTCCAGTCCTGCGGGCACTGCAGTGGAGGCGCTAGCAAGTTCTTAGTGCTGAGGTGCGACCTCCTCATCTATGCGCTTCAGCTATCTGCGGCGTGCACCCGTATCCCACCGAGAGACACCCACCGCCCCACCAGCCGCGTCCGCTCGCCCTGCCGCACGGCAGCCGGCGTGTTAGGGCGCCGTATGGAAGAGGCCTCCTGTTGCGCCGCTAATCTTCCAGCGAGTGCAGGCACGGGCGTCCAGCGGGACCACGGCCCAGTGCCTCCCAGGGGACCGGGAGCCCGCACTGCTGCAGGGGGCACAGAGAGTTCCTTGTAGCGCTCCGTCTGCAAAATGGCGACGTGCGGGCTATGTGGTGGTACCGCAGTTATGGTGAAGGTTGACAAGCCCACGCAGCGCTCCACCAGCTCTGGGCCGGAGACGTGGCCGTTACTGTTTATTCTGGGGCTTAAGAGCGAGAGTCCTGCGCATTAGTACTTCACCGCATGTGCGCTGGTGTCAGTTCTCGTCGTCTAATGCCTGTGCGCTCACCCACCTCAGCGGCCGTACTACACAGACCAGTTTAACTGCCTCCGTGGTGTGCAGGTATAGGCGCGGGATGGCCCCTGGTGATCCTAGACTTCACTGGGGCTTGCAGTGTTTTTGGCGCCAAGCCGCCTCCCAAGCCACGGCCCGGCACCTCGTGTGAAGCCGGGAGCTCACGTAGTGGTGCCCGCCTCACTCAGCTCCACTCCGCGCTCCACCAGTCTCCTGCTGTGGCGTATACTGTGCCCCACGAGCGGTTCCCGGGGTTCAACCAAGTTGGAATTCGCACCGGAGGCAGCGGGCACCTTACTTCATAAGTGCCATGCTTCGTGGTCACTTTCCTCTGTGGAAAGTAGGATAAATGCAGTATTTTGAAGCCAAGCTGCCAGAGCCTCACAGAGGAGCGGCCATTCCGGTTGTGCGCCACCTAGCGCCCCCGGGTATGACAATGTTCTAAAAGATAGAATGCGGAGTGCAACTCACTGTGAGTAATAATTGTTCGAAAACCAGAACAGCATGTTCCATCATGCACTGTGAAATTTGACGCACTATGAGGAAGACACTAAGCAGAGCCCACTGGAGGCAGTACATAAGTAATGCCAAATTGGGATTTGGAATCCGCTCACCGCATTTTGGAATTGCCTATGAAAAAGAGGCGGAAGCCTTGAAACGCGTTGACGAAGTATTTTAAATCGGAACACTGACTGGTTTCCATGTCGAATAAATGCCTGTGGTGGTAGTTGGCTGTCTAGTGCATTTTTCAAAACTTTGGGGCATTTGTAATACGACTGAATTTACACGGCTGTCGTGCCGTGGAAAAGTGCACCATCCCGGACGAAGAGAGGCTGAGCGGTTAATGAACTGTGTCAAAGCCGCTGTCAACACTGCCAACGTTGGAATAATTAGACCAGCGGCAGTGTTCGGAAACCCACTGGAGGGTATGACAATGTTCTAAAAGATAGAATGTGGAGTGCAACTCACTGTGAGTAATAATTGTTCCAAAACCAGAACAGCATGTTCCATCATGCACTGTGAAATTTGACGCACTATGCGGAAGGCACTAAGCAGAGCCCACTGGGGGCAGTACATAAGTAATGCCAAATTGGGATTTGGAATCCGCTCACCGCATTTTAGAATTGCGTATGAAAAAGAGATGGAAGCCTTGAAACGCGTTGGCGAAGTATTTTAAATCGGAACACTGACTGGTTTCCATGTCGAATAAATGCCTGTGGTGGTAGTTGGCTGTCGAGTGCATTTTTCAAAAGCTTTGGGGCATTTCTAATACGACTGAATTTACACGGCTGTCCTGCCGTGGAAAAGTGCACCATCCCGGACGAAGAGAGGCTGAGCGGCTAATGAACTGTGTTCATGCCGCTGTCAGCACTGCCAACATTGAAATAATTAGACCAGCGGCAGTGTTTGGAAACCCACTGGAGGGTATGACAATGTTCTAAAAAATAGAATGCGGAGTGCAACTCACTGTGAGTAATAATTGTTCCAAAACCAGAACAGCATGTTCCATCATGCACTGTGAAATTTGACGCACTATGCGGAAGGCACTAAGCAGAGCCCACTGGGGGCAGTACATAAGTAATGCCAAATTGGGATTTGGAATCCGCTCACTGCATTTTGGAATTGCCTATGAAAAAGAGGCGGAAGCCTTGAAACGCGTTGGCGAAGTATTTTAAATCGGAACACTGACTGGTTTCCATGTCGAATAAATGCCTGTGGTGGTAGTTGGCTGTCGAGTGCATTTTTCAAAAGCTTTGGGGCATTTGTAATACGACTGAATTTACACGGCTGTCCTGCCGTGGAAAAGTGCACCATCCCCGGACGAAGAGAGGCTGAGCGGCTAATGAACTGTGTCAAAGCCGCTGTCAGCACAGCCAACGTTGGAATATTTAGACCAGCGGCAGTGTTCGGAAACCCACTGGAGGGTATGGCAATGTTCTAAAAGATAGAATGCGGAGTGCAACTCACTGTGAGTAATAATTGTTCCAAAACCAGAACAGCATGTTCCATCATGCACTGTGAAATTTGACGCACTATGTGGAAGGCACCAAGCAGAGCCCACTGGGGGCAGTACATAAGTAATGCCAAATTGGGATTTGGAATCCGCTCACTGCATTTTGGAATTGCCTATGAAAAAGGGGCGGAAGCCTTGAAACGCGTTGGCGAAGTATTTTAAATCGGAACACTGACTGGTTTCCATGTCGAATAAATGCCTGTGGTGGTAGTTGGCTGTCGAGTGCATTTTTCAAAAGCTTTGGGGCATTTGTAATACGACTGAATTTACACGGCTGTCCTGCCGTGGAAAAGTGCACCATCCCGGACGAAGAGAGGCTGAGCGGCTAATGAACTGTGTCAAAGCCGCTGTCAGCACTGCCAACGTTGAAATAATTAGACCAGCGGCAGTGTTTGGAAACCCACTGGAGGGTATGACAATGTTCTAAAAAATAGAATGCGGAGTGCAACTCACTGTGAGTAATAATTGTTCCAAAACCAGAACAGCATGTTCCATCATGCACTGTGAAATTTGACGCACTATGCGGAAGGCACTAAGCAGAGCCCACTGGGGGCAGTACATAAGTAATGCCAAATTGGGATTTGGAATCCGCTCACCGCATTTTGGAATTGCCTATGAAAAAGAGGCGGAAGCCTTGAAACGCGTTGGCGAAGTATTTTAAATCGGAACACTGACTGGTTTCCATGTCGAACAAATGCCTGTGGTGGTAGTTGGCTGTCGAGTGCATTTTTCAAAAGCTTTGGGGCATTTGTAATACGGATATATATATATATATTTATTCCCAGCAGTCACGCTTCCAGACATCCAAAGGACAGCACAAAACCGCACACAGTACTCTTCAATCAAGAGAATTTATTGCGGCAACGCGTTTCGACCTGAGAAGGTCTTCGTCACAGCCAGTTTACAAATTGTGCCCAATCACCCATAAAAATAACCAACAAGGTGATAAACATAGAAGACACACTGTCGACAGATTCTGAGGAAAATAAGAAAACAGACTGCATACATGATAAGTCATAATATGCATAGACAATATGCAATCTCTTTATTCAGTCTAACAATAAAGAAATCAATTAATCAAAAAATGTGACCTGCGATAAGGTTGAAAACAGATATGCTGTGGTCACCAGTGTGTGATGGAAACCACATGCAATCAATGTGTAGCTCCTTGTAATGGACATTTCAGACATAAAGGGGCTATCACCCATTGGGTCATGTCCTAGCAAAGTGTATGACATAAATTTCATTCATGTGAAACAAACGTGCTGGCGATATAACTTACAGCCCAGTGGCTCCAGAAATAAAGATCAGCAGAGCAATGTCAAGACATTTAGCGGCCAAGTGACCTGATAAAACTATATAAGGTGACGCGATCTGCAGCCAGGCAAGAGCGAAATTGGCAGCACAGTGGATGGCCACATGGCCAGTGAAATTCAGCAGCTATAGTTACCTGATCTACCTATAACTTATGCCCCCGCAATACACTGCTTATGACCTCACGTATTACATCACTCATTACATGGTCAGTGACATCATACATGACATCTCAAATGACAATACTGATTACATTACTGATGATGTCATCCACAAAACCACAGGGATCCTCCCTCAGCCCTACGCTGTTCAACGTCTACATGGCTCCGCTCGCCCCCATCGTCAGAACCTACGGACTCAACATTGTGTCATACGCAGACGACACCCAACTAATCTTCTCCCTATCCAACGAACCCAACACCGCCAGACACAACTTTCAAGAAGGCATGGAAGCCATCGCCAAATGGATGAAAAACAGCTGCCTACAACTAAACACCAACAAAACAGAAGTACTCATCATGGGCCCAAACCCCGACGCTTGGAACGACACCTGGTGGCCCCTCGCCCTCGGAAGCCCGCCCACCCCCATGGACCACGCATGCAACCTGGGAATCATCCTGGACTCAGAGCTCAAAATGGACTGCCAGATCAACTCCGTCTCGTCCTCCTGCTTCCACACCCTCCGCCTCCTACGTAAGACCTTCAAATGGATCCCCCTCGAACACAGAAAGACCGTCACTCACGCCCTGGTCACCAGCAGACGCGACTACGGCAACGCACTCTATGCCGGAATAAACAAAAACCTCACCGCAAGCTACAGAACATCCAAAACGCTGCCGCAAGACTGGTCCTCAACCTGCCAAGACACTGCCACATCTCCCAGCACCTGCGCACACTCCACTGCCTCCCCATCGAAGCTAGAGTCACCTTCAAGATGCTCACCCACGCTCACAAGGCCCTCCACGACACCGGACCAGCATACCTGAACAGCCGACTCAAATTCCACGCACCCCAAAGGACCCTATGATCAGCCCAGCTCTCCTACGCCGCAGTTCCCTGCACCAGAAAGACCAGATCGGGAGGCCGCTCCTTCTCCTTCCTCACGGCCAGAGCCTGGAACGACCTTCTGCTCCACCTCAGACAACATCGCTCCCCAACTTCGCAAGAAACCTCAAAACCTGGCTCTTCGACAGACCCCCTCCTTGATGGACTGGAACCTGCAACCCCCCCCCAGCGCCTTGAGACCCTTACGGGTGAGTAGTCGCGCTTAACAAACACCTTAATTGATTGATTGATTGATTGATTGACTTGCAGACCCACTCACACCCCACTCACATACCCATTCACAGACAGCAGCAGCCGGTGTAGGTAAGCACAGTGGGGTGGGGCGCTGCGGGGGTATGTTGACAGACAATGGAATAGGAGTTATTTATTTATTTAATTTGCCCTATTCCGTAGTCTGTTGATACCCCCCACCCCACCGCGCTTACCTGCACCGGCTGCTGCTTTTCACAGATCCATACAACAACTAACACACACACTCACTCATCCATAGAGACACTAACACACCCACTCACTCACCCATACAGCTTCTCACACCGCCACTCACGCACGCATACAGCTATTAACAGAGCTAGTCACTCACCCATACAGCCACTCAGACACCCAGTTACTCACCCACACGACCACTTATATACCGATTGTTGGACTTGACCCTTTTTGCAGGGTCATCCCTGAACTTTTTGCCTTCCTCCTAGCCTTTTTTAGGTCGAGCCTCGAGTAGCGCGCAAGCGCTGCTTAGAGGCGAAGACTTTTAGTAAGCGAGTTTGAAAAGCAGTCCCAAAAACGCTCGTGCGTCGTGGCTGGCCTTTTTGGGATGGGTACGCGCGGCAAACATGTGTTTCCAATTATCGTGCCCAGACGCGGGCGCGATAATTGGAAACACATGTCTGCCGCGCGTACCCATCCAAAGGCCAGCCACGACGCACGAGCGTTTGGTCAGCTCTGCAGGCTGCCGCGCTCGCTCGCCCCCGCTCCCCCCCCCCTTCTCCCAGGGGCCCCAGCCAGGCCGTGTTGTTGTCTGCCTTGGCCTTCCAGCGTGCCCTCATACCCAGTTCTTGTCTAGACCAGCAGTCAGTCAGGGGTGGACGCTGCCAGGGCTACTTCCAAAAACACTCCCTGACTCCCTCGCGCTCCTTCTGAACGTGTTAGAATAAACCTGCCCACGGCCCCTTCCTCCTTCCTGCTGCCTGCTGCGTGCTCTCGACATCGCTTGTGGCGGCTGCCAACAAAAATACTGGAAAACCCCTGCTCGAGTTTCATTCACTGCAAAAGCACCAAAAAACCCCTGAAGAGTTTGCATCACGAGCCCGTGGCAACAGTGAAGATTTGAGTAAAAGGAGACGGAATGCGGATTCTGTGGCATTTAGGGGCGAACAAGCAATGACTGGGCGCTTTCTCTTCTGACCGCCCGTCTGTGTGCATGTGTGTGCTTGGAGTAGGAGGGAGCCTGACAGGATGCTGCTTGTTTAAATTAGGTTTGCTGTGTTTGGGGAAGATTTACATTCAGGTCATCTGACATAGAAGAACCGTGGCATTTATTGATCCAACCCAGCAGACGCAGAAACACTGCCACCCAGTGGTCATTTTAGCAAAGCCTGTTTATTTGAAATACGCTGTTCCGAGCTGCAGTGGGAAAGGTGTTCGAGTACATTGAAAATACATTATAAGCTGTGCCGTGCCTTTATTAAAATCGATACTGTGCGGGTCCATGCAGTCCACCGCGTTTCCAGGTTATCATATTTTATAAGGTCTAATAAATGAGGTGTTCCTATTCGTGTTCGGGAATACCTCTTTTGACCTTGGGTGTATTCGCACTAAAACTTTCAAGACATTTTTTTAGGTCGAGCATTCGAGACCTCTTGTATATACTTTAGTATATACTTATATGTGTATGTACTTTGTGGGCTCTGGAGATCAGCCCTAGGACTTGTTCTAGTGTTGTAACTGCAGTGTGTGTCTGACGCCCGAAGTGATGGGCCCTGCAGTAGCCCTTGCACCTGTCACCTTCGACAAGGAGAACGTGACAGTTGCTTTTCTGCGCGCCTGCAACCTCGGATCTGGCAGAGAGCATTGCAAAATAACTGCAGGGTTGCTTCAAAGCAGATATAATAGCTAGTGAATCGCAGAGAGCTCTGCTTCGAGCAGTTGAATCCGGGAAGGGAAGGAAACTGGCAAATAAACACCTTTGCATAATGTGCTTACTGAAATTCCCCAGAGAGATTAGTTCGCCTGCTAGGTGTCAGTCAATACAGTTGAGGGAAATGTGGGGCTATTCGCCAACATACATTTGAGACAGTTCAGAGACATAGTCATATGTTTCAAAAATATTTAAGGACACTGTCGAGAAATGTAGTGACTTTTCAAACATTTATTTTGGGGGAGATCTAATATATTGTAGTGCCTTTCAATAACATATGGAGGCTGTTGTCGGGAAAACTGGGAGGCACGACACTCATTCATGCCAAGGAGATTCAAAGGGGAGGGGGTTATGACCTTCAAACTTGGGGATATCTGAGATCTGTGGCTTTTTATGTATTTTTTTCATAGCGCGAACAGAGGGCGCTTTACAACAGAACTAGATAGTTACTCGTTGTTTGCTTTTTTAGACCACTGTGAGATTGAGTGATTTGTCCAGAACCACATTGTGTTGAGCCGAGGCCGGCTTTCGAGCTTGGTTTCCCATTACTCCACTGTCGGCAGCTCCCCGTGTCCCGAGTTCAAATGAGATGTTGACAAGAGTCGTCAAATTTGCAGAAAGCGGAAACTGTTTCACCTCTTCTTGTAATATTTATAAACCACATCAATTCAGGGAAATTTGGAGACTATTATCATGAAACCTCTGAACATTTGGCTTTTCCTTGCCGTTAAAAGTGTTAGCGAGTGAATGATTGATTGAATTAAATTTTGCAGTCAAAGCTGAAGGGGTGCCTTTTATATCACCATCGTGCTCTTTCTCACTTTATACAGATGTGGGCTAATGTAGTTCCCAAAAAACACTCACCAGCAGGTTTAACAAGCATTGGCATAGCCAATAGGTCTCGCCTTTGGGAACTCATAAGTGTTTAGCCATGCAACAGTTGATGTTGTTCCACCAAGGATATTGTGCTGCATAACTAAATACTTATAAGGTCCCAAAAGCGAGACCTATTGGCTATGCCAATGCTTGTTCTGACCTGGTGTTGGTGGTTTTAGGACTCTGGGCA
The DNA here is from genome assembly GCA_963921515.1 of Calotriton arnoldi. Lineage (NCBI taxonomy): Eukaryota > Metazoa > Chordata > Amphibia > Caudata > Salamandridae > Calotriton > Calotriton arnoldi. The sequence continues at coordinate 73,266 of CAWUFW010014749.1, forward strand.
CTTTAGCACTGCTGTCCAGTGTAAAGTGCGTGTGCTTTCTGTGGTAAACATGGTAAGATTGGTCTACACCTGTTTGGCGTATTTAATTTACCTGTCAGTCTCTTGTAAAGTGGTATCTCAGATACCCAGGGCCAGTAGATTAAATACTACTGGTGGGCTTGCAGCGCTGCTTGCGCCACCCACGAAAGTAGCCTTTCAAACCTGTCTCAGGCCTCTGCCATTGCAGGGCCTGTGCGTGCAGTTTACTGCCGCTCTGACGTGGCACATAAAGTGGGTGCCACGTCTGTGACCCCCTTTTTCTACATATCAGTCACCCCTAAGGTAGGCCCTAGCTAGCCCTATGGGCAGTGTGCATTGTAGGTAAAGGTAGGACATGTACCTTAATTGTGTGACATGTCCTGGAAGTGACAAACAGCCATTTTGGTTCCTCACCATGAGAGGCTGCCCTCTCATAGGAATGCATTGGGGATTCCCTGATAAGTGTTTCAGTGGTAATGTCTGATATGAGAGGAGCAGCGTGGTCAAGTTTGGTATGTTTGGAATAGTAATAATAAATGCTGCGTGATGGGGTGCGCAGATTTATTATCACTATTTTAGAAATGCCACTTTTAGAAGTTGGCATTTCTGTGTGCTATGTGTCTTTGTGCCTGCCTGATGTGTATTGCATGTCTGGCTCTGGAGTGACAGGGGCTGGTGAGGTGTGTGGCTCCAGAGGGGCAGGGTGAGTCAGCGCTAGGCTGAATAGGCAGGTCTGCATTTGGAGTAGTGGGAGGAGTAGTCCCTGACCCTTAATAGGTCTGTGCCTGCCTTGTTCAATGCCGGCTCTGCCCCCCTGTGGTTTGTCTGGGGCCAGAGCTTAACCTGACAAAGGAGGGTGTGAGCACTGTATAGAAAGTGCTTCAGTACCCCCCAGAACCAGTTGGGACTGGATCCCCAAGCCCTGTGCCAGGGCAGAACAAAGACAAAGCATGATATAAATATTGGGGCTGTGACCCCATGTCTGAGCTGCTGGCTCCTGAGGGTTCCTACGTGCTGGCCTGCCTGTGCCCAGCTCTGCCCCTCTAAACTTAGGACATAGTGCCTCGTAAGCGCTGCATTTTTTGATTGTGCCCTCTGAAAAAAGGGCCAGCGGAGCGCTTTTGGCTTCGTCACTTTTATTCAGAGCGCTTTGAGAGCGCTGGAATTTCTCCTGGTCAAAGGAGCTAGCCCCCGCTGTGGTGGAGTGCGTGGTGCGCTTCAGGATTCCTTTTTAGTGCCCCCCCGGTATGTGAGCCTCTGGCGGGGCTCGTAGTGCCACACCGCCGCGACGTGGAGCAGAAGCCAGGCAGAGCTTGCCTGGTTGTAGGCAGGGCCAGGAAGAGGAAGCTGACGGCCGGAAGTCAGGCCAGATCCGGGCCTGGTTGGATGCGGGGGTTCCCGTGGCAGAGAGGGGAGCCCCACGTGTAGGGAAGGTGATCGCGGCAGCAAGATTGAAGTTGGAGCCTCGCAGGCTCACAGAAGGAGGACCGGAGCCTCGCAGGCTCCGAACCGCCGAACCGCCGACTGCCTCCCACAATGAAGGATTCCCAAAAAAGAAGCCCCGGTGAGTGGGGCCTGGAGGAGAGCATTGTTGGTGCCTGGTAGTGGCAGCGGAAGAGCCCCGGTGAGGGGGGCTCACAAGGCATGGTGGTGCTAATTATTTACAGCTGCGGAGTACGGGCAGCTGCAACGGTGGGGCATTCCTTTTTGGCCCCTAAGAGAAGCCCCAGTAAGGGGGCTGAGAAGGCCCTGTGGTGCCGATTTTCCCTACGAGCAGAGCCCCGGTGAGAGGGGCTCCCAAGGCACTCTGTTGGTGCCTACTTGTTTCACAGCTGCACCGCCAGACTGCGGACAGCTGCAACGTTGAGGGGGCATTGTTTTGCATCTCAGGAGAGACAGGGGTGAGTGGCACCCTCGCCCCCCCCATTTCTGGTGCCGGCTTGTTGGGCCTGCACCCTGTTGCAGTGGCAGCTTAGCGCCCTGACTATTTTGGACACAGGGCATGGCAGGGAAGTCCCAGATGGGCCCCCGTGGAAGGCCAGTTGGCCTGTGAGCACCTGAGGTGCTGGTAGGGTGCAAGGCCCTAATGTGATGCACAATGAGTTTATGCCCAGTGTTTATGCATAATGTGTTTATGCCTAATGTGATGATGCTGAGTACAGTATTTTACCAGTATTTGCTGGTTGTTTTATATTTACTACTTGTGCTTTCCAATGGTTCTGACAGTGGCCCGATTGGCCCTGTCATGTATATAAGTCCCCTGTAAAGTATTGTCTAGTGCCAGATTTCTCAGTGTACATTTGTGATTATGTTCTAATGTGTTTATGATAATACAAAGGCTATTTTTACATAACCTTGTGTGGAGTTTCCTTTGTGGTGTGCCTAGTGTATCGCAGCTGTGTGTGTGTGTTGCGCAAACGCTTTACACATTGCCTCTGGGATAAGCCTGACTGCTCGTGCCAAGCTACCAAGAGGGTGAACAGGGGTTATCTTCAGCGTGTAACTCCCTTGCCCTGACTAGAGTGGTGGTTTCTGCCTGGCTTAGGCGCATGCTCTAGCCAACCAGAAATCCCATTTCTAACACCGATTCACAAATCCATACAGGCACTCACACACCTACTCACTTACCCTTACGCTTACTCAAACTGCCACTCACTCACCCATACACCCACTTACATACCCAGTCGCTCACCCATAGAGCCATTCACACAGCCACTCAGTCACCCATACAGGCACTCACCCACCGAGTCACCAACACACCCACTCACCCATACAGCTACTCACACATACAGTCACTCACACAGACACTCACTCAGACACCACTCACACACCCACTCACCCATACAGCCATTCACACAGCCACTCATCCACCCATAAGCCACTCACACACTCACTCACCAATACAGCCACTCGCTCACCCATAAAGCTACTCGCACACCCACTTATTCACCCATACAGGAACTCACACACCCATACAGCCACCCAGACAGCGACTCACACACAGATTCAGTCACACAGCCACTCAGATGACATATGATAGAAATAGAATCACTGAGTAGTTTTTTTTTTATTTTACAGAGTTTTATATAGCGCGAACTTGACCCGAAGGTATCGGGTATCAGAGCGCTTTACATAGCACCAGTTGCATTACATGAGGACACATTCATTTTTTTTTTGTTAGGCACGGGGAGATTAAGTGATTTGTCCAGAATCACAGGATGTTCAGCGTCATTGCCGAGACTCGAACCAGGTTCCCCAGATTCGAGGTCGACCGCCCTAGCCGTTAGGCCAACTCTTCTCCCCTAGTACAGAAACAATAGTAATTTAAATAATGCAGTAGCTTAGTATATATCTTTAAGTCTCAAAAATGTTTTAGAAACACACTGACTTGATGATGTCATCAGTGATGTCATTTGAGACATCATCAGTGATGTCCCTGACCATGTCATCAGTGATGTAATATGTGAGGCCATAAGCAGTGCATTGCGGGGCGTATGTTATAGTTAGCTCAGTTAACTATAACAGCTGAATTTCACTGATTTTGTATGAGTGAAATCTGAGCCTAACTATAATATCCCAGTAATCTTTGGTTGTTTCAGTGAATTTCTAAGGTTTTTTAAAAATTCTATTTCCTAACGGTAACATACATGTAATCTTTGTTTTTTTAGTGAAATTCTATGTTTATGTTACTTCCTAACTATAACGTCACTGTTACCTTTGTTTTTTTAAGTAAATATATATCTATATATATATATATATTACCTACTGGCGGTCGCCAGTTGGTAGTTATAGTTAGGACCTATTTTCCATAGGAAATTCACAACATTCTATTTCCAATAACTTTGGCGCCGGTTGATGAATCTTCGCGAACTTTTCAAAACTCGTGGGGCGCTCCGGTCCGCTCCTATCCTGAAAGTCTCGGAGTGATTCGTCAAGTGGGGGCAGAGAAAAAAGGGGGGTCCCAAAACGTGTTTTCCCCATGCAATTTTCCATAGGATCCTTTAGTCGCAGCTACAGCCCGAACTGCTGAACGGAATTACACCAAATTTGGCAACAAGGTAGCCCTTGGTTCAGAGGTGTGCCTTTTGGTTAAATGGTGTAAATCCGTTCAGTAGTTCCTGAGAAATTTGAAAAGAAAACACATATATATCTGGGCGGAGTTAACCACACATGTCATCGTGAGATCTGATTGGCTGTCAGCACTTCATCCTGGAATTGCTGGCAGCCATCTTGGGACCAATATAAATGATAGTACCCCATTGAAATGCATTGTAGTGAATTGAAGATTTTGAGGGTTACCAAAAGGAGAACTATAAAGGGTGATAACAGACTTTAGTTACATTAGAATTCATTTGTTGATGGTACCATACTAATTTCAGGAATTGTGGTGTGTTCTAAGGTCATTTTACCCTGTGAAAAACCTTCTGCTGGGATATCATGAATCATGTTTGAGAGAAAACTATTTTCACATGCTTGTCCCATACAGTTTTGGAAGGTGCTCCAGAAGCTAAAATGAGAGCATATTTTCTGTAAATTCACATTATCTTTCTCAGTCATGTGAGAATGAAGTCTGACATTCTCAGTAAAACATGTACATCCAACAAGGGCAGAGACTGTCAGTTGATTCCTTTGTGTTCTACTGCAGCTTCCCAGAGTGTTCTAAAGAACAACTAGAGTGCTAACAGCCTTACTTATGACAAAAGTATGGCACACCTGAAGCCATCTTGATTGGAATAAACTGGTAACACTTAAAACATTTAATTTAAAAAGGAACAAAATGATGGGGTTCATTTTGTCATAGAAATTATGGTTAGTGCTGTAGAAAGAAAAATTAGGACATGTTTCAAGTGTGATCTCAAATATCTTCCTGTTATATTTCAACAGGAGCAGCCTGTCAGTTGATGCCTTTGTGTTCTACTGCAGCTTCCCAGAGTGTTCTAAAGAACAACTAGAGCGCTAACAGTCTTCTTATGACAAAATTATGGCACACCTGAAGCCATCTTGATTGGAATAAACTGGTAACTCTTAAAACATTTAATTTAAAAAGGAACAAAATGAGGGGGTTCATTTTGTCATAGAAATTATGGTTAGTGCTGTAGAAAGAAAAATTAGGACATGTTTTAAGTGAGATCTCAAATATTTTCCTGTTATATTTCAACAGGAGCAGCCTGTCAGTTGATGCCTTTGTGTTCTACTGCAGCTTCCCAGAGTGTTCTAAAGAACAACTAGAGAGCTAACAGTCTTACTTATGACAAAAGTATGGCACACCTGAAGCCATCTTGATTGGAATAAACTGGTAACACTTAAAACATTTAATTTAAAAAGGAACAAAATGAGGGGGTTCATTTTGCCATAGAAATTATGGTTAGTGCTGTAGAAAGAAAAATTAGGACATGTTTTAAGTGAGATCTCAAATATCTTCCTGTTATATTTCAACAGGAGCAGCCTGTCAGTTGATGCCTTTGTGTTCTACTGCAGCTTCCCAGAGTGTTCTAAAGAACAACTAGAGAGCTAACAGTCTTACTTATGACAAAAGTATGGCACACCAGAAGCCATCTTGATTGGAATAAACTGGTAACTCTTAAAACATTTAATTTAAAAAGGAACAAAATGAGGGGGTTCATTTTGTCATAGAAATTATGGTTAGTGCTGTAGAAAGAAAAATTAGGACATGTTTTAAGTGAGATCTCAAATATCTTCATGTTATATTTCAACAGGAGCAGCCTGTCAGTTGATGCCTTTGTGTTCTACTGCAGCTTTCCAGAGTGTTCTAAAGAACAACTAGAGCGCTAACAGTCTTACTTATGACAAAAGTATGGCACACCTGAAGCCATCTTGATTGGAATAAACTGTATTACTTAAAACATTTAATTTAAAATGGAACAAAATGAGGGGGTTCATTTTGCCATAGAAATTATGGTTAGTGCTGCAGAAAGAAAATTTAGGGCATGTTTTAAGTGACATCTCAAACCCTCTTCTATTTCATTAGAAAATTATGACATGCAGACTGAAACAATCACTTTCAATACCAGCAGTAGACTTCCAGTTAACTCCCTGGTGAGCAGTAGCTTTACTACAGTGATCTAATGAACAACTAGAGTGCTAACATTCTGAATTTATGTCAAATGTGTGACACATCTGAATGCCTTCTTGATGGAATCAAAGTAAAAAACTGAAAGCATTTCCTACTGAGGAGACTGCAGTAAATGACGAAATTAGGAAACTTCATAACACATAAGTCTCCCAAGATGGCCACCAGAGAAAAAAGAGCCCAAATGTAGCACAAATATCACCCAGATGTAGCCCACATATAGCCCAATGACAGAAGTGTGCAAAACACTTTTTATGTTTAGTTTTTCTGCAGTTTTATATAGTGCAAACTGGTCAGGTATTGGACCGTTACATCTTACTTGGACCCCTTATTGCGTATTTTGCACGAAGTACATGAGATTGATCTTGCGAAACATTGAACTTTACGATTCTGTTAACCTGAAGTTGCTCTGAACCGGGCTTTGTAACACCCGTTTTTACCTACTGGTTTTAATTAATTCTCACTGTATTGTATTAGGAAAGAGGATTTACTGTTTTTATGTACACTTTTATGATCTATGTTTCTAAATCAGATCAAATAAAGTTTAATGGATTCTATGGCAGGACGGAGGCGAGGATTATGCATATCTTTCCTCACTATATTTGCATAGCAGTTCAAAGAAAACGTAACACAACAATCATTAAACAAAAGACTACACAACCCATGAACCATTAGGGGGGTAGTCTCCAAGGCAACTATAGTCCAATCATATCACAGTCCATCGTATATACTATCGTGACGTCCCTTCCGCTTCCTCTTTCTTCACTGCTCGTCAGTTAAGTGCATTCCTTACATTCTTGGCTTAATCTGACGTTGTTGCTGTTTGTATAGCGGTTTCTTGTGCACATTATTAGCATTATTGCCTTGGTATTGTTTCATATTCCCTGCGCAGCAGGCTCTTGCCCGAGCGCGTTCTCCCCCTCGCAGTTTCTCCTGCTGTGTGCTCTGCGCGCGGTGAGATCCTGTCAGGCGCGTCTGGTCCGAGCGAGGCAGCTTTGTCGAGTGCTCCCGCTGGTCTTTACGCGCGTTTGGGAATCCGGTCACTCCTTTAGTGTCCGCTTGATTCCCAACCAACCCTCGCCTAATTTTGACACCGCTACGCGGTGATTTCCCCACACGGCCACGTTAGTGACCAGCGCCACCTGGTGGTGGTAATTGGTATTGCGCCTCAGTCTATTCTTATAACAGCTTCGGGAAAGCCCAGCTGTTGGAGCACCGCCGAGGGGGCTGTCTTAAGGATTTTAAGGGCATTTGTTCTGTGCTCACACCCTCTGCTATCATGTCTTCTCCAGAAGACCATTTTTACTCCTCCTACCAGGAAGTGGAGGAGGAATGGCCCCCCAGCTTCTCCCTCCAGCAGTGGATTAAGCCCTCTCTCTGGCTATTTCTAGGGTGCTGGCTCCTCTTAGGGATCAGGTTGATAAGCTGGCGAAAAGCATCCCTGGGGTGTTCAGTGACCCAGATCTGGTGGTGGCGGGTCCAAGTAGCTCCCAGATGGGGAATAAAAGGGCCGTTAAGCATAACGCGGGGCACTTGGAAGGATTTGATAAACTTACGGAGACCTTCCTCAAGAGCGCGCAAATGCTAAAACATGCACCCTGCCGGGAGGAGGAGGGGCCCGGAGAAAATTGCGACACTGTCACCACTATTGTAGACCCCGACGGCGGGTTTCCCTTAGAGGGAGAGGGTGTATCGGAGGACGATTTCTCCTCCGATGAGGATAAGGACTGGGGCGTCCCTGGCGTCCAGAGTCCCACTCCTCTCAGTCCCCGGTTGGGGATGGGGTCCACTCGGACATGTTCGAGCCTACCCAAATTTACCATCCTAGGTCGGCAGAGTGGACACCTGACGCCAAAGTGGCAGAGTATGTGGTGGGGAAAATCCATCAACCCCTTGAAAGGGAGGTCAGGAATAGGATGAGGGGAGAATGCCCCAGGCCCTCACTGAAGGGGAAGGTGGCACACACGCCTGAAATTGATGAGAAACTACGTACCTTTTTCTCCAAGTATGTGAGGGATCCCAAGAAAGGAATTGATAGGTCTTGGACGTGGTAGGGCCCTTGACCCAAATTATTCAATTGACGGAGCGTTCCAAAGAGTCAGGATCCCCTTTGTCCACGGATATTGTGGCTGGTTGGGCGCACTACCCTAAACCCTAAAACACTACCCCCTCCACTACCCAAACACCACTGCACTACCCTAAACCCTAAAACACTACCCCCAGCACGACACCCTACACTACCCAAACATAACTGCACTACCCTAAATCCTAAAACACTACCACCAGCACGACTCCCTACACTACCAAAACACCACTGCACTACCCTAAACCCTAAAACACTACCCCCAGCACGACTCCCTACACTACCCAAACACCACTTCACTACACTAAACCCTAAATATACCCCCAGCATGACCTCCCACACTACACAAACACCACTGCACTACCCTAAACCCTAAAACACTACCCCCAGCACGACCCTCTACACTACCCAAACACCACTGCACTACCCTAAACCCTAAAACACTAACCCCTACACTACACAAACACGACTGCACTACCCTAAACCCTAAAACACTACCCACAGCATGACCCCCTTCACTACTCAAACACCACTGCACTACCCTAAACCCTAAAACACTACCCCCAGCACGACCCCCTACACTACCCATACACCACTGCACTACCCTAAACCCTAAAACACTACCCCCAGCACGACCCCCTACACTACTGCACTACCCTAAACCCTAAAACACTACCCCCAGCACGACCCCCTACACCACCCAAACACCACTGCACTACCCTAAACCCTAGAAAAGAAACCCCCACCCCATGCCAAATCCCCTTACCTCTCACTCCTCATGGTTCCTCTCTCCTCGTGGTTCCTGCTTCACGTCATCTCTGAGGGGCGGTGCACGTCGTTGTGAGGAAACGGAACAGCCTCTGTTTCCTTACAACGACATGGATCGTCTACATGTTTTTAGACGCATGGTCATTTACCATACATACCTTTACAACAAAATTCGTTGTAAAGGCATGCGTGGTAAATGACCATGCGTTCTAAAAATGCGTAGTAATGACTTCGTGATGTACAACGCATGCGTGGTAATGCATGCGTTGTAATGGTATCGCAAAGTAAAAAGTCGTTGTAACGGCTGTTTACCGATCGAAGCTGGCCCCTGTTCTTCAGTGAGACGTTTATTTGATTAATTAGGAGGAAGGAATGTGTTTTTTTACCGAAAAGTGCATTCCCGGCTGTTGTATTGTGAAAGTGTCCGCGTGGCCTGGTTTCACTTCCGGTGAGAGAGTGGAAGAGTCTGTTTGGATCTAAAGGAGTTCTGTTGTTGGACGGGGCCGGCGCGACATGTCATCAGAAAACATAGCTAATGGAAAGCGTCCTCCCTGAAGTGTGGAGCAGTGCCATGAGAGGTCAACGAGTGTGCGTCCCACCGCAGTATGACCGTACCGCGTGACCCATGTGCCGCCTCCAGGGTACAGGAGGCAGAAGCGGCATCGCAGGTCCTCTTGAAGACCGTTGTAGCACTAATTCTACATTTTGGTACTAGGGCATTTTAACTTCGTTGTTCCTGCCAGATACAAAGAGAAGATCCTGTGTTATTCAGTGCCCTCGTTACCTTTTTGTGGGTTGTGGTGCTTGTCACTTCGCTGCCCCGCCGGTGCACACGACTGGGCACCCCACCTCGTGTGCCATCTGCAGGGCCTCTGCCCTCGGATCACTGGTTTCGGTTTCTGGAGTGGCAACATAAACAGTTGCTCCCAAAGGACTAGCCTGAACACTTAGGTGAATATCCCCTGCACCAGCATTCCACGGAAATTCTTTCCTAGCTCTCCCACGTCAACGAGCACGGCTCCGCTCGCAACACCGTATGACGTCATCGGAGCCATAAGAGGACCTCGTCGGCGTGCTGACGTCAGTTCCACCCATTTTTTCCGTGCCACCGAGGCAAACAGGGGACAGAGACATTTTCACATGTATACATAGTATAATAAATATATATATATTCACTGAAAAAACCATAGGTTTCAGGCACGTTATAGTTAGAAATTAGCATTTAAAAAACCTTAGAAATTCACTGAAAAAACCATAGGTTTCAGGCACGTTATAGTTAGAAATTAGCATTTTAAAAACCTTAGAAATTCACTGAAAAAACCATCGGTTTCAGGGGCGTTATAGTTAGTTGGACATTTCACTCGTACAAAACCATAGAAATTCCCCCGTTATAGTTAGTTCAGCTAACTATAACTCGCGCGCCCGCAATGCACTGCTGATGACGTCACATATTACATCACTCATGACATGGTCAGGGACATCACTCATGACATCACTGATGACATCTCAAATGACATCACTCATGACATCATCCAGTGAATGTGTGTTTTTCTGAAAATTAAATATGTTTTATATATGTATATCTCAAGGTCGATGGAAGAATAAATGGGTATATAAGTGTCTAAATGGATGATTTTTTTTGTAAAATTGATTGTATAACTGACTAAGTGTATCTTAGTGAATACATGGGTTAGTGAGTAATGTTTAAATATGAAAATATCTGTATCAGTCTCTCACTTTGTGTATAAGTGGCTGCATGGGTTGGTGAGTAGCTACATGAGTGTCTATATGGGTTATTAGTTGGTTTTTTGAGTATCAGTATGAGTGTCTGAGTGTCTGTATGGTTCGGTGGGGGTATTACTTAGTGCATAGATGCATGAATGAGTGACTCACTGTTTGTATGTGTTGAAGACAGCATGTGTGCAGGACTGTATAGGTGGATGAGTATGTGTATGGGTGTGTTAGTGAGTGAATGACTGTCTCAATAGTGTCTTTATGAGTAACTACATATGTTTTAGACTAGTATATGTGAGTATTGGTGTATATAAGTGAGTATATGTGAGAGTGAGAGATTGGAAGAGTTCCTGTACAAATAAGTAGGTGTTTCTATAAGTGATTGTTTAAGAGAGTAAGTATGTGTAAGTTTCTGTAGAAGTAAGTGTGGTAGTGTGTGTATAACTATATGCAAGTAAATGGATGTTTGATACTTTGTTTGCATGTGTGACAATGTGTGTGAGTAACTCTATGGATGAGTGGCGGTGTGTAACAGGATGTATAGGTGTATGAGTACATATGATGAGTGAGTACATGTATGAGTGACTGTATAGGGACTGTTGGTGAATGAGTGGATGTGTGTGTAGATCTTGGAATTACTGAATAGGTGTGTTGTAACTGGTATTGGTATGTCCATTGTTTTGAAAATGTTAGTTTGTATTTTTGAGTGTGTGTATCAAAGGTTATATTAGGGTGAGAGGAGGTCTGCCACTCTATCACAAGGATGATGTCATCAGTGATGTCATGAGTGATGTCACTGACCATGTCATGAGTGATGTAATATGTGACGTCATCAGCAGTGCATTGCGGGCGCGCGAGTTATAGTTAGCTGAACTAACTATAATGGGGGAATTTCTATGGTTTTGTACGAGTGAAATGTCCAACTAACTATAACGCCCCTGAAACCTATGGTTTTTCAGTGAATTGCTAAGGTTTTTAAATGCTAATTTCTAACTATAACGTGCCTGAAACCTATGGTTTTTTCAGTGAATATATATATATATATATTTTTTTTTTCACTGAAAAAACCATAGGTTTCAGACACATTATAGTTAGAAATTAGCATTTAAAAACCTTTGAAATTCACTGAAAAACCATAGGTTTTAGGGACAGTTATAGTTAGTTGGACATTTCACTCGGTCCAAAACCATAGAAATTCCCCCGTTATAGTTAGTTCAGCTAACTATAACTCGTGCCCCGCAATGCACTGCTGATGACGTCACATATTACATCACTCATGACATGGTCAGTGACATCACTGATGACATCACTGATGACATCTCAAATGACATCACTGATGACATCATCCAGTGACTGTGTGTTTCTGTAAAGTTTAAATATGTTTAATATATATAGGGAAAGGCGTATTGAAGAATGAGTGGGTGTATAAGTGTCTGAATGGATGATTTAGTAGGTGCGTGACTGACCCTATAAGTGAGTGATTAAACGTATCTTACTGAATGCATGGGTTAGTGACTAAACTGTGTGAATGTCTGTATCCGTCTGTCTGTTGGTGTGTAAGCGGCTGCATGGGTTTGTGAATAGCTACATGAGTGTCTACATGGGTTATTGATTGTTTGTCTGAGTATCTGTATGGGTGCCTGAGTGTTTGTGTGGGTGGGGTGTGTGTGACTCTGTGCATAGATGTGTGAGTGGGTGATTCACTGGGTGCATGGTTTCAAGAGTGCATCTGTGATGGACTGTATGGGTGGGTGAGTGTGTGTATGGGTGTGTTAGTGAGTGAATGTATATCTCAGTGGTACATGTGTGAGTAACTACATATGTGAAAGGCAGTATATATGTGTGTTGGAGTATATAAATGGCTATAAGTGAGAATGTGTGATTGTGAGAGTGGCTGTATGGAGGAGTGTGTACTTGTATCAGTGATTGTATAAGAGCGTAAGAATGTGCTAGTATTTGTATGAGTAAGTGAGCTGGTGTGTGTATAACTGTATAGGTGAGTAAATGGCAGTGTGATTAATTATTTGCATGACTGACTAGGTGTGTGAGTACCTCTATGGATGAGTGGCGGTGTGTGAGTGTCTATGTAGGTGTATGAGTGCATATGATAGTCCTGTACTGAGTGACCGTAAGTATGAGTGACTGTACGGGTGAGTGAGTGGCTGTGTGTGTAGACCTAAGAATCAGTGAGTGGGTATGTAGTTATTGGTGTTGGAGTGTCTATGGTTTTGAGAATGGCAGTCTGTAATTTAGAGTGGGTGTATCAAAGGTTATATTAGGGTGTGAGAAGATGCATCAAATTATCACATGGATGATGTCATCAGTGATGTCATTTGAGATGTCATCAGTGATGTCATCAGTGATGTCACTGACCATGTCATGAGTGATGTAATATGTGACGTCATCAGCAGTGCATTGCGGGGCGCGAGTTATAGTTACCCGAACTAACTATAACGGGGGAATTTCTATGGTTTTGTACGAGTGAAATGTCCAACTAACTATAACTGTCCCTAAAACCTATGCTTTTTTCAGTGAATTTCTAAGGTTTTTTAAATGCTAATTTCTAACTATAATGTGACTGAAACCTATGGTTTTTTCAGTGAATTTCAAAGGTTTTTTAAATGCTAATTTCTAGCTATAACGTGTCTGAAACCTATGGTTTTTTCAGTGAATTTCAAAGGTTTTTTAAATGCTAGTTTCTAACTATGCCTACAGAGGTAGGACATGTGAAGAAAGAAGAAAAACGCACAGAAAGAAGCAAAAGAAATGCAGAAAGAAGCAACAGAAGTCCACAAAGACGAAGAAAAGTGCAGGAAGAAGCAAGACATGTGCAGAAAGAACCAACAGAGCAGCAGAAAGAGGCCTTGTTGCAAAATCATCCTGTGCCCACAACTTTTTCAGACGGGTACTGGTGGTAACTGACTCGGACTAACCAGGCCTAGAGCCAGTGCTATGCTAAAAGACACTTAGAATACAGTGAAAACACCTACATACACTAGGGAACACTATGCGTTGGGGTACCCCTGTGATTAGCATGACCTCCTCTGTAAGGCCCTAGTACATAATAGGGCAGGGGGATTAAAACTTCCTCTTAAAACGCGCCCGGGCGCGTTTGCACAGTGGTGAAGGGAGGGGGGGCCTGAGGTGACGTGTGCAAACAAGCCCTGTGGCCGTTTTAAGTTGGGAGATTAAGTCCCCTTGAATCCGGAGGGTCCCTGGCGGCCAACTAGCCCACTAGGTACCTCCAGTAAGCGCCACAGAGCTGCGTTGCACAGAGGTGTAAAAAGGGGCGTGGCCTGGACCACCTCTCTGCAACGCAGCCCTGTGGCGCGCACTGGAGGTACCTGGTGGGCTAGTTGGCCCCAGGGTCCCTCAGGATTCAAGGGGAATTAATTCCCCAACTTAAAACGCGCCACAGGGCGTGTTCGCACACATGTCACCTGAGGCCCCACCCCCTCCCTTCACCACTGTGCAAACGCGCTCTGTGGCGCGTTTCAAGTTGGGGTATTAGGTCACCTTGAATCCTGAGGGTCCCTGGGGCCCAACTAGCCCACCAGGTACTTCCAGTAAGCGCCACAGGCCTGCGTTGCAGAGAGGTGGTCCGAGGCCACGCCCCTTTTTACACCTCTTTGCAACGAAGCTCTGTGGTGCTTACTGGAGGTACCTGGTGGGCTAGTTGGACCCAAGGGACACTCAGGATTCAAGGGGACTTAATCCCCCAACTTAAAACACGCCACAGGGCGTGTTTGCACACATGTCACCTCAGGCCCCGCCCACTCCCTTCACCACTGTGCAAACGCGCCCCGTGGTGCGTTTTAAGTTGGAGGATAAAGTCCCCTTGAATCCTGAGGGTCCCTGGGGTCCAACTAGCTCACCAGGTACCTCCAGTAAGTGCCACAGAGCTGCGTTGCAGAGAGGTGTAAAAAGGGGCGTGGCCTGCACCACCTCTCTGCAACGCAGCCCTGTGGCGCGCACTGGAGGTACCTGGTGGGCTAGTTGGCCCCCAGGGACCCCCAGTAGGTCAGCAGGGCTTAATTTGCGCAACAAAAAAAAAGGTGTGCAGAAGTACAAAGTGTTCTTAGGAGCCCGCCTTCATCGCTCCAGAATGTGATCAAGGCCACCTTGTTGGCCGAAACGCGTCATGTTCGAGTTTTGCACTTACTATATGGAACAATAAATATGCTACTGCGGCCGGCAGTATCAGCATAAGAAGCAGTTGTCCGTCTCTCTTTTCGGTGCCGGGATGCACCTTTGAGTGGTAATTGGATATATATATATATATATAAATTTACTTGTGCCAAATAAGATATATGGAGATCTCCACCCTGACTGTGGATTCCCCCTATGGTAAAGTATAGGGAAAGTTAAAAAAAGTGTATTTAACTCAATAAAATTTGTAAAAATATTGTTATGTTAAATGCTAATCTTACAAATTTATTTTGAATGTAGAACAAAATAAAAAGTGGTAATGCCATTAAATTAATTTTGAATTAAACCTTTAATTCATTTAAATACATTAAAATAAATAATTATTTTTCTAAAGTTTAAATTAGAAAACAAATGTTTTTATTTTGGAGGGATAATGATTAAAAGTGAGTTATAGAAGTAATTAAAAGTAATCAATTCTGTTAATAAAAATGAATCTTATGTTAATTTGTAAAAAAAATTAAAAAGGAAAAATATTTTAGAAATAAATAATAAATGTTTTATTTTTAGATGTTTTTCAATGTTAAATTATATATAGGGCTCCCGGTTTTATGGTATTTATTTTTATAACATTTCTGTCTGTATTTATCCATATTTATTTTTTTGACATTTTATCTGTTTTTATCCATCTTTATTTTGTGTTTTGTATATAAATGAAGTCGTAAAACTGTACATTTCCATATCTATTTAACTGATAGACACACACTCATACTTTGATGTCTGTCGCGATTTAGCTATTTAAGCTGCCTAATATTACGTAACAATACATCCACTAAATATTAGCATTATAACGCAAATGTATATTGACATATGCCATTATTTAAAGAAATTTCATCCTGTTTTTTAATTTCTCATGCTGTCCATCTGCTCAGCTATTGGGCTACAATTCATGAAAGACAGCACGGAGAGTCACTTAGAAGAAGAACAATTTTCTGTATTTATCCACTTTTAAAAATAAATGCAGACAGAAAACACATTGTTTTCTGTCTGTATTTATCTGTAAAAATCCATAAAAACGGAAAACAGGGAGCCTTAGTTATATATATTTATGTTTTTAACTATTTTAAATAATTTAATGTAACATTATTTCAAATAGGGTTTTAATGTAAGTCTATTGCCTGCAATATTTTTATGAGAGTGTGTTGCAGTACCAGTCGCTGGTCATGTGTGGTACTGAAAACTCCAGCATTGAGATGGAGCGATTTACTCCTTTTTTGGCTGTAGTAAGTTTAAAAGTGCAGTTTGTGAATAACAAGGGGTTTACTCTTTTGTGGGTGGAGGCATTTCCCTCACTAACCCCCTCCCTAAACCCTTCCTTACTCCTCCCTAAACCCGTCCCATTTAGTGAATGGGAACCTTAATGTAAATTCCTTTGTGGTGGTGATGGTTTGTGCAGTATTGCTTTAGAGTTTTACTGGGTGACAACAATCATCATCAACTGGGTCCTGTTTTTATGTGGGTTATTGAGAAGCAGGGCAGTCACACACCTCAACACTCTCAGTAGCCATAAGTCAATGCAGAGCTCCGAAATACATAAAGCATTTTAAAAAGAGAAAGCTTGTACTGTAACTGTTGGGTTCCGAGACAAATATTTTAGGTGTGTGTCTCCATTTAAAACCAGTGCTTAATTTGTGTTGGGGCTGCAGGTGGTGGGCACCAGCACTGATTTCTGAAAAGGGAGGTTTATTTTTTCTTAGTTAGGCTTTGAACCAGAATAAAAGGCAGAAAGCGGCAGAGAAAGATAGGAAAACAGTGACGAGGGGAGTAAGGAGGAATGAAGAAGCACCTAAAAGATAAAGAGGCAGGCAGTGTGAAGTGTGGAAGAAGGAAGCATGAGGTGGAATTAATAATAGGCGGCCCAGGTGTTCAGTAGCCCTGATGTTCGACAACCTTGGCATTCTGGAGCGATGAAGGCGGGCTCCTAAGAACACTTTGTACTTCTGCACAGCTTTTTTTTTGTTGCGCAAATTAAGCCCTGCTGACCTACTCTCAGATAACCTTCTTGCCATCTCCACGCTCGCACTTCCTCGCCTCTTTGGCCCTGCATCCTGCCTCAGGGACTTGTAAACCCCCTGCACTCATCTAGATCTCAATGGATCAAAGTGACGGATTGATTTTAACCCATCTTACAACTATTAGTTGCCGGGTAACAAGCTGCTGTCACCCATTTCCAGCTCCCCTCTTCATATGAGCATCCTTCACCCTTTGAAAGACTCAGGGTGCAAGCAGAGGGCTTGAAAGGCATCCTTGCAGTTTCAAATTGTATGCAAACGCTTGCTACTGCACACCCTGGCAACAGCCCTGATATCACGTCAGTGCTTTTGTCCCTTGATGTTTACTTCTTTTCTCTCTTCCTTTAGAACCACTAAATTCTCCTGCACTCTGCATCCCCCTTCCTTCTACTGCCTTGCACGCTTTTTTTGTTTTACTTTGTGCAAGATGTTTTTACCTTGTGTGATTCTTTACTTTGTGTGAGCTGTGCTACATTCTCTCCATTTCCTTTGTGTATAACCTGCATTAGCTTTTTTTTTTCTTTGTGCAAAATGTATTACCTTCTCTCCATTTCCCTTGTGTGGTTCTTTACTTTGTGTAAGCTGCGTTAGCTTCTCTCCATTTCACTTGTGCACTTCTTTACTTTGCACAAGTAGTATTGGTTTCTCTCCATTTCGCTTCCACGCTTTTTGCATTTGTGCAAGCTGTGTTAGCTGCCACTTTACTTTGTGCAGGCTGTATTAGTGTCTCTCCATTTCGCTTGCATGTTTTGTTACTTTTTTGCAAGCTGTATTAGTTTCTCTCCATTTTGCTGTGCGCTACTTTACTTTGTTCAAGCTGTTTTAGCTTCTCTCCATTTCGCTAGCAAGCTACTTTACTTAAAAGCAAGCTGTATTAGTGTCACTCAATCTCGCTTGCATGCTTTTTTAGTTTGTGCAAGTTGTATTAGCTTCAATTCATTTTGCTTGCACGCTACTTTACTTTCTGCAAGTTGTATTAGTGTCTCCCCATTCTGCTTGCATGCTTTTTCAGTTTGTGCAAGCTGTGTTAGCTTCTCTCCTTTTCGCTAGCACGCTGCTTTACTTTCTGAAGCTGCATTAACTTCTCTCCATTTCACTTGTACACTACTTTACTTTGAGCAAGCTGTATTAGTGTCTCTCCATTTCGCTTCCCTATGTTTTTTACTTTTTTGGAAGCTGTATTAGTTTCTTTCCATTTCGCTTGCATGCTTTTTCAGTTTGTGCAAGCTGTGTAAGCTTCTTTCCATTTCGCTTGCACAAAAATCTACTTTGAGCAAGATGTGTAAGCTTCTTTCCATTTCGCTTGCATGCTTATTTAGTCCGTACAAGCTGTTTAAGCTGCTTTCCATTTCGCTTGCATGCTTTTTTAGTCAGTGCAAGCTGTGTAAGCTTCTTTCCATTTCGCTTGCATGCTTTATTAGTCAGTGCAAGCTGTGTAAGCTTCTTTCCATTTCGCTTGCATGCTTCATTAGTCAGTGCAAGCTGTGTAAGCTTCTTTCCATTTCGCTTCACAATACTTTACTTTGAGCAAGCAGTGTAAGCTTCTTTCCATTTCGCTTGCATGCTTTTTTAGTCAGTGCAAGCTGTGTAAGCTTCTTTCTATTTCGCTTGCATGCTTTTTTTTGCCAGTGCAAGCTGCTTTCTATTTCACTTGCATGCTTTTTTTGCCAGTGCAAGCTGCTCTCTATTTCGCTTGCATGCTTTTTTAGTCAATGCAAGCTGTGCAAGCTTCTTTCTATTTCGCTTGCACACTACTTTACTTTGAGAAAGCTGTGTAAGCTTCTTTCCATTTCACTTGCATGCTTTTTGTCAGTGCAAGCTGTGTAAGCTTCTTTCTAGTTCGCTTGCATGCTTTTTTTTGCCAGTGCAAGCTGCTCTCTATTTCGTTTGCATGCTTTTTTTTGCCAGTGCAAGCTGCTCTCTATTTCGCTTGCATGCTTTTTTTTGCCAGTGCAAGCTGCTTTCTATTTCACTTGCATGCTTTTTTTGCCAGTGCAAGCTGCTCTCTATTTCGCTTGCATGCTTTTTTAGTCAATGCAAGCTGTGCAAGCTTCTTTCCATTTCGCTTCACAATACTTTACTTTGAGCAAGCAGTGTAAGCTTCTTTCCATTTCGTTTGCACACTACTATACTTTGAACAAGCTGTGTAAGCTTCTTTCCATTTCGCTTGCATGCTTCTTTTTTAGTCAGTGCAAGCTGTGTAAGCTTCTTTCTATTTCGCTTGCATGCTTTTTTTTGCCAGTGCAAGCTGCTCTCTATTTCGCTTGCATGCTTTTTTTTGCCAGTGCAAGCTGCTTTCTATTTCACTTGCATGCTTTTTTTGCCAGTGCAAGCTGCTCTCTATTTCGCTTGCATGCTTTTTTAGTCAATGCAAGCTTCTTTCTATTTCGCTTGCACACTACTTTACTTTGAGAAAGCTGTGTAAGCTTCTTTCCATTTCACTTGCATGCTTTTTGTCAGTGCAAGCTGTGTAAGCTTCTTTCTATTTCGCTTGCATGCTTTTTTTTGCCAGTGCAAGCTGCTCTCTATTTCGCTTGCATGCTTTTTTTGCCAGTGCAAGCTGCTCTCTATTTCGCTTGCATGCTTTTTTAGTCAATGCAAGCTGTGCAAGCTTCTTTCTATTTCGCTTGCACACTACTTTACTTTGAGAAAGCTGTGTAAGCTTCTTTCCATTTCACTTGCATGCTTTTTGTCAGTGCAAGCTGTGTAAGCTTCTTTCTATTTCGCTTGCATGCTTTTTTTTGCCAGTGCAAGCTGCTTTCTATTTCACTTGCATGCTTTTTTGCCAGTGCAAGCTGCTCTCTATTTCGCTTGCATGCTTTTTAGTCAATGCAAGCTGTGCAAGCTTCTTTCTATTTCGCTTGCACACTACTTTACTTTGAGAAAGCTGTGTAAGCTTCTTTCCATTTCACTTGCATGCTTTTTGTCAGTGCAAGCTGTGTAAGCTTCTTTCCATTTCGCGTGCATGCTGTTTTAGTCAGTGCAAGCTGTGTAAGCTTCTTTCCATTTCGCTTGCACACTACTTTACTTTGAGCAAGATGTGTAAGCTTCTTTCTATTTCACTTGCATGCTTTTTTTTGCCAGTGCAAGTTGCTTTCTATTTCGCTATCATGCTTTTTTAGTCAATGCAAGCTGTGCAAGCTTCTTTCTATTTCGCTTGCATGCTTTTTTGGTCAGTGCAAGCTGTGTAAGCTTCTTTCCATTTCGCCTGCACACTAATTTACTTTGAGCAAGCTGTGTAAGCTTCTTTCCATTTCGCCTGCATGCTTTTTTTTGTGCAAGCTGTGCAAGCTTCTTTCCATTTCGCTTGCCTGCTACTTAAATTTATGCCAGCTGTATTAGTTTCTCTCCATTTCGCTTTTGTTGGATTTGCACCCACAAGAAACTAGGTTTACTTTGTACACTAGTTTACTTTGTGCAAACGGTGTACTAACCCATCCCCCTCACTTATTGTGGCAGAATTGAAGGTTGGCCAAAAACATGGACCTAAGCAAGTGCGAAAGTTTGTGGCTACAAGTGGATGCTATTTGCACTTGTCTGTGTGGTTCAGCCCAGGCTGGTGTCTCGTAGAAGACAACACACACAGGAGTTTTTGAGTGGCAGACGTTGTTTACAATTCACATTACGAAGAAGATCCAGAATGAGATTCTTTCAGTGGCCTGGGCACCCCCAGAGGGTGACAGCTGTTCACATTTCAAGCGTTTGCTGAGCATGCATGGGGCCATGATGAGCTCTGGGGTGGTGCATCAGTGTATGGTTTCTATCAGTTGCCAGGTGTAAAGTGTCACGGGTGCAGTGGTTAACTTGATGTCAGTGGCGGCTGGCATCTACTGAGGGGAGGGGGCAGGCAAACAAAAGAAAAAATAAATAAATATAAAAACACTTACCGGATTGTGTCCAATGACGTCCTCCTCACTCCGACCTCTTTTGCAGGAACTGCAGTGCAGGCCCCAGCAAACTCCCTCGACCAATCTTGGCCTGCTCACATGCTGTTAACCAGCATGTGAGGAGTGCCCTGATTGGTGGGAACGGCCTTTGTCGCCGCTCCCGATGGTACTGGATGCCTGCACTTGCTCTCAACCTAGCTGTCTTAAGAAAACTGGGTTGAGAGGTTTAAAGTGAGCATGTGTGGCTGGCCGTCTCAAGAAAGCCGGCCAATGAGACATGCGTACTTTAAACAGTGCCAAGGCAGCCCTCTGCCCACCACTCCTCCCTGCTGTCACTCAGCAGGCCCGCCACGTCCTGACACTTGGTTCAGGGCGGGACAATGAAAAATAAAATGGTAATGAAATACCATTTTGTTTCATCTCTTGGGTGTTGGGGGGCACTAAAGTGGGGCAACGTTCCTCCGCTCCAATGGAGGAGCCACCCCTGCTTGATGTCTGTAAGCAAGCTGTATATTTTTTGTATTAATTGTTCTACATTCAATTACTGAGAAAGCAATTCCTATCCCGACAGAACCAACATTATCTCTAAAAATCCATACCCAGGTTCTGAGGGGCACTGGGTCACCCCATTATACCAGACCTGCTTGATGTCTGGCATAAGCTCTATCCAGCTTCCACTGCGGGGGATGCCAAGGTGGCAAGTAGCCGAACTGGGCTTGTGATGCCTCCACCACTCACCATTAGTATGCTACAGACCTTGTCCTCAGGAGGAAGGATCTGTAGCCAGTGGCTCAAGATTGCCATATTAATTCAGGCTGTTTATTGTGCATCTTTATCAAAAATCGAATTTTGATTAGTGTAGCTGGACACTGATTGACAGAGACAAAATTAGCAGCAAGTACCTTTAGCCAGACACCTCAGATCGTTACTAAACTAAATGAACCATTAGGGATGGTCATTGATTTTTAATTGCCTTCTGAAGCGCATACTTAATCGCTTTTCAGTGCTGCTTTGTCTACCTCAGAAAGTTCTTGTCAGTAATAGTACATTGGCAACCTTAGCTCTGTTGCTCAAGCATTAGCCTTAGGATTATAGCATGGCTTAATATTTAACTATAGATAATTGAGTTGACGTTATTCAAAACAATTATCTGCATTTGCCAGTTTTAGTCAATGAAGATAGGACCATACTTTGCCAGTTTTTAAAGCATTACACTGGCCTCAAGTTTTTTAAAGAATTGTGTATTACCTTACATCTTCACTCATCACATCCTCAACCTTGTGGACAAACTCTCACCTAGAGACAGGCCTGGAAACTGCTAGAAAAGCTGTTAAAACATAGTCACATGTGTGCATCATTTGCGGCTCTCCCCACTTTCCACACCAATTCTCTTTTTCCATAGATGAGTGTGCATTAGAACCTGCTTCACTCATACTTAGCAGTTTGCTCCACTGGATCTCAATACTATTTTTGCTATTCATTATTTTTGTTGCTGTTCTATCCCTCCATTCTCTTCCTTCAACTCAGGTAGCTTATGGGACTAGGCTTTAAGCCACACACATCAATTATTGACCAAGCAGAGCAACTGATCCATAAGGCCTCTGTCCCTTTTTTGGGGGGGAACCTCTATAACAGTCTGGCTTGCAAACAGAGTAAGGATGTACCGATCCTTCAGAAGACTTTGCCCAGAATTGTTCCAAACAGTTGCGAGCTCAGCAACGTACTGGTCCCATGCTGAGGTCACCCTCACCAGCCCAACACAAGTGGTGCGAGCAAACCCTGGCAATGTGGAAGCAGTGAGTTATGCGATCATCTTTCTCCCAGTACAAGGCAGCCTGTTTCAGCCACATCAAGGTGCTAAGGTCCATGGAAGGCATGGTATGTGCTAAGGAGTTGCAGGCCTCATGGTGACTGACCTTCTTCTCTGGGAGCTATTTTGGAAATTTGAGCCAATTCTAGCCCAGGGTTGCAGAGGGTTAAAGCTGCCATTTCACAATACGACTAAGCCAGTCTCTCTTCTTAGGTGCTGTACTCAAGCAAGTCTGTGCTCAAGCAAGTCTCCCTTGTAGAAGTAGGTCAGTGGACTAAGGCCCAGATTTACAAACATTTTGTGCTCGATTTGCGTCCACACCAAATGTTTTTTTCATTTATCTTCCAACGCAAAAAATGTTTTGAGCTGGAAAGTTGCCTGAAAGTCATGCTGCATCAGGGGGCATTCCGTGAGTGGCACATGTGCGCTCCCGTTCAACCACCCATGTTTTTTTATGCAACGCCCTACCTATTTACAGTAGTAGACAGGATTTTGTGCCACAAAATAATGCCACTTGGTAGCAGGCGTTGAAAAGAGAAATGCTTTTATTTCTCTTAACATTTCCTACTTTGCATCTGCGCTTCACTGTACAGCGCACATCAAAGTGGGAAATTGTTTAAAGTTTATCTTAGCACCCTTCCATTACAAAACCTATGCTAGACATCATGCACACACCCTTGGGCTACAGTGCAAAGGTATGTGTGTGTGGCACTAGACAGCATGATTCTGCACCAGCACTAGGGAGAGAGAAGTATAGTGACATATCTATGTAGATATGGTGCTTCTCTGCTCTCTCCCTGTCACACAGCACAGTGCAGCAGCTTTGGGTGCTGCGCTGAGTTCCATGACATCTTTCTAATTCTGGGCCTAAGTTTCTGCAGTGACTCACTTCCATTGGGTACTAGAGCTCAGTTCTTCCAGTGGGCAGTCTTTGTCACAGTCCTAGCTTGACCAGAGAGGCTGATCTGATGACTCCTCCTCTCCTGGTGCTGCACTTGAAATCAGCTCTTGTGCAGTGCAGGTGACAGTTGAGAGGGAGGTGACCTGGTCAACACAAGAAGTACAGAAGGCCCGTCCTACCGAGCTTTCTTTTTCAATTGTCTCCTTTGAAGAACATGAAGCTAAGAAACATTTGAGGCATTGAACGATACTAGCCTCATCATATCCCACCTCTTAGGCAAGTCAACAGCCTCAACCTTGTTGGGAGGTTGCCACAACATCAAAATCATACATGACCAGAGATATGTGATGCTGCCACCTTCGCCGCTGATCCAGAATTTCGAGGAACAGGACTTGGCACAGGTCTACCCAGTGTAAAGACAGGCTTAGTGTTCTCCAGCCTCTCTGTTGGTACCTGCAGTTAAACTTCTCCGGGTTCCCCTATTGCTGCCCATCTCCCTGGGAATGTGAACTTCATAGCAGACAGGATATACTTAGGTTCTATCAGCCACAGAGCCTCCAGAGCAGGAGTTACCAAATCCCTGCCAACTCCTCTCAAATCAGACTTTACTTCTTATTCTTGGATGTTCGAAATCGAGAAGCTAAAAGACAAAGATGAAGAAGTAAGTCTTTCTTCTCAGGTTTTGGTGCAAAATCAATCAATCAATTAATCAATCAATCAATCAGTGAAACAGACATTCTTTGCCTTTGGTTTTGGTGCTAGTGCAGCTCCCATGAACCCCAGTGCTGCGCCGATCAACCCCAGTGCAGCTCCCATGAACCCCAGTGCTGCACCGATCAACCCCAGTGCAGCTCCCATGAACCCTAGTGCTACTCTTGTGAATACCAGTACTGCTCTAATGAATCCCAATGCAGCTCCCATGAATCCCAGGGCAGTTCCTATGAACCCCAGTGCAGCTCCCATGAACCCTAATGCTGCTCTCATGAATCCTAATGAAGCTTCGCTGAACCCCAGTGTAGCTCCCAATAATCCCAGTGCAGCTCCCATGAACCCGTGCTGCGCCGATCAACCCCAGTGCAGCTCCCATGAACCCCAGTGCTGCGCCGATCAACCCCAGTGCAGCTCCCATGAACCCTAGTGCTACTCTTGTGAATACCAGTACTGCTCTAATGAATCCCAATGCAGCTCCCATGAATCCCAGGGCAGTTCCTATGAACCTAGTGCAGCTCCCATGAACCCCAGTGCAGCTCCCATGAACCCTAGTGCTGCTCTCGTGAATCCCAATGCAGCTTCGCTGAACCCCAGTGTAGCTTCCAATAATCCCAGTGCAGCTCCCATGAACCCAAGTGCAACTCCCATGAACCCAAGTGCAACTTCCATGAACCCCAGCGCAGCTCCCATGAACCCTAGTGCTGCTCTCACGAATCCCAGTGCAGCTCTCATGAGTCCCAGTGCAGCTCCCCTGAATCCCAGTACAGCTGCCATTCTTGACTGCTCCAGAAGGACCTCTGGGTTGGCTGATGCTACTTTGGATCCATCCCCCAATCTTTCTCATTGCAAGAGGACGTGAATGGGGGCTGTTAGAGGCGAACATCAGCTGGTACCGGAGACCACTAACAACTGCACTCAACCAGGATCTACTAATCTGTCATGGTCAAAGCTTTTAAGGGGCAGTCCACTGAATTCTTTGCACCACTCCTCCGGTGCAAGAAAAAACTGCATCTCTAAAGTCAGGCCATTGAGCCTCAGGTCCACAAACCGACTTAGCCTCAAAGTGTCTGGACAAGTAGGCTGCTCCCAAGAAAACTTTATCTTTGTCTCCAGGAATCAGTGACAGCATCCACCTTTAAAGACGAGGCGTTACCTCCCACAAAAGGAGGCCAAACTTCTTCAGACATTTAGGGAGAAGTTGTTCCATTCTGGTGATCTCTCTTCAGACTAGCCAATGCAAGGTCATTATGGCTAGATATACACTGTACCTGTGGCATAAATTTGACCACTGTATCTCCGTGCTTCCGGATCCTGCTCAGGAGGAGTATATGGTTATTTTTAATTTGTATAAGGAGGCAGCTGACCAGAAACTGTCAATGTTACATTATCTTGTGAAATTGAAATGCATAATGCTTGTCTATAGTAAACAAGCATTGGCATAGCCAATAGGTCTCGCCTTTGGGACCTTATAAGTGTTTAGCCATGCAACAGTTGCATAACTAAATACTTATAAGGTCCCAAAAGCGAGACCTATTGGCTACACCATTATAATCGCGGCACCCGCGCTTTACTTTTAACATTAAAAGTAAAGCGCTTTAACATTAAAAGTAAAGCGCGGGTGCCGCGATTATAGCAAAAGTAAAGAATAGATTATTTTTCTATTTCTTACTATTGCTATAATCGCGGCACCACGCTTTACTTTTAATGTTAAAAGTAAAGCGCGGGTGCTGCGATTATAGCAAAAGTAAAGAAATAGAAAAATAATCTATTTCTTTACTATTGCTATAATCGCGGCACCCGCGCTTTACTTTTAATGTTAAAAGTAAAGCGCGGGTGCTGCGATTATAGCAAAAGTAAAGAAATAGAAAAATAATCTATTTCTTTACTTCAAAGCCGCGAAAGTTAAAGTGATCGCGATGCACTTAATGACCCGTGACGCGCGTGCACGCTCATGTGAACGCAAGCTGGTCGCCAGCAAAAGCCACTGTTTGCACTTCCAAAACCCGCTTACTAAAACTCTCGCCAGAGCAGCGCATGCGCTGGCTCAGGCGAGACCTAATCACACATGCCACATTTTTAAGCTCATGCTAACATTGTCCAGCAGACATGCCCATCTTCGAGATAAGATGCACCCTGGTACCCGAGGCGTGAATTCTACACCTCTAGCTTGCTCACCTAAACTGTTTACATTGTTGTTACCTATGAAGGCCCTCTACGAGCAATCTCAGGAGCTCATCTATGCACCTGCCTGTGTTCTTGGTGAGAATACAGTAATATGATAGATACCAGAAACTTCCATGTTAGGACATACATCTGCACTATGTCCTTTGTATGGGAGTTTGTCTTTCTTGCCGGTTCTGGGAGATCCCTTTGTTGGTTTGCTCTGTGACTCAGACTATACATTTTGATAAGTACTTTTCAGACACAATCTAAATATGAGAGAATTTTCTTTGAAAACCTCATTTATAATTAGGGCTCCCGGTTTCATGGTATTTTTAACCTTGCCGTCTGTATTTATCCATATTTATTTTTTGCCCATTTTATCTGTATTCATCCATATTTATTTTGTGCTTTGCGCATCAATGAAGGTGTAAAACTCAATATTTCCATATTTATTCAACTGATAGACGCGCACTCATACTTTGATGTCTGTGGTGTTTTAGATATTTAAGATGCCAAATATTACATAACAATACATCCACTGGTAAATACTAGCATTATATCACAAGTGTATATTGACACATGTAATTATTTATAGAAATGTAATCCTGTTTTCTAATTTCCCATGCTGTCCATCTGCTCAGCTGTTGGGCTATAATTCATGAAAGACAGCACGGAGAGTCACTTAAAAGCAGCACAGTTTTCTGTATTTATCCACTTCTAAAAATAAATGCAGACAAAAAATACAATGTTTTCTGTCTGTGTTTATCAGTAAAACTCCGTAAAAACGGGAGCCTTATATATAATGCTGCTAGTAACATTAACTCTGGTTTGTCCATGCACCAATAAGCCCAAATAAAATCCATCAGCTCACTTTGTAAATGGTAGGATCTTGTTCACTCCCAGAACTAATGAGCCAGGCAGCAGTATAAGGGTGTAGTCACAACCTGAGTGGTACAGAGAGACCACGGCCTCCCTAACAGTCACAAAGGCTGTCTAGTCTTTCAAGGCTAAAGAGTCCTTTCGCTCAAAGCCTCCAGCATCATCCTTAGGTTCCAGCCACCGGTCGAAGAGCAGATGCTCCAGGAGAAAGAACAACCCTGTTCCTTTAACCTCAACAGTGACCAAAAAGTCCCAATGACTTCCCCAAGGATCCCTGTTCACCGACTGCACCACCTCAGGAGGCCCATTCTACTCTGCTGGCGGGGCGCCTTTCTCTCCCCTACTATCACTGCACCAATGAGTAGGTCACTCAGTGGACCAGATGGCTAAAGTCTGCCTCTCCCTCAACTATCACCATGCAAGCTATGTCTGCTTCAGAAGACATCCTGAGATACGATGTAGGAGGTTGAGAGGTTCCTCCTTTAAAGTCTGCCCACTTACTTGTAAGACATAAGGACAGAAAATCCCACCACCTTCAGTACTTCTACAACCTGAACAAGTTCTTCCTCTTACAGGTACTGGCAGCCTTCCAGAACAACAATGGACTGTGTTCTGTGGAACTAAATGGAGCCTTACTTTCATGTACTAGTTCTACGGGAATGCAGGAATAGCCTATTTCACAGAGGAAAATCAATATTACCTGTAAAGGATGCTGTCTAGCCGCCACCCCAATTATTTACCAAGGTCCTGGCCGTGGTGGATGCCTTTTATCAGCTGCAAAAGTTCTATCCATACATGGCATACATACTGTCTCATCAGAGTGGCATCAAGGGTGGGTGAAGAGTCTGCCCTTGCCCTGACCCTCAAGGCTCACTTCACTCTTGGATTCTCTTTTGAAATACCCTAAATGTTGCCCTCCATGTACGCCAGTGTGGCAAAGGTGCTTCCTCTTCCAGAAAGCACAGTGGCCATCCGCCTATCACAATGTCAGACTGCTAGTTTCAGGGGTGTACGCAACTCTTCAGAGTACAGGCGTGGGCTAATCTGCCACACAGGGCTGGGCTACAGAGGGCATATAATCCCACTGGTTCCACTGGCTTCAAGCAGTCCCTCTAGCTACAAATGATGGCACACTGGGACCAGTTACCAGTTACTTGTTCAAGTGTGTCCCACTCCTTCCATTCTTGCTCCTAATATCACTATGGTGGATTCTCATTCTCAACCTTCTAGTAGACGCCACTTCTGCCTGTCCCGTCCTGATCTTGCACTCACAAGCAGTTCTTCAGAGTACGGTTGGTGGGCTCACTTTGGCAAAGTCTCCTTTTGTGCCAGATCGGGAAGATCAGATTTCTCCCACGATATAAACACGCTAGCCAGAGAAGAACCACCCTACCATTGCGGAACTGGAACACAGGATTTCTGAGACGCTAGCCTTTACCCACCTTGGCCACTATGCGGACTACCTGGACAGCCCAGAGACTTACTGGTCGTTCTCCGCTTGAGCACTGTAGGAAATGGCTGAGTTTATCCCACTGGAGCCTGTTGAAAAAGAGCAATACACTTGCTTGCCCAGTGGGTCATTGTATGTGTCTTTTTGTCATCATCTGGTTAGTTCAGGTATGCAGATTAACACCTCCAAGACCTACCCAGCAGCTTTCTAGCATTCCATCCACAATGGCTGCCAGATGGGCCGTAAAATACACATTTATCTGGGCAGATGGTGGCATGAAAGGGACAGTTGGCAGCTAGGCTTTGCCCACGTCACAGAGCACTTTTCCTCTTCTAGAGAACATTTTCTGAAAAAAGCTCAAGGCCAGACTTGGATTGAGCTATGTGGAAACAGGGCAGCGCCAGTAGTGATGGCTCAGAAATACTTTATGGTAAAACGTGGGTTGTTTTTTGATTGGCTAGTGCATTACTACTGTTAGAGCGAGCCCATGAGCAGTGCAGTTGTAGGGGCACCGGGAGATCCTGCATGTAAGCAAGCAGGCTGGTGGAGTGCGACACGTGTACACTCTCTCTCACCATCTCCCCTTGGCATTTTTGATATGAGGTGCCTTAAAATTCCGCCTTGGCCACTAACTTCCCCGGATACTACTAATAGTGGTCGAGCCACTGAAAGCTCGAGCCATGCCTGACTCTGGCTCAGCTCGAGGTCCTCTTGACCCCTCGAGACCAAAACGAGCCAAGCTTTCACGTGGCTGCTGCCTACAGCTCAGGCTGTCCGCTCATGCGCCAAGAAGTAAAGACAAAGCTTTGGTGACAAACCTTTGATGTGAGACGGGCAAGAGAGAAACAGATACACATCTAGTGGCCAGATTGCTCAGTGTAAAACAAGAAATGTTGGCTTCCCCTCTTGACGAACTGTGGGGCATATTAGCAAGGGCAATTACGACGCTTTAGCGGCACTTTCTGCCGCTAAAGCGGCGTTAATTCTATCGCCCAATCAACAAGCTGTTGCTAACAGCTGTTAGCGACAGTTTACTGCCAATAGCGCCCGTTTCCTTACCGCTTTGCATGTCAGTCATAAACATCACTAATGACATGCAAAGTAGGCGTTCCCAACATCAAAGCGACTGAAAGCAGTCGCTAACCCACATACCCCCTATTACCAAATCCCGCGGAGCGAAACAATAACTCGCGCTAACCGCGAATATCGCCTGAAAGTTACACCTGCCAAAATCCCTACTTAGGCATGCATATAATGGGAGGTGGATTATGGGGTTACGGCCACATGGCCGTATCAGCAAGCATTTCGCCGTATTGCCAGGATGTTCGCTGGTTTTTCAGCGATGTCTGGCCGTTTTTCACGCAATTGCTGGAATATTTATCGCCATAGCGCTATTCGTTGCTAATACAGCGTTAGCGTGGCAAAATATTCCAGCGATAGCCGGCGATAAAACTATTCGCGCTAAGCGCGCTCTGCGATATTTATCGCAGTTTGTTGCTAATATGGCCCTGTGTGAGCTTACGCAATTTTTTTTTTCACTGACTCCTTTTTCTTCGTTAACGCATTTCAGTGAGCTTTCAGATATGTACGTTCAGGATGTGTTCTATAAAAAAAACCTGTTCTTTGTTTAATTATGACTTTTTTTTGTGTTCAAGTAGTTTTTATTAGTTAGAAATAAGAATAAAAAGAGGCATACATTCAGAAATACATGCGACACAGATAAAATCCATGTAATACAAAATGCGCATGAGAATACAGTTGATTTAATAATGACTTTTAATAAATACTTCTCAATGCAGTAACATAATATGAAGTACTGAACCATATCAGCATGTTAAAGAGTACATTTAAAAAAAAAAAAAAATTGAAGTGACTTTATATTTTAACATGATACTTGTTGTATGGCTTATGTGCCAAATATTTGCGGGCTCGGCTCGTGCACGGCTCTTAGAGCCAAGCCAGACCCTTTAATTTGTTGGCTCGCCAACCTCTAGATACTAAAAAACACACGCGAAACTTCTTGAAGCATGAGTCTGAATTGCGGGATACTTTTCTCTGTGAAACACGAGCTCTTTTTGACCCATTACGACCCCGCTCAGTCTGACGTTAATCGAAAAATTCTCATCGTTGCTGCAAATAACCCTTTCGTCAGCACTAGGCGCTAGACAGCCTCGTGTTGTCGCGTGAAACTTGCATAAAAGCCGGAGTGTGAGTGAGGGTGAAAACAGAGGTTCGCTCTCACTCTGGACCGTGAGCCTGTCAGACACAAGGCCCCTGACTTTGGCTCTAACTGACCCTGAAGTCAGCGGCCACGCCCTGGTGCCTCGGTGGCTGGGGTCTCAAAGCCTTTTGCACATGGAGACCAGCATATGTAAGCATGGTGCAGAGATGTGAATTTAGCGAGCCCACGCTAGCCCTTTCATCTGTGGCGGCCAACGTCCGTCAGGGTCGGCGGCCGCATACGGGGCTGGGCATGGTGTCCACGTGTTCACTCACTGCACTAATCCCGATGCCAGGACTTTATTGAATGTTTGTATTATCAGCACCACGTCGTCGCTACCATTGGTGCAGCAGGTGCAGTGGCACCGAGGCCCAAAGCCCTGAGCTGCCCTGACATTTTTTTTATGCAGGTATATATATACTCGACCCAAAGGTATTGGAGCACTTTACATGAGCACTAGTTTCATTTCACAAGGACACATTCATTTTTGTATTTTTTCGGCACGGAGAGATTAAGTGATTTGCCTAGAATCACAGTATGTTGAGCAGACGCCAAGACTGGAACCTGGTTGCCCAGTTCCAGATCGGCAGCTCTGGCCCCTAGAGCCACATCCTCTTCCCAATTGGGTATATTTTACTACCCCAGCAGCAGTCAAAGAGAACATTTTCCTTGCTTGACCCAGGGACCATGGTATCCTTGCTAGCTACCGACTAGCACAACATCCTCATTTAAAAAAAACGTCCCAATGATGTCACGTTAACTGTTACTCTCCTTTAATGAGGTGTGTACCACATGGTTAAGCTGCGCTTGTTGCATCAGTCACGTGGACTTCAACAGCATTCTGTTCTCTAGGACAGAGGGGCCTATTAGCAATAACCGGCGATAATTATCGCTAAGCGCACTTAGCGCTAGGATAATTATCGCCGGCTATCGCCGGTTTCTATGGCGGAGATAGCGTGCTATCAGCAACGCTTATCTCCAATGCGATAGAAACCCCTGCTGTCGCTGGAAAACAGTGCGATTATCGCTGGAAATCCAGCGATAATCGCACTGTGACCGGCGATAGCTTGCTGATAGGGCAAGGGGGATTTAGCCATGTAATCCACCTCCCATTGGATTACATGGCTAAGTCAGGTTTGGACCAGGTGTAAAAAAACAAGCGCTAATAGTGTTTAGCGCTGGTTTCTTTATCGCCTTGCTGGCCTCCCTAATAGGCGATAGCGATGTTAGCGACTATTTCCAGTCGCTGCCAGGTTGGGAACGCCTACTTTGCATGTCATTAGCGATAAATATCGCTGGCATGCAAAGTGGCACCCAACCCGGTCGCTATCGCCTAAAAGCTGTCGCTAACAGCTGTTAGCGACAGCTTGCTAATAGGGCGATAAAAATATCGCCGCTTTAGCGGCAAAAAGTGCCGCTAAAGCGGCGATAAAGCCCTTGATAATATGCCCCAGAGTTTTTTTATTACAGTAAACGAATGTCCGCAGAAGGAAAACAAGCATTGGCAAAGCCAATACGTTTCGCCTATGCAAGATCTATTGGCTATGTCATTGTTTTTTAGATGTTACACAGCAGCGTGTCTCCTGTGCAACATGGCTTAAAGTAAAGAAAAATAAAGCACTATGGCGCAGCCTTCATCAACCGCGTCACAGCGCTTTTTCTTTACTTTAAGCCATGCTGCACAGCAGCCCATGCTGCTGTGCACTATGTCTAAAAAACATTAACAAAGCCAAATAGCTCGTGCGTAGGCTCATTTTTTGTGCCGGATGGAAGGCTGTAACATAATGGATGGCGGGAGGGGCAAGCAACACAAGGGAGGGAGGTCCGAGATAGAGGAAGTGGCGTTACCGCCAGAGCTGCCGACAAGTGGGCATTCAGCTTCGAGTCTCAGTGTCGGTTCCACATCCTGTGATCATGGACAAATCACTTAATCTACCCATGCCTAAAGAAATGAAAGAATCTGACCTTGTGTATTGCACCTGGCGGTGCTCTAAAAACGATTCAAGACCTTCGGGTCGAGTTGGTGCTAAAATAAAGTGCAAAAAAAAGCACGGACAGCAGGAGGAGGGCAGAGGGGCAAGCAACACAAGGGTGTTGGGGAGGGAGGTTGGGGCAACAGCACGGACAATGGGAGGGAGATGGGTGTGAGCAAGTAAAAGCACAAACAGTGGTGAGAGGGGGGACGGACTGCAGACACATGCACCCTTATAAGAGTGCATTAAGTAAATGAATGGAAGGACACTGGCCACAGACAGGAAGCTGTACTTGCTCCATGCAGGGCTTTAAGTGGGATGAAAAAACTGGGGGGTCTCTCAAAGGGGCGTGGCCAGTGTAATTAAGGGCATGGCTTAAAAACACATAAGCTAAAAATCTGTGCTTAGCATAGTGTGCCGCCCGACATGTATTTTGCTGTTTCTGTCATTGCATCCAGATATATGATCCAACAAGTAACACCATACCTACAACAAGGCAGGACTATTTGCTTTGTCAATGGTTGTTAGTTGCATAAGATAAATAAGCAGCAACTATGGCTTGTTGTATATAATATTGAAAAAGCTTCCACTTAAAGCCCTGCTGACACCACGACGATGTTGCTGCTCCTGCATATCAAAAAGAGAAGGGAAATCCAGAGAGAAAATGACTCTCTTTAAAGGATTTCCCTTCTCTTACAACGCTCACCTGGCATGACGTCCGTAACTTCTCCACTAGTGAGAAGAGCAGTGTGAGCACGCGCACATGGATGTGCCTGCTATCACTGAAGTCCCGAAAAAAACGGAGCATTGTGAGCACACGCACATTGATGTGCCTGCTGTCACTGCAGTCCGGAAAAAAACGGACCGCCTCCAGGGCACAAAACAGAGCCCAATAGAGACCCGTTTCGAGGCCTCTCTAAAAAAAACTGCCGGTGCTCAGACCCGGTGAGACCCGGCCCACTTAAAGCCCTGGCTCCATGCACCATGGCAGTGCAAACACTCAAAGCCCCAGTAGGAAGCAGGAGGCGCTGACAAAAAAGAAGCAAGGAAACAAGAGTGACGTTTAAGCTAACAAATGGTAAGTAATAGGTAGGCTCTATGCTATGTTATATTTTTGTTTTCAAGTAATGCCAAGAGCACTGTGCAGGTGAAACCTAAAAACACACACCTGCTAACGCAGTCATTTAAGGCTATGGACAAAGGCACGCCATATCACTCCGTTAAATGTTATTTTTATTTCTGCATAAACATTTTACATATCTTTACATCACATCAGTGCTAGGAATTATAGAAAAATGTACTTTAAAGTGCAGTCCTTGAAATTAAGTGATAGAAAAATCTGCACATAACAGGTTTCAGAAAACGCATGGGTATAGATTTCTGACTTTTGGAATTCACAAACATTTACAAGATCGTTCATGGAAACCTGTCTCAGTCTCAGGCTTCCAGAAATTCTCCTGCAAAATGTTTGTGATTCAAGTTTCTTGTGTTAAAATATACACATGTATAAACATACACAGGTATATTTTTTCAGGAGAAAATAGTCACTACCATTTCAAATTCACTTGCTAACTTTTTTGTTTTTCTCTTTGCGAAAAATATTTGTCCCCCTTCCCCTACACTACCTCCAATTTGGAGGGTATTCCCAACCTAACTCCCAGCATTGAAAGAGATTTACTCCTGCCTTTGACACAGGTATATCTCCAACCTTTTCCAGAGTGGGAAGGAGTTGTGGATGAGTTTGTAGATACCTTCAGATGTTTAAGTTTGTGAGCGTTCACAAACTCCATGTCCATTCTTCTTTTCTGCTCATGGATTTACTTACACACAATCTTCATGTGGGTAAATCAATTTATAAGGAAACATATAGCTTTAAATTAAAAAGTGGTTTTGGCCTTGTAAATAACGCTATTTGCTTGTTTAGGTGTGACTTAAAACTTGCAGATACCTTTAAAAATCGGGCCTTCTGTATTTATGTTCTACATTTCCAAATATGTATAATTAACACCTTAACTGCTGAGGCTTTTAATCCCCCACTCCTGAGCCCTTTTATTACTATTTGGGGTGGTTCGTACTTAGGGTTCCATAACCTTTTTCCCCACATAAGGTATCCCAAATGTGTGTCCTTTTTCCCAACATCCTGGGGATTCCAAAAGTACCAAATATTTGTGGATTCCCCTGGAGGGGCGGATAAAATAGGCAAAATATAGTTAAATGGGTTTTTTTTAATGACAAATAGGAAAAAAGTGCTCTCGCATTCAAGTTTCTGTTTTTCTCCCTAATAATAGCATTAATGTACAGTTTGCTGTGCTAAAGTCACCATCTTCCCAGCTTTCAGAAACATGCATAGCTGAATAAAAAAGTTTTTTTTTACCACAGTTTTGGCATTTTTCAAAGAGGTAGCCCAGTTTTCCTATTTTTGGTGCTCTCAACCTACAACCAGTTTGTGGTGGAAACCAGTATGAAACTCATGGGTGATGCAGAAAAACTATAGGTTTCTGAAACGTAGACACAATACTGAATTTTGCAAGTGGTTGACCATGTGTAGAACCTTCCAGATTTTCCCAAAGAAACTAGCTGATGAAATAAAGAATAAAGAAAATGAGTAGCAACAAAACAGTCATTTGTGACAACGTTTTCATCTGTAACTTTTTGTCACAACGGCTGATTTACAAAAGCAATATACCATTATGTCTGCTAGACATATCTGGTTGCGGGTATCTATAGGGTTTGTAGGTTCTCCAAGAATCCAAGGTACCTAGAGCCAAAAACGGACATGCACCATACAATAGTTTTTCATTGTGTACCAAGTATAGACCAATTCATATGGTGAAATATGTCGAGTAAAAAATGGGTGTCAAGGAAACCTATAGATTTCTGAAATGGGCAGAAGATATGGAGTTTAGGAGTAGTCGTTATTTGTACATCTCTGAATTTGTGGGTGCCTGTACTAGCATATTATTTAGAGGTGTTTTTTTCAAAACGTCTTCTTTCTTACATGCTGGCTTACATTTGGAAGGCACAAATGCAGCAAAATCCAATTGATAATAACAAATGTTCTACTATTCTATGCTCCCACATGTTTGCGGATAAAAATGGCACACCTTACTTGTGTGGATAGGCCTAGTGCCTGTGACAGAAAAGGGCCCAAAACACAACATGGATGCAGCACATTTTTCCAAACGGACACTTTTTTTGCAAAGTGGGAAGCTATTGATTTTAGGCCCTAACTCAGCCGGCACCCCAAGAAACCTAGTAAACTTGCACATTTGTGAAAACTAGACACCTGGGGGAATCCATGGTGGGGTGACTTGCATGGCTCTCACCAAGGTTTTTACCAAGAATCCCTTGCAAACCTCAAACCTTGACTAAAAAATAATTTCCCACACATTTCTGTGATGGAAAGTTCTGGAATCTGCGGGCAGGCTCAAACGTTCTTCCACCCAGCATTCCCCCAAGTCTCCAAATAAAAATGGCACCTCACTTGTGTGGGTAGGCCTAGTGACTGCGACAGGAAGCGGCCCAAAACCAACCCTGGGCGTAGTTCGTGGAGTTGCACTATGCGGCACTACGCGAAGTGCAAAAACAACTCTGCCGCACAACGCGGAGCTACACGAGCGGCGGAGTACGATCGAAAAATGCCGTTTGCGGTGATTGCACAGTGCCGGATGCTTGTCCGCACTGTGCAATCATTGCGAACGGCACTATGCACAGTGCAAGCGGTCCCTGCTTTCCTTTTCTGCCGCTCGAGTAGATTTTTACTCGAGCAGCAGCTTTCTCAATGCAAACGGGCAGTTTCTCATTGCGAGCTGTCGCGAGCATACGCGACCACTCGCAATGAGAAACCTGACCCCCCAGCGTTGAGAAAACTCGCCGGGATGTTGATTTTCCACGCTCGCCAACTTGATGTTGACGATCGCGAATGAGGAAAAATCTCACCGGGAGGTTGATTTTCCTCGCTCGCGGTCACCAACTTGACGTTGACGAACGTGAGCGAAGAGGAGTTTTTCGGAACTCCGCGATCTTCGCGTAACGCGGAGTGCAGGAAACTCCGCAAACTCCGCGAGCGGAGCGGAGTTCACCGCCCAGGGTTACCCAAAACGCAACATGAATACATCACATTTTTCCACTCAAAACTGACCCTTTCTTTGCCAAGTGGGTGGCTGTGGATTTTGGTCCTAGCTCAGCCAGCACCAAACGAAACCTAGCAAACCTGTACATTTTTAAAAAATAGACACCTGGGTTAATCCCTGGTGGGGTGATTTGCATGGTTCTCACCAGATTTTTTTTCACCCAAAATCCCTTGCAGACCTCAAACTTTGACTAAAAAACTTCATTTTCCTAACATTTCTGTGAATGAAAGTTCTGGAATCTGTGGAAAGCCACAAACTTCCTTACACCCAGCATTCCCCCAAGTCTCCTGATAAAAATGGTACCTCACTTGGGTGAGTAGACCTAGTACCTGCGACAGGAAATGGCCCAAAACGCAACATGGACACATCACATTTTTCCACTCAAAACTGACCCTTTCTTTACAAAGTGGGTAGGTGTGGATTTTGGGCACTAGATCAGCCAGCAGCTAGGGAAATCTAACAAACAGGCACATTTCTGAAAACTAGACACCTGGGGGAATCCAGGGTGGGTTGAATTGTGTGGCTCTCACAGGTTTTTTTAATCCAGAATCCCCTGCAAACTTTGAACTTTGACTAAAAAAAACACATTTCTGTGATGGAAAGTTCTGGAATCTGTGAGGAGGCACAAAATTCCTTTCAGCTAGCATACCCCCAAATCTCCCAATACAAATTGTACCTCAATTTTGTGGGTAGGCCTAGTGTCTGCGACAGGAAATGGCCAAAATGCAACATGGATACAACATATTTTTTCACAAAAAAACCCTTTCTGTGCTTAATGGGTAGCTGTGGATTTTAGGACCTAGCTCAGCCAGTACCTAGGGAAACCTAGCAAACGTGCACATTTTTGAAAACTAGACACCTGGGAGATTCCAGGATGGGGTGACTTGACAGAAAGTTCTGCAATCTGGGGAAATCCACATATTTCCTACCACCCAGAGTTCCCACTCATCTCCTGATTAGAACAGCACCCCACTTGTGTAGGTGGGTCATGAGACCATAACAGAAAAGGCTCTAAAGCACTACATGGAGAGATAAGCAATCAGGGTAGCTGCAGTATTTGGGGCTGTGCTCCGGTGCCACCTGTGCAAACCTACAAACCACAGACTTATTTAAAAACAAGACCACCAGGGGATTCCAGGGTGGTGTGCCTTGCATGGATCCCATAAGGTTTTCCTATCCACAATGACCTGCAAACCTCAAACTATGCCTGAAATCATGCATTTCCCTTACATTTCGGTGATGGAAACTTCTGGAATCTGCAGAAATCCACAAAAATGCTACCACCCAGGGGCGATAAAAATACTGTACCGCTTGTGTGGCTGGGACTAGTGCCCTTGACAGGAATGGATCAAACCGAGGTTAATGGGAGTCCCCTCACAAGGGAAATAGAAATTCTATTGGGCTGTGTGATGGGAGAGAGTAGAGCACATGCACAGGGGGGCCATTCCCCCCCCCCAAAAAAAAATACTGCATTAATGTTGTCCCTGGTGTCTAGTGGGCTTTCTGCCCCACATGGGGCACATTGGATAATTGCCCAATCCACCCTGAGCGGGGCATAAATACTGTTTGACTTCTCGTTAGGGTGGGGCATTGCTATTCCCATAGTAGGCAGCCCTCACCCCTATATTTAAAAAAAAAATCCCTGGTGTCTAGTGAGCTTTCTGGCCCCATCGGGAGGCTGATTGGGGGATAATCACCCCATCTGCCCTCCGGGGGGGGGGGGCAGAAAGACTTTCTCTGTAGTTTTTTTTGGGGGGGGTGACGACATGGCCATGTCCATAGTGAGCAGCCCCCACCCCTATATTTATTTTTAAAAAATAGATCCTGGTGTCTAGTTGGCTTTATCCAGATGGAAAATCAGACCCGGTGTTCTTGCAGATGTGATCAACTGCAGTTATGACCAACCAGTGGTGGTGTTCCACCTGGGGATACCCCTCCGCCTGACTCATAATGGGGTCCAAAGACTCATTGTACAGTGTCATAGTGCACAGCCCAGCCGACACCTCAGCAGGTCCACTGTTACAATTAATGAATACCTTAGTCAGTGCTTGAAGTGTTGGTAATTATCCTAATAGACGCCACATCTATTGTAGCTCTTTGGCTGCATCATTTCTGCTTCCTTTCTGATACTTCCGCACGCTTACAGGCAGAGGTAGAACCCTGTATGCAATTTAGAAAAAAATCGCAAATCTTTAAAAAATATTAAAGTATGCAGAAAACTGAGAAATGTAACCAAACTTGAAATAAGCCGCTGAGCTCTCTTGTCCTCACACGGAAGTCGCCCTTGAAATTGTATAATGTGTTTTTAAAGGTTCTGGCATGAGTTTGAACAACAGGAGAGCAGAACCTGTTCAAGGCCCAGCCTGTAGCTGTTTGAGCCCCTTCCATCCGGTTAGCACCGGCCGAAGAGACAGCATCGAGCATCAGTCTACTGAGAAATGTTGTGAGTGTCAGCAGGTGAAGTCTCTGCTGGGACAGTGGGCGTGGGAATTTCCGGAACATAAGTCAGCCCCCAGGCAGATATGCCTGTGTATTCACATAAGGTTACATACACACTTCACTTTCCTAGACACTGAGAAGGGACAAGTGGGCGCTTTACGGATTGGCTACCTGGAGCCATTGTGCAAGACTGTTCTGTTACCAGTGGCGGCTGCAACTGAACGGGCGTGGTGAGGCGGGAGGTGTCGGGGTTGGGGGAAGGAATACAAAAAAAAATCACTTACCTGGGTACAGTCACAGCGACGCCGCCTCTCCTCGTCTATTCTGATTCCCGGAACGGAAACAGGAAACACACAGGCTTCCCCATAGCCAATCAATCACAACTCTGCTGTCATCATGACAGCATCGTCATGATTGGTCTGAGCGCCGTGGTTCGCCGCTCAGACGTGGACTATGAGCCTGTGTATGTCCTCCACCCAGGCTGTGCATTACAGCCCGATGGAGAACATGCAAAGTGCGCATGACGCTTTGGCCAGCCCAAAACAGCCGGCCAAACCGTCATGCGCACTTAAGTGCTCACCACTCCTCCCTGCTCTGCACAGCCCAGCCCTGCCCAAGAACTCAGCAAGTACAAAAAAATAAAATGATAATAACAATGCGTTATTATTATTTTATTTTTCCTTGTTTAACTGCCCAGAGGGCAGTGGGCCGACACTAGTGGGGCGACGCTCCTCCGCCTTTGCGGAGGAGCCGCCACGGCTGTTTACGTGTGGGAAAGGACCTCCTTGAATGTATGGCCTATGTGTACATATGTTTGATTAATGCTAGTTTGATTGTTACATGAATTGTCACTCAAACAAACTGAATATATAGGGCAAGGAATCACTGTGTAGATATTGGTCCTCTAATATCCGGCAGAGAGCTGGAAAGCAGCTCCCTCGTTTCATAATCCTTTCCTGTGACCTATCTTTCTCTGATAGAAGCTGATAAGGACACACTTACTCCTAGAAGGGCACCAAGGATTGAGGTGGAAGAGCGTCACTGAGGGGCAAGAATGGATGGTGCTCACGATGCATTGTACGTGCCAAGGTGCATCCTGCAGTGCACAACAAACAATGGGTTTTGGCTTTGTATAGTTAAAATCGTTTTTGTGTTCAAACACTAAAAGACACAAGTCAGGCAAGCATTAATGGTGTATGAGCGAAGTAAGGGAACTGTTACTTGATGACAAAGCTACGCCAAGGAAAGATGATTGCGCAGTGGGTTCCGGGCGAGACATGGTCATCGCTGTCGCGAGCAGGGCCTCAGAGGGACATGCAGGGATTATTATGAGGTCTGCACGCCACGTGTCACTCGACACACAAGGAGCTGTCTCACTGACACCTCGAAGGCAGGATCTCCTCACCTGAGGACACCTTTC
This sequence comes from Calotriton arnoldi, assembly GCA_963921515.1. Lineage (NCBI taxonomy): Eukaryota > Metazoa > Chordata > Amphibia > Caudata > Salamandridae > Calotriton > Calotriton arnoldi. The sequence continues at coordinate 114,165 of CAWUFW010014749.1, forward strand.
GCTTGTTTGTCACTTCTTTATTGATTTAGTCCCCGACTGAGAACAACAATACATGCTCGTTGAGAAATATAATACCAAAAAATAAAATCTCCTTCCTCTAAAAAAAGGCATAACTCACTCCAAAAAGCAGTACATTCTGAATCCTAATAAGTACTTCCAAAAAATTAACAAATGTAAAGGTAAAATAGACTTTCATTTATCAGAGCCACCAACAGTGCCAACAAGTCTTTTCCAGTATACGCTTTCAAAGTGCTAAAACAAGAATCTAAATATTTGGATCGATATTGCACAAGCGCCTGACATTTAATAAAAATATGTTCCAGATCCTGTACCCCACAATAAGATAACGAGCACGTATGATCATCTATAGGAGTACCCCTCTCTTCTATATGTTCTTCTAGAGGTGTACCACATCCATGTGACTGCAACTACCGGCATTCTGTCCGCTCTAGTCTTATCTCCAATGGCCATTGTTCGATTTGGCTGCATTTTTACCCAAAACTGCTGAAATTGCAATTTCACTAAAACTTCTCAAAGACAGTGAAATCTATCGATTTTCAAACTCGTCAGTGGAATAAGTATTTTTTTAATTTCAGATGATTATATTTCCAGTCTACTAGATACTCAGTGGGAATTTCAAAAAAGTTTTGGTCTTGTTTCACGTATTGATTTAAAACAGTTAACACATTTTTATCTGAAAGCAGCTCTTCCTTTCAACATCCACCTTAGTGTTCCTTCTTTGGGATATAAACGTTTAAAACCCCCATCTCACTACCCCAATGCAGAGTAAAATAAACACACTAAGAATACCCACTTCTACAACAAAGTGCTTGTGCTGGAGTACCATGTGATACCGAGAAAAATGTACGTAAATGTATTCCCTCTACTTTTTCCAATAACTTCTACTATCTATAGTAAATGTATTCTATGCTATACAATAGAGTGGGAGTGATCTGTGCACTATATATCAATACAAGATATTTTGTTACAATCACAAATTTCATCCTCAGGATGAGGGTATCTGTGGTACCGGAGCCACTGTCAGAGCGAGGGTGCTGAAATTGTACTGTGGGATTTATGTAGGACTTCATGCCCTATTTCGGGGCGTGGAAACACTGCACTATTTACAGCCGCAAAATGAAAGCCATCAATTTTGACCATCAGGTACTGTGAAACTGTGTTTGCTATAGCAGCCATGTCTGGGGTGACCAGTTTGCTTCATAGCACCAGACATTTGCGTTTCGATTCCTGGACTTTGCTTTTACATATCAATGCAGTCTGGTGCTTGTAATTTTGGAAATGAAATTGTAATTAAATAGCAATTACTGCACCTGTCGAGGCAGTGAAGCACTTTATGGTGAGTAGAACATTACTAGGGAGCCCAAAGTTAGTGATCAGTCCATTCGTTATTGGAGTTAGTCTTGCATGCTAAAGGAAACCATTACATGGATTTAATCCAGTTTCTTTGTGGTTCATTAATGACTTAGCTGTGATCATTAACTGGGCTATTTGAGAAGCAAATGCTTTCTGGAATAACATAGATATTTTTAAGCTGCACCAGTTGCTGCAGCTGCAGGGATATGGTTTAAAAAAACAGAGAGAAATTGTTAAAAGTGTCGGGACACCAGGACAGAACTTTAAAAACGGCACTGTCCGGGAAAATCCGGGATGCCTGGTCACCCTACACCAGGGGCGTTGTTGCCAATGGTTCAGCAGGTGCAGTTATGTATTTTTGTTGAGCAAGAATGGAAAATTTGTGGGGCATAGCTAAGAAGGTGTAGTTATTTGTTATGCTTACATAAGTGATAAAAATTATAGAAAAATTATAGAAAAGTACTATAAGGTGCATTCCTTGGAACTAACTGATATCTGCATATAACAGATTTCAGATGTGGCATGGGTACAGATTTCCGTCTTTTTGGAATTCACAAACATTTACAAAATGGTACGTGTAAACGTGCGTTAGTCTAAGGAGCCTTCCAGAAATTCTCCTGCACAACATTTATGAATTTGGGGGCACATTATCAAGGCCCCGCGATAAAATTATCGCCGCTTTAGCGTCCGTTTTCGGGCGAAAAGCGTCGATAATTTTATCGCACTATCAGCAAGGTCACGCTAGCGCGTATTCCTATGCTTCTTCGCCAGTTTCCTTGACGCCCAGCTTTGCAACGCTAATGATATGCAAAGTGGGCGTACCCGACTAAAATAACGTGAGAAATGTCGCTAACGAACCTTTCTCCTATTATCAATCTGCTCGCTAACCTGCGTAGCGATGATAATAGTAGCGATAACCGCGCTTATCGCAGGTTTCATTACGCCTGCATTTAATCTTACTTAGCCATTGTATCCTATGGAAGGTGGATTGTGAGGATAAGCCCTCCCTGCCCTATTAACAAGGATTCTCCTATCGCTGTGCTCATCACACATTTTGCAGCTATCGCAGGATTTTGTATCGCATTGGAGATACGCGTTGCTGATAGCGCGCTATCTCGGTGATATAATCCAGCGATAGCCGGAGATAATTATCCTCGCGCTAAGCGCGCTTAGCGATAATTATCGCTGGCTGTTGCTGATATGCCCCTAAGTTTCCTGTGGTAAAATATACACATGTATAAATACAGAGAAGTATATCTTTGCAGGAGAAAATCGTCAACGCTATTTAAATTCTCTTGCTACCCTTTTTTGTTTTTCTGTTTGCGAAAAATGTTTGTCCCCTTCCCCTGCACTACCTCCAATTTGGAGGGTATTCCCAACCCATTTCCCATCATTGAAAGAAATTTACTCCTGCCGTTGACATGGGTATATTTCCGACCTTTTCAAGAGTGGGAAGGAGTTGTTAAATTATTTGTAAATACCTTCAGATGTTTAGATATGTGGGTGTTCCCAAACTCACAGGGCATTCCTTGCCTGTGATACCCACTCCGTGTCCAATCCCCTTTTCTGCTCATGGATTTACTCACACAATAATCTTCATGTGGGTAAATCGATTTATAAGTAAACAAATAGCTCTAAATTAAAAAAAAAAAGTGTTTTTGCACTTGTAAATAATGCTATTTGCACCTTTAGGTGTGACTCAAACCCTGCAAATACATTTGAGAATCGGGCCCACTGTATTAATCTTCAAAATCCCTAATTATGCAGATAGAAAGCTAATTGAAATATATAGGGGCTCTGTCTCCTTCACACTTTTCTTTTATGACAGGCACGCATTAGAATTAAAGTAGTCTACAGTGGTGGCTGCCACAAATAAAGAGTGGTGTGGCGGGTGGAGGGAAAGCGGGAGGGGAAGCGTGAGTGGGGGAGGTGTCAGAAATAATAGATTTAAAAAAAACAAAAGTACCTTTAGCCGCCGGCCTCCTCCAGCATCGCTTCGCCGTGATACCGAGAAAAATGTACGTAAATGTATTCCCTCTACTTTTTCCAATAACTTCTACTATCTATAGTAAATGTATTCTATGCTATACAATAGAGTGGGAGTGATCTGTGCACTATATATCAATACAAGATATTTTGTTACAATCACAAATTTCATCCTCAGGATGAGGGTATCTGTGGTACCGGAGCCACTGTCAGAGTGAGGGTGCTGAAATTGTACTGTGGGATTTATATAGGACTTCATGCCCTATTTCGGGGCGTGGAAACACTGCACTATTTACAGCCGCAAAATGAAAGCCATCAATTTTGACCATCAGGTACTGTGAAACTGTGTTTGCTATAGCAGCCATGTCTGGGGTGACCAGTTTGCTTCATAGCACCAGACATTTGCGTTTCGATTCCTGGACTTTGCTTTTACATATCAATGCAGTCTGGTGCTTGTAATTTTGGAAATGAAATTGTAATTAAATAGCAATTACTGCACCTGTCGAGGCAGTGAAGCACTTTATGGTGAGTAGAACATTACTAGGGAGCCCAAAGTTAGTGATCAGTCCATTCGTTATTGGAGTTAGTCTTGCATGCTAAAGGAAACCATTACATGGATTTAATCCAGTTTCTTTGTGGTTCATTAATGACTTAGCTGTGATCATTAACTGGGCTATTTGAGAAGCAAATGCTTTCTGGAATAACATAGATATTTTTAAGCTGCACCAGTTGCTGCAGCTGCAGGGATATGGTTTAAAAAAACAGAGAGAAATTGTTAAAAGTGTCGGGACACCAGGACAGAACTTTAAAAACGGCACTGTCCGGGAAAATCCGGGATGCCTGGTCACCCTACACCAGGGGCGTTGTTGCCAATGGTTCAGCAGGTGCAGTTATGTATTTTTGTTGAGCAAGAATGGAAAATTTGTGGGGCATAGCTAAGAAGGTGTAGTTATTTGTTATGCTTACATAAGTGATAAAAATTATAGAAAAATTATAGAAAAGTACTATAAGGTGCATTCCTTGGAACTAACTGATATCTGCATATAACAGATTTCAGATGTGGCATGGGTACAGATTTCCGTCTTTTTGGAATTCACAAACATTTACAAAATGGTACGTGTAAACGTGCGTTAGTCTAAGGAGCCTTCCAGAAATTCTCCTGCACAACATTTATGAATTTGGGGGCACATTATCAAGGCCCCGCGATAAAATTATCGCCGCTTTAGCGTCCGTTTTCGGGCGAAAAGCGGCGATAATTTTATCGCACTATCAGCAAGGTCACGCTAGCGCGTATTCCTATGCTTCTTCGCCAGTTTCCTTGACGCCCAGCTTTGCAACGCTAATGATATGCAAAGTGGGCGTACCCGACTAAAATAACGTGAGAAATGTCGCTAACGAACCTTTCTCCTATTATCAATCTGCTCGCTAACCTGCGTAGCGATGATAATAGTAGCGATAACCGCGCTTATCGCAGGTTTCATTACGCCTGCATTTAATCTTACTTAGCCATTGTATCCTATGGAAGGTGGATTGTGAGGATAAGCCCTCCCTGCCCTATTAACAAGGATTCTCCTATCGCTGTGCTCTTATCGCTGGATTTCCAGCGATAATCACACATTTTGCAGCTATCGCAGGATTTTGTATCGCATTGGAGATACGCGTTGCTGATAGCGCGCTATCTCGGTGATATAATCCAGCGATAGCCGGAGATAATTATCCTCGCGCTAAGCGCGCTTAGCGATAATTATCGCTGGCTGTTGCTGATATGCCCCTAAGTTTCCTGTGGTAAAATATACACATGTATAAATACAGAGAAGTATATCTTTGCAGGAGAAAATCGTCAACGCTATTTAAATTCTCTTGCTACCCTTTTTTGTTTTTCTGTTTGCGAAAAATGTTTGTCCCCTTCCCCTGCACTACCTCCAATTTGGAGGGTATTCCCAACCCATTTCCCATCATTGAAAGAAATTTACTCCTGACGTTGACATGGGTATATTTCCGACCTTTTCAAGAGTGGGAAGGAGTTGTTAAATTATTTGTAAATACCTTCAGATGTTTAGATATGTGGGTGTTCCCAAACTCACAGGGCATTCCTTGCCTGTGATACCCACTCCGTGTCCAATCCCCTTTTCTGCTCATGGATTTACTCACACAATAATCTTCATGTGGGTAAATCGATTTATAAGTAAACAAATAGCTCTAAATTAAAAAAAATAAGTGTTTTTGCACTTGTAAATAATGCTATTTGCACCTTTAGGTGTGACTCAAACCCTGCAAATACATTTGAGAATCGGGCCCACTGTATTAATCTTCAAAATCCCTAATTATGCAGATAGAAAGCTAATTGAAATATATAGGGGCTCTGTCTCCTTCACACTTTTCTTTTATGACAGGCACGCATTAGAATTAAAGTAGTCTACAGTGGTGGCTGCCACAAATAAAGAGTGGTGTGGCGGGTGGAGGGAAAGCGGGAGGGGAAGCGTGAGTGGGGGAGGTGTCAGAAATAATAGATTTAAAAAAAAAAAAAGTACCTTTAGCCGCCGGCCTCCTCCAGCATCGCTTCGCGTTCGCCACCCCTCCACTTCCTGGGTTCCAGCAGCCCCTGGGCCAGACTCCCATCCAATCCCCGTGCTGCAGAGCAGCGCGGGGATTGGCCCGAGCGGGCTAGAAAGACGCTCCGCTCAGGCCAGGGAGTTTGTGGGGGTTCTCTCTAGCCCGGCTGCTCAATGCAGCCGGACTGTAGAAACCTAAGTGCGCATGTGTGTTTTGGTCGGCCTGAGACGGCAGGCCCAACCCACATGAGCACTTAGGGAGTGCAGATAGCACTCTTCAGTCCCATGCCTCGACCCCGCCCCTCCCTACGGCTAAGAGCCAACAAATGCTAATGTAAGAACATCGTTTTATTTGCTGGCTCTGAGCCAGACAGTGGGGCGACGCTCCTCCGCCACTGCGGAGGAGCCGCCGCTGGAATTCTATATACAGAAGAGGCATGCAGAAGGTAGGGGGGAAGGAGAGGTGCAGTCAAAATAAATAAGGGAGGGAAAATTAAAAGTTTAATTCAAGGTCAGTTTTCCATGCAGGGTTTTAGGGAGATAGCAGTTGGAGATTCTTAGCAATAGCATGCAATCTGTGGATGTAAACCTGTAGAAAGAAACAGTTTTGAATTCTGCTTTAAAGGAATGTGGCTTTTAATTGTCTTTCTCTAGAAACACTTTAACTTTCAAAGAGGTGGTGAATAGTTGCCTCACTGTCAAAAGCATGCCCAGAGCTTGTTGAGACCAACTTTACGAGCGACATTCTAGCAGTGTGACATTTAGGCACATCCCAGCACCCGTAATTACAATTTGCCACCACCATCACCCCACTATATGTAATGCAAGCAATACTTTCAAATCCAGAAAGATCCCGAAGTGTACCTACTACAGCAGTACATTCACTACTATGAAGATTTGTTAAAGTTTATCCAAATCACTTTACACCAAACATAAACTACAAACATAATATGAACATATTCTATGTAAACACCCTCCATCTTAAAGTATAACAACACAGTTGATACACACACTGCAGCAATTATCATTAGTAAATTCAGTGCCTGTTTATGTGACCCCTTCACAGCCTGGTTCGGTAGGTTCTTTCCCCTGTGCCCACCTCAAGAGCGCCAGGCCGCACAAAGTGGACAACATGTTCTGCAGAACTGAGGTGTCTGAGGTCACCTTGACTCTCCAGCATCCACCCTGCCTCATAGTGGTAGAGTAGTATAAATCGGCCCCACTGCCCCGGGGTGCACATCGGGGGCCACGCCAAGTCACTAAGACAGTCATTCTGGACTGTGATCCAGGCTCTTCAGAAATGCCTTTGCCAAGCCAATTTGTGAAAATTGGTATCACTTTTCCCTGTGCACAGCCTTTAGTCGCACGGAATAACCCACTGATGTCAGACTTTCCTCACCAGAAGTTCTCTGCTGATTTCCAGTAATGCCCCTAGAGTGTTTGGATTAAAGTATGGAAACAACTCCAGTCATGGTTCCACTTTCATCAAACTCTTTTCCTGCATAGCCACTTTACTGATGTCATCCCTCAACTCTTGGTTCATTTTAATTGAGCCAACTGGACCAACACACGTGATAACAAATATATGGAAAAGCAAAGTTCAGGAATGGAAGAGTGGTGTCCTAGTGGTGAGGCGCCATCTGCTCACCCTACCAATGTGCCCCTGGGTTTCAGCTCCTACGGCTTCATAGTTCTCACACTTGCTCTTCATACGTGTCTGCTAAAGTTTCAAGGTACACAGAGTTGTGTCTGTTTTGCAATGAATGAAACAATGTAGTAAGCAGTGGACCTAGCAAGCCCCGTACCTCCTTGCCGCTCGAAAAATGCACACGCCACTTTCATACGTAGATATACCATTTATTACAACGTGAATTAAAATTCCTTTAAAAAATCGACAGTTAAAGATGAAGGTTAAAACTGACATGTTTTTTTATCAAACACAAAGAGGGAAAGGGTATTAAGGGATACTCCCAATCCCCTTGAGAAAGACTAAATAAACAATAGAAGGAGTATCCGCGAGTAGGCGGACACGGATATGCACTTATCTGTCTTAGCTGTGAGACATGTGCATGACTTTGCATTTTACACGGAGTTTGAATGCTAGTACCACACATGTAGAAACTGCTTAGACCGTCATACAGTTTTAACATGTACTTTGTGTGACTGTTCATTTGTTTTTCAGATTAGGCTGCAACAAGCCCGTAATTGTTCCTCTCTCGAAAGGAAGAGAGGCTGCCATACGTGAGTACACGATATGGTTCACAATTGACTCAGAGCTGAGGTGCACCTTAGTGTGTGCACACCGCTCGGGTCTTCCCACTTGGTCCTGAAGAAAACCTAGTACTACCACCCACAGGTTGAAACATGTAGACCATCACTCTCACTATAGATACCACAGGCCATTGTAGCCTCCTAGGGTATCACTCACTGATTTTTAATCTTGCCTTATTGCTCCGCATTAAAAATTTAGGGAGTACAAGAAAGACAATTTTAAACCACCTTTCACTCACTTGCACTTTTGTCAAAAAACCAGCTCCACTGTAAACAGGTGTTGAAGCACACCCGAGTAACATTCGGTTACTTGGGTGGGACCCCTATGATGAAGCATGTCACCAACTAGGTTGGTGAGTGAGGGGTCTTTTTCTAAAAAAGGAATATTCTTTCCTTTTTTCACCTCCATGGTACCTAGCGGATTTCAACACTGATTTCCTCAGGGAATTACTCCTTCTATTGTTTATTAAAACTGACATGTCTCAGAAAACTGCATTATATGGAGAATTGCAGGCGAAAATGATGACAAGTGCATCATAACATTTGTGATCAAAATGACTGCCCTAAGCATCCATTGGTGGGGCGGGTGGGGTTCCTGGGCAACGGATCTAGATGCACCGGCCAAGAGTGCCCCACCCAATCCCCTGGACCGTATGCATCATTGTCAGGGAGCTATGGGCGAGAGGCACCAGCCCCTAAAAGAAGCATCTAATCCCCACAGCCCACCGGGAAAAATATTCCAGTGTGCTAACAGGTCAACTAAAGGGAGAGTGGCTAACACTTCAAATAAAGAGGCGGAGATATTCTTGGAGCCAATACAAGAAAACAGAATGATAAATTGTGCTTTTTAAAAATATTGGTCAACTTGATATGATTACAACAAACAGGTTTTAGTGGATTTTTGACAATGTTTATACACTACTGAGATTTTTAAAAATGGGAATAAGTGATTTGAAAACTAAAAAACTGCTTTTACAGATTTTAGTACAAAGCACTTTAGAACCAGTTTTCGCAAAGTTAGTTCAAGACAACGACCCCTTTTGACAGTTCTCCAAAAATCCTTTCTATGAAATGAAAATAAGCTCATGAAATATTTTTCATCCCATGGCTGCATCATTTCTGCTTCCTTTCTGATACTTCTGCACGCATACAGGGAGAACCCTGTATGTACTTTTTTTTTAAATCGCAAATCTGCAAAAAATATTAAAATATGCAGAAATCTAAGAAATTTAACCGAACTTGCAATAAGCCGCTGAGCTCTCTTGTCCTCACAGAGAAGTCGCCCTTGAAATTGTATAATGTGTTTTTAAAGGTTCTTGCATGAGTTTGAACAACAGGAGAGCAGAACCGGTTCAAGGCCCAGCCTGCAGCTGTTTGAGCCCCTTCCATCCGGTTAGCACCGGCCGAAGAGACAGCATCGAGCATCAGTCTACTGAGAAATGTTGTGAGTGTCAGCAGGTGAAGTCTCTGCTGGGACAGTGGGCGTGGGAATAACCGGAACATAAGTCAGCCCCCAGGCAGACATGCCTGTGTATTCACAAAAGGTTACACACACACTCACTTTCCTAGACACTGAGAAGGGACATGTGGCCGCTATACCGATTGGCTACCTGGAGCCACTGTTCAAGACTGTTCTGTTTACCAGTGGCGGCTGCAACGGAACGGGCATGGTGAGGCCGGGCGTGGGGTGGTGGGGTTGGGGGAAGGAATAAAAAAAATCACTTACCTGGGTACAGTCGCCGCGACGCCACTTCTCCTTGTCTCTTCTGATTCCCTGAACGGAAGCAGGAAACACACAGTTTTCCCCTAAGCCAATCCCGACTCTGCTGTCACCATGTCAGCAATGTTGTGATTGGTCTGAGCGCCGTGGTTCGCCGCTCAGACAGGGACTATGAGCCTGTGCATGTTCTCCACCCATGCTGTGCATTAGAGCCCGGTGGAGAACATGCAAAGTGCGTATGACAGTTTGGCCAAACCGTCATGCGCACTTAAGTGCTCACCACTCCTCCCTGCTCTGCACAGCCCAGCCCTGCCCAAGAACTCAGCAAGTACAAAAAAATAAAATGATAATAACAATGCGTTATTATTATTTTATTTTTCCTTGTTTAACTGGCCAGAGGGCAGTGGGGCGACACTAGTGGGGCGACGCTCCTCCGCCTTTGCGGAGGAGCCGCCACGGCTGTTTACGTGTGGGAAAGGACCTCCTTGAATGTATGGCCTATGTGTACATATGTTTGATTAATGCTAGTTTGATTGTTACATGAATTGTCACTCAAACAAACTGAATATATAGGGCAAGGAATCACTGTGTAGATATTGGTCCTCTAATATCCGGCAGAGAGCTGGAAAGCAGCTCCCTCGTTTCATAATCCTTTCCTGTGACCTATCTTTCTCTGATAGAAGCTGATAAGGACACACTTACTCCTAGAAGGGCACCAAGGATTGAGGTGGAAGAGCGTCACTGAGGGGCAAGAATGGATGGTGCTCACAATGCATTGTAAGTGCCAAGGTGCATCCTGCAGTGCACAACAAACAATGGGTTTTGGCTTTGTATAGTTAAAATCGTTTTTGTGTTCAAACACTAAAAGACACAAGTCAGGCAAGCATTAAAGGTGTATGAGCGAAGTAAGGGAACTGTTACTTGATGACAAAGCTACGCCAAGGAAAGATGATTGCGCAGTGGGTTCCGGGCGAGACATGGTCATCGCTGTCGCGAGCAGGGCCTCAGAGGGACATGCAGGGATTATTATGAGGTCTGCACGCCACGTGTCACTCGACACACAAGGAGCTGTCTCACTGACACCTCGAAGGCAGGATCTCCTCACCTGAGGATACCTTTCACTCGTTTGTCACTTCTTTATTGATTTAGTCCCCGACTGAGAACAACAATACATGCTCGTTGAGAAATATAATACCAAAAAATAAAATCTCATTCCTCTAAAAAAAGGCATAACTCACTCCAAAAAGCAGTACATTCTGAATCCTAATAAGTACTTCCAAAAAATTAACAAATGTAAAGGTAAAATAGACTTTCATTTATCAGAGCCACCAACAGTGCCAACAAGTCTTTTCCAGTATACGCTTTCAAAGTGCTAAAACAAGAATCTAAATATTTGGATCGATATTGCACAAGCGCCTGACATTTAATAAAAATATGTTCCAGATCCTGTACCCCACAATAAAATAACAAGCACGTATGATCATCTATAGGAGTACCGCTCTCTTCTATATGTTCTTCTAGAGGTGTACCACATCCATGTGACTGCAACTACCGGCATTCTGTCCGCTCTAGTCTTATCTCCAATGGCCATTGTTCGATTTGGCTGCATTTTTACCCAAAACTGCTGAAATTGCAATTTCACTAAAACTTCTCAAAGACAGTGAAATCTATCGATTTTCAAACTCGTCAGTGGAATAAGTATTTTTTTAATTTCAGATGATTATATTTCCAGTCTACTAGATACTCAGTGGGAATTTCAAAAAGGTTTTGGTCTTGTTTCACGTATTGATTTAAAACAGTTAACACATTTTTATCTGAAAGCAGCTCTTCCTTTCAAAATCCACCTTAGTGTTCCTTCTTTGGGATATAAACGTTTAAAACCCCTATCTCACTACCCCAATGCAGAGTAAAATAAACACACTAAGAATACCCACTTCTACAACTCAGGGGCATATTTACAAGCCCCTTGCGCCACTTTTGCGCCGCCGTTGCGTCACGCAAGTGACGCAGCGGCGACGCAAACCATGCGCCGCGTTGCGCTATATTTACAACGTGACGCATCTAGGGAGATGCATCACGTAGTAAACCCCTGCGCCACATGAAACCTGCGTCAGGTTTCATGTGGGCGTACCGGCGCAGGGGGCGTTCCGGCGCAGGTACGCCTCGGAAAAGTGACGTAGTGAAATCTACAAGATTTCACGCAGTCACTTTTCCGACGCTGGTGCGCCAAATCCTTACGCCTGCTTCAAGCAGGCGTAAGGATTGACGCACCATGTTAGGGATAGGGAAGGTTGGAACAGTGCTGGAGTTGCGTCGCGCTTGCGACACAACTTCAGCACTGCGCCAACCTTCCGCCGGCAGATGCGTCACGCATCTGCTTATCCTTGCACCACGATGCGCCGCATTGTAAATGCGGCGCATCGGACGTGGCGCAAGGGTAAACTTGTGTGACGCATTTTCCCTGGCGCATCCCTGCTGATATGCAGGGATGCACCAGGGAACGTAAATATGCCCCAAAGTGCTTGTGCTGGAGTACCATGTGATACCGAGAAAAATGTACGTAAATGTATTCCCTCTACTTTTTCCAATAACTTCTACTATCTATAGTAAATGTATTCTATGCTATACAATAGAGTGGGAGTGATCTGTGCACTATATATCAATACAAGATATTTTGTTACAATCACAAATTTCATCCTCAGGATGAGGGTATCTGTGGTACCGGAGCCACTGTCAGAGCGAGGGTGCTGAAATTGTACTGTGGGATTTATATAGTACTTCATGCCCTATTTCGGGGCGTGGAAACACTGCACTATTTACAGCCGCAAAATGAAAGCCATCAATTTTGACCATCAGGTACTGTGAAACTGTGTTTGCTATAGCAGCCATGTCTGGGGTGACCAGTTTGCTTCATAGCACCAGACATTTGCGTTTCGATTCCTGGACTTTGCTTTTACATATCAATGCAGTCTGGTGCTTGTAATTTTGGAAATGAAATTGTAATTAAATAGCAATTACTGCACCTGTCGAGGCAGTGAAGCACTTTATGGTGAGTAGAACATTACTAGGGAGCCCAAAGTTAGTGATCAGTCCATTCGTTATTGGAGTTAGTCTTGCATGCTAAAGGAAACCATTACATGGATTTAATCCAGTTTCTTTGTGGTTCATTAATGACTTAGCTGTGATCATTAGACTGGGCTATTTGAGAAGCAAATGCTTTCTGGAATAACATAGATATTTTTAAGCTGTACCAGTTGCTGCAGCTGCAGGGATATGGTTTAAAAAAACAGAGAGAAATTGTTAAAAGTGTCGGGACACCAGGACAGAACTTTAAAAAACGGCACTGTCCGGGAAAATCCGGGATGCCTGGTCACCCTACACCAGGGGCGTTGTTGCCAATGGTTCAGCAGGTGCAGTTATGTATTTTTGTTGAGCAAGAATGGAAAATTTGTGGGGCATAGCTAAGAAGGTGTAGTTATTTGTTATGCTTACATAAGTGATAAAAATTATAGAAAAATTATAGAAAAGTACTATAAGGTGCATTCCTTGGAACTAACTGATATCTGCATATAACAGATTTCAGATGTGGCATGGGTACAGATTTCCGTCTTTTTGGAATTCACAAACATTTACAAAATGGTACGTGTAAACGTGCGTTAGTCTAAGGAGCCTTCCAGAAATTCTCCTGCACAACATTTATGAATTTGGGGGCACATTATCAAGGCCCCGCGATAAAATTATCGCTGCTTTAGCGTCCGTTTTCGGGCGAAAAGCGGCGATAATTTTATTGCACTATCAGCAAGGACACGCTAGCGCGTATTCCTATGCTTCTTCGCCAGTTTCCTTGACGCCCAGCTTTGCAACGCTAATGATATGCAAAGTGGGCGTACCTGACTAAAATAACTTGAGAAATGTCGCTAACGAACCTTTCTCCTATTATCAATCTGCTCGCTAACCTGCGTAGCGATGATAATAGTAGCGATAACCGCGCTTATCGCAGGTTTCATTACGCCTGCATTTAATCTTACTTAGCCATTGTATCCTATGGAAGGTGGATTGTGAGGATAAGCCCTCCCTGCCCTATTAACAAGGATTCTCCTATCGCTGTGCTCTTATCGCTGGATTTCCAGCGATAATCACACATTTTGCAGCTATCGCTGGATTTTGTATCGCATTTGGAGATACGCGTTGCTGATAGCGCGCTATCTCGGTGATATAATCCAGCGATAGCCGGCGATAATTATCCTCGCGCTAAGCGCGCTTAGCGATAATTATCGCTGGCTGTTGCTGATATGCCCCTAAGTTTCCTGTGGTAAAATATACACATGTATAAATACAGAGAAGTATATCTTTGCAGGAGAAAATCGCCAACTCTATTTAAATTCTCTTGCTACCCTTTTTTGTTTTTCTGTTTGCGAAAAATGTTTGTCCCCTTCCCCTGCACTACCTCCAATTTGTAGGGTATTCCCAACCCATTTCCCATCATTGAAAGAAATTTACTCCTGATGTTGACATGGGTATATTTCCGACCTTTTCAAGAGTGGGAAGGAGTTGTTAAATTATTTGTAAATACCTTCAGATGTTTAGATATGTGGGTGTTCCCAAACTCACAGGGCATTCCTTGCCTGTGATACCCACTCCGTGTCCAATCCCCTTTTCTGCTCATGGATTTATTCACACAATAATCTTCATGTGGGTAAATCGATTTATAAGTAAACAAATAGCTCTAAATTAAAAAAAAAAAGTGTTTTTGCACTTGTAAATAATGCTATTTGCACCTTTAGGTGTGACTCAAACCCTGCAAATACATTTGAGAATCGGGCCCACTGTATTAATCTTCAAAATCCCTAATTATGCAGATAGAAAGCTAATTGAAATATATAGGGGCTCTGTCTCCTTCACACTTTTCTTTTATGACAGGCACGCATTAGAATTAAAGTAGTCTACAGTGGTGGCTGCCACAAATAAAGAGTGGTGTGGCGGGTGGAGGGAAAGCGGGAGGGGAAGCGTGAGTGGGGGAGGTGTCAGAAATAATAGATTTAAAAAAAAAAAAAGTACCTTTAGCCGCCGGCCTCCTCCAGCATCGCTTCGCGTTCGCCACCCCTCCACTTCCTGGGTTCCAGCAGCCCCTGGGCCAGACTCCCATCCAATCCCCGTGCTGCAGAGCAGCGCGGGGATTGGCCCGAGCGGGCTAGAAAGACGCTCCGCTCAGGCCAGGGAGTTTGTGGGGGTTCTCTCTAGCCCGGCTGCTCAATGCAGCCGGACTGTAGAAACCTAAGTGCGCATGTGTGTTTTGGTCGGCCTGAGACGGCAGGCCCAACCCACATGAGCACTTAGGGAGTGCAGATAGCACTCTTCAGTCCCATGCCTCGACCCCGCCCTCCCTACGGCTAAGAGCCAACAAATGCTAATGTAAGAACATCGTTTTATTTGCTGGCTCTGAGCCAGACAGTGGGGCGACGCTCCTCCGCCACTGCGGAGGAGCCGCCGCTGGAATTCTATATACAGAAGAGGCATGCAGAAGGTAGGGGGAAGGAGAGGTGCAGTCAAAATAAATAAGGGAGGGAAAATTAAAAGTTTAATTCAAGGTCAGTTTTCCATGCAGGGTTTTAGGGAGATAGCAGTTGGAGATTCTTAGCAATAGCATGCAATCTGTGGATGTAAACCTGTAGAAAGAAACAGTTTTGAATTCTGCTTTAAAGGAATGTGGCTTTTAATTGTCTTTCTCTAGAAACACTTTAACTTTCAAAGAGGTGGTGAATAGTTGCCTCACTGTCAAAAGCATGCCCAGAGCTTGTTGAGACCAACTTTACGAGCGACATTCTAGCAGTGTGACATTTAGGCACATCCCAGAACCCGTAATTACAATTTGCCACCACCATCACCCCACTATATGTAATGCAAGCAATACTTTCAAATCCAGAAAGATCCCGAAGTGTACCTACTACAGCAGTACATTCACTACTATGAAGATTTGTTAAAGTTTATCCAAATCACTTTACACCAAACATAAACTACAAACATAATATGAACATATTCTATGTAAACACCCTCCATCTTAAAGTATAACAACACAGTTGATACACACACTGCAGCAATTATCATTAGTAAATTCAGTGCCTGTTTATGTGACCCCTTCACAGCCTGGTTCGGTAGGTTCTTTCCCCTGTGCCCACCTCAAGAGCGCCAGGCCGCACAAAGTGGACAACATGTTCTGCAGAACTGAGGTGTCTGAGGTCACCTTGACTCTCCAGCATCCACCCTGCCTGATAGTGGTAGAGTAGTAAAAATCTGCCCCACTGCCCTGGGGTGCACATCGGGGGCCACGCCAAGTCACTAAGACAGTCATTCTGGACTGTGATCCAGGCTCTTCAGAAATGCCTTTGCCAAGCCAATTTGTGAAAATTGGTATCACTTTTCCCTGTGCACAGCCTTTAGTCGCACGGAATAACCCACTGATGTCAGACTTTCCTCACCAGAAGTTCTCTGCTGATTTCCAGTAATGCCCCTAGAGTGTTTGGATTAAAGTATGGAAACAACTCCAGTCATGGTTCCACTTTCATCAAACTCTTTTCCTGCATAGCCACTTTACTGATGTCATCCCTCAACTCTTGGTTCATTTTAATTGAGCCAACTGGACCAACACACGTGATAACAAATATATGGAAAAGCAAAGTTCAGGAATGGAAGAGTGGTGTCCTAGTGGTGAGGCGCCATCTGCTCACCCTACCAATGTGCCCCTGGGTTTCAGCTCCTATCTTCATCCGTGTCTGCTAAAGTTTCAAGGTACACAGAGTTTTGTCTGTTTTGCAATGAATTAATCAATGTAGTAAGCAGTGGACCTAGCAAGCCCCGTACCTCCTTGCCACTCGAAAAATGCACACGCCACTTTCATACGTAGATATACCATTTATTACAACGTGAATTAAAATTCCTTTAAAAAATCGACAGTTAAAGATGAAGGTTAAAACTGACATGTTTTTTTTATCAAACACAAAGAGGGAAAGGGTATTAAGGGATACTCCCAATCCCCTTGAGAAAGACTAAATAAACAATAGAAGGAGTATCCGCGAGTAGGCGGACACGGATATGCACTTATCTGTCTTAGCTGTGAGACGTGTGCATGACTTTGCATTTTACACGGAGTTTGAATGCTAGTACCACACATGTAGAAACTGCTTAGACCGTCATACAGTTTTAACATGTACTTTGTGTGACTGTTCATTTGTTTTTCAGATTAGGCTGCAACAAGCCCGTAATTGTTCCTCTCTCGAAAGGAAGAGAGGCTGCCATACGTGAGTACACGATATGGTTCACAATTGACTCAGAGCTGAGGTGCACCTTAGTGTGTGCACACCGCTCAGGTCTTCCCACTTGGTCCTGAAGAAAACCTAGTACTACCACCCACAGGTTGAAACATGTAGACCATCACTCTCACTATAGATACCACAGGCCATTGTAGCCTCCTAGGGTATCACTCACTGATTTTTAATCTTGCCTTATTGCTCCGCATTAAAAATTTAGGGAGTACAAGAAAGACAATTTTAAACCACCTTTCACTCACTTGCACTTTTGTCAAAAAAACCAGCTCCACTGTAAACAGGTGTTGAAGCACACCCGAGTAACATTCGGTTACTTGGGTGGGACCCCTATGATGAAGCATGTCACCAACTAGGTTGGTGAGTGAGGGGTCTTTTTCTAAAAAAGGAATATTCTTTCCTTTTTTCACCTCCATGGTACCTAGCGGATTTCAACACTGATTTCCTCAGGGAATTACTCCTTCTATTGTTTATTAAAACTGACATGTCTCAGAAAACTGCATTATATGGAGAATTGCAGGCGAAAATGATGACAAGTGCATCATAACATTTGTGATCAAAATGACTGCCCTAAGCATCCATTGGTGGGGCGGGTGGGGTTCCTGGGCAACGGATCTAGATGCACCGGCCAAGAGTGCCCCACCCAATCCCCTGGACTGTATGCATCATTGTCAGAGAGCTATGGGCGAGAGGCACCAGCCCCTAAAAGAAGCATCTAATCCCCACAGCCCACCGGGAAAAATATTCCAGTGTGCAAACAGGTCAACTAAAGGGAGAGTGGCTAACACTTCAAATAAAGAGGCGGAGATATTCTTGGAGCCAAAACAAGAAAACAGAATGATAAATTGTGCTTTTTAAAAATATTGGTCAACTTGATATGATTACAACAAACAGGTTTTAGTGGTTTTTTGACAATGTTTATACACTACTGAGATTTTTAAAAATGGGAATAAGTGATTTGAAAACTAAAAAACTGCTTTTACAGATTTTAGTACAAAGCACTTTAGAACCAGTTTTCGCAAAGTTAGTTCAAGACAACGACCCCTTTGACAGTTCTCCAAAAATCCTTTCTATGAAATGAAAATAAGCTCATGAAATATTTTTCATCCCATGGATGCATCATTTCTGCTTCCTTTCTGATACTTCAGCACGCATACAGGGAGAACCCTGTATGTACTTTTTTTTAAAATCGCAAATCTGCAAAAAATATTAAAATATGCAGAAATCTAAGAAATGTAACCAAACTTGAAATAAGCCGCTGAGCTCTCTTGTCCTCACAGAGAAGTCGCCCTTGAAATTGTATAATGTGTTTTTAAAGGTTCTTGCATGAGTTTGAACAACAGGAGAGCAGAACCTGTTCAAGGCCCAGCCTGCAGCTGTTTGAGCCCCTTCCATCCGGTTAGCACCGGCCGAAGAGACAGCATCGAGCATCAGTCTACTGAGAAATGTTGTGAGTGTCAGCAGGTGAAGTCTCTGCTGGGACAGTGGGCGTGGGAATAACCGGAACATAAGTCAGCCCCCAGGCAGATATGCCTGTGTATTCACATAAGGTTACATACACACTCACTTTCCTAGACACTGAGAAGGGACATGTGGCCGCTATACCGATTGGCTACCTAGAGCCATTGTTCAAGACTGTTCTGTTTACCAGTGGCGGCTGCAACTGAACGGGCATGGTGAGGCCGGGCGTGGGGTGGTGGGGTTGGGGGAAGGAATAAAAAAAATCACTTACCTGGGTACAGTCGCCGCGACGCCACCTCTCCTTGTCTCTTCTGATTCCCTGAACGGAAGCAGGAAACACACAGTTTTTCCCTAAGCCAATCCCGACTCTGCTGTCACCATGTCAGCAATGTCGTGATTGGTCTGAGCGCCGTGGTTCGCCGCTCAGACAGGGACTATGAGCCTGTGCATGTTCTCCACCCAGGCTGTGCATTAGGGCCCGGTGGAGAACATGCAAAGTGCGCATGACAGTTTGGCCAGCCCAAGATGGCCGGCCAAACCATCATGCACACTTAAGTGCTCACCACTCTTCCCTGCTCTGCACAGCCCAGCCCTGCCCGAGAACTCAGCAAGTACAAAAAAATAAAATGATAATAACAATGCGTTATTATTATTTTATTTTTCCTTGTTTAACTGCCAGGAGGGCAGTGGGGCGACACTAGTGGGGCGACGCTCCTCCGCCTTTGCGGAGGAGCCGCCACGGCTGTTTACGTGTGGGAAAGGACCTCCTTGAATGTATGGCCTATGTGTACATATGTTTGATTAATGCTAGTTTGATTGTTACATGAATTGTCACTCAAACAAACTGAATATATAGGGCAAGGAATCACTGTGTAGATATTGGTCCTCTAATATCCGGCAGAGAGCTGGAAAGCAGCTCCCTCGTTTCATAATCCTTTCCTGTGACCTATCTTTCTCTGATAGAAGCTGATAAGGACACACTTACTCCTAGAAGGGCACCAAGGATGAGGTGGAAGAGCGTCACTGAGGGGCAAGAATGGATGGTGCTCACAATGCATTGTAAGTGCCAAGGGGCATCCTGCAGTGCACAACAAACAATGGGTTTTGGCTTTGTATAGTTAAAATCGGTTTTGTGTTCAAACACTAAAAGACACAAGTCAGGCAAGCATTAATGGTGTATGAGCGAAGTAAGAGAACTGTTACTTGATGACAAAGCTACGCCAAGGAAAGATGATTGCGCACTGGGTTCCGGACGAGACATGGTCATCGCTGTCGCATGCAGGGCCTCAGAGGAACATGCAGGGCCTCAGAGGAATATGCAGGGATTATTATGAGGTCTACACTCCATGTTTCAAAAGACACACAAGAGCTGGATCTGTTTCACTGACACCTGGAAGGCAGGATCTACTCACCTGAGGATACCTTTCACTCGTTTGTCACTTCTTTATCGATTTAGTCCCCGACTGAGAACAACAATACATGCTCGTTGAGAAATATAATACCAAAAAATAAAATCTCCTTCCTCTATAAAAAGGCATTACTCAGTCCAAAAAGCAGTACATTCAGAATCTTAATAAATACTTAAAATAATGTAAAGGTAAAATATCAAAGACTTTCATTTATCAGAGCCACCAACAGTGCCAACAAGTCTTTTCCAGTATACGCTTTCAAAGTGCTAAAACAAGAATCTAAATATTTGGATCGATATTGCACAAGCGCCTGACATTTAATGAAAATATGATCCAAATCCTGTACCCCACAATAAAATAACAAGCACGTATGATCTTCTATAGGAGTACCCCTCTCTTCTATATGTTCAGCTATGTTAGTGTTGCTGGACCTGTCCGCCGCCTTTGAAACGGTGGACCATCCAATACTGCTGGCTAAATTGAGGCGGGCGGGAGTGAAGGGGACGGCACTCGCTTGGATTAAGTCCTATCTCAGCGATCGCACACAGAGTGATATTACACCCTTTTAAATCAGAAGCTAAACCCCTCTGGTATGGGGTGCCGCAGGGCTCAGCGTTGAGACCGCTACTTTTTAATATCTATCTGGCTCCTTTGTGTGCGCTCATTTCTAAATGGGGAATTAAAATCATCTCCTATGCAGACGACACACAACTGGTGTTCTCCTTTAAGGACCTGTCGGCAAATTCCTTCGAGAGGTTTAGGGGCTGCCTGTGTGACGTCTCCAGATGGATGAATAATAACAAGCTAAAACTGAACACAGAGAAAACTGAGGTTCTGTTCTTCGGCAAGAATTCCCCACCGCCACCTGGTCTGTGGTGGCCGGAGGAAATGGGTTCCCCACCCTGTCCAACTTCTACGGTAAAAAACCTGGGTGTAAAATGGGACGCTGTTATGACATTTGCTTCCCAAATACGGTCCATTACATCCACTTGCTTCGGAATTCTGAAGGGGTTGAGGAAATTTCTTTATCTACTTCCGGAGAGTTGTCGAAAATTAGTCGTCCATGCTACGGTGACTTCAAGGCTTGACTATGCCAACAGTCTGTTTCTTGGTCTTCCGGCATATTTGATAAAGAGACTGCAGATGGTGCAGAATGCGGTGGTGAGACTGATTAGAAGAGTGCCATTTAGACAACACATATCTCCCAATGTCAAACAGCTCCACTGGGTGCCGGTAGTGAAGCGTATAGAATTCAAGGCCTTGACAATTGCGTTCAAGGCCCAGAAAGGTAGCTGCCCCAATTACATCAAAAAACGCATCCGCCCTTATCAGCAAATGCGTTCACTACGCTCTAACTCACAGAATCTGCTGTGTGTTCCCCAATTCGCGAAAGCTCGCATCAGTGGCAGGGCTTTCTCAGTATGAGCAACCAGATTATGGAACTCCCTTCCGGACAGACTTCGGTTTATACCGGATGAAAGGGAGTTCAGGAAAGCTTTAAAGACATGGCTTATTAGCCGTGATTAGCTGAATCCGTTTCGGTTGGAGATCCTCTCTCTCCCATGTTTGCTGGATCACGCTAGCGCCGGGACACCTCTGTTTGAGGTAGCTGTAGCGCTTTCCAAATGTTGGTGTATTGTATTGTATTCTTCTAGAGGAGTACCACACCCCTGTGACTGCAACTCCTGGCATTCTGTCCACTCTTAGGAGAAATATGATTCTCATAGTCTTATGTCCAATGGCCATTGTTAAGTATGGTTGCATTTTTACCCAAAACTGCTGAATTTGCAATTTCACTGCAACTCCTCAAAGACAATGAAATCTATTGATTTTCAAACTTGTCAGTGGAATATGTCTTTTTTAAAGATAATTTCAGATGATTATATTTCCAGTCTACTTGATACTCAGTGGGAATTTCAAAAAGGTTTTGGGCGTGTTTCAAGTTTTGATTAAAAACAGTTAACACATCCAGACATAGGGGGGGTGCCTTTTGGGACAGATGAACACAAAATCTCTCTTTTCGCAGACGAAGTGTTGCTCCCAATCACGAGGCCGATGTCCTCTCTCCCGGCCATCCAGAACGAGCTCATCTCCTTTGAAAAGGCCTCGGGGTTTGACGTTAATTTATCGAAATCCTATCTCCTTAGTCTGACAATGCCCAGAGAAACCATGAGAGCTGTGGAGGACCTGTCTCCTTTTCAAACAACGCATAAAGACATCACATACTTGGGCATCAAACTTACCCCTAAGATATCGATGCTCTTTGGGGCTAACTATCCTCCCTTGCTTCGGCAGCGTAAGGCAGACCTGACCAGGTGGAGAACCTCTTATACCTCCTGGATAGGACGCATCAATGCCGTTAAAATGAATGTGCTACCTAGGTTACTTTACCTCTTTCAGGGCCTTCCGATACCCGTGGAGAGGACCCTATTCGGGGACTTAAAAAAGATGATCACAAAATTCATTTGGCAAGGGCAAAGGGCTCTGTTATCCTACCAGTTGCTCACTAATGCGAGAATGGAAGGGAGACTGGCACTTCCGGACTTCTTGGGCTACTATAGGGCGCCACAACTCCGGGTGATCACAGACTGGTCTCTCCCCGAATCGGAAAAACTTTGGCTCCATATCGACCGGCAGATAGTGGGTAGGACGATCTGGGATCTCCTTTGGAAGTCAAAACAAAACCGGCCATTAAATGTGTACATTAGCACCCCCACGGCCACCACTCTGCGGGCATGGGATGACCTTAACAGATCACTTCCCCTGACCACTTTCACTTCTCCCTACACCCCCATTCACTTTAATCTGGACTTCCCACCGGCTCATCGAGAGGGTCTGTTTGAGGCTTGGCGGGAGGGGGGCTGCCTTATGATCTCGGATCTCTTTAAGGGGGGGGAAGTTGCTGACCTTAGAGGAATGCACCAACACTTTTAAGCTTCAGCCCGCTGAAAAATGTCACTACGTACAACTTACACACTGGGTACAACAACCCCAGATCCGGCAAGCCGTAACCAGAGACTTACTCCCAATTGAAAAATTCATGCAGTCGGGGGCTTCCTCGAGGGGGACCATGTCTTTCCTTTACTCTCTCATACGGTCGCTGGGTCCCCGCTCCACCCCTAGACACCAAAGATTCTGGGATACGCTTCTCACTACTCCGGTGGGGGGAAAACAGTGGGGCTCCTTCTATAAAGATATCTCCAAATACTATCGCTCCATGTTTCTACGAGAGGCTCACTATAAAATTATGTATGAGTGGTACTTACACCCCCAGAATTTGAGCAAAATTTTCCCTAACAACTCCGATAGATGTTGGAGAGGTTGTGGCCTATTGGGAGATTTTAAGCACATATGGTGGGACTGCCCCTCAATCCAGCCCTTCTGGAAAGAAATTCTATCCCAAATCAAGTCGATACTGGGCTACCCGATTCCCACTACAATAGAGCACATTCTCTTGGGGATACGAGACACGAGTCTGAAGCGCCAAACACACGGGGACCGCTCTGTTATGTGGTTGTGCTTAGGGGCCGCCAAAATGGCAATAGCTGTAGCGTGGAAGAAAATGGAGGCCCCTTCCCTGACACAATGGCACGCTAGGCTATGGCGAGCCCTGGCAATGGAAAGAATGGCGGACATAGTAGATGGCAAGAGAACAGGGTTCGACTATACTTGGGCCCCATTGATTGAGTATTTGTCTGAAGGTCTGCCCCTGTTCGCTTGTGGCCCCAGATTGAGGGCTCTGCACCTTTTTCATATCTAGCACCCGAGACGAATGTGATGTTTGGAAGAAGAGGCGTGGGGGATCCGTCTCGGTCCCTCCTCGCGATGCTCCGTCCGCGCCACTGACCAACCACGACTTTGTGATACCATGATACTATTGTTTGTTTGTTTTGTTCTGTTCTTTGTGTTATAGGTGAAGAATGGTCCTGGGTGGGAGTCACTAGCACCAATTTGACAACAAGTCCCACGCAGTGAATTAGTAAATGAGTTCTTTCTGATCAATTTATCAGGCATCAGGATGAGGTATACAATGTTTATAGATATCGCAGGTCGAGTCCTAGTCCACACGATGAACATGTCAACTGAGCTTCTTTCTTCTCTTGATCTGTACGATATGCCGATGTCTCCCACTGCTGTTTGTTTGTATGTATTTTGCAAAACTGAAACCAATAAAAAATATTTTGAAATAAAAACAGTTAACACATTTTTATCTGAAAGCAGCTCTTCCTTTAAAATCCACCATAGTGTTCCTTCTTTGGAATATAAAAGTTTAAAACCCCCATCTCAGTACCCCAATGCAGAGTAAAATAAACACACTTAGAATACCCACTTCTAAACAAAGTGCTTGTGCTGGAGTGCCATGTGATACCGAGAAAAATGTACGTAAATGTATTCCCTCTACTTTTTCCAGTAAGTTCCACTCTCTATAATAAATGTATTCCTTGCTATACAATAGAGTGGGAGGAATCTGTGCAATATACATCAATATAAGATATTTCGTTACAATCACGAATGTCATCATTAGCATGAGGGTATCTGTGGTACCGGAGCCACTGTCAGAGCGAGGGTGCTGAAATTGTACTGCAGCATTTATATAGGACTTCATGCCTTATCTCGGGGCGTGGAAACACTGCACTATTTACAGCCGCAAAATGAAAGCCAGCAATTTTGACCATCAAGTTCTGTGAAACTGTGTTTGCTATAGCAGCCATGTCTGGGGTGACCAGGTGGCTTCATAGCACCGGACACTGCCTTCCGATTCCTTGACTTTGCTTTTACATATCAATGCAGTCTGGTGCTTGTAATTTTGAAATTGAAATTGTGATTAAATAGCGCTTACTGCACCTGTCGAGGCATTGAAGCACTTTATGGTGAGTAGAACGTTACTAGGGAGCCCAAAGTTAGTGGTCAGTCCATTGGTTATTGCAGTTAGTCTTTCATGCAAAAGGAAACCATTCTATGGATTTAATCCGGGATGTCTGGTCACAGTACACCAGGGGCGTTGCTGTCATTGGTGCAGCAGGCGCAGTTATGTATTTTTGTTGAGCAAGAATGGAAAATTTGTGGGGCATAGCTCAGAAAGTGTAACGTTATTCGTTATGCTTACATAAGTGATAAAAAAATTATAGAAAAGTACTTTAAAGTGCACTCCTTGGAACTAACTGATATCTTAATATAACAGGTTTCAGATGTGGCATGGGTACAGATTTCCGTCTTTTTGGAATTCACAAACATTTACAAAATGGTACGTAGAAACGTGTGTCAGTCTATGGTGGCTTCCAGAAATTCTCCTGCAAAACGTTTGTGAATTAAGTTTCCGGTGGTAAAATATACACATGTATAAATATAGATAAGTATATCTTTGCAGGAGAAAATCGTCACCACCATTTTAAATTCTCTTGCTACATTTTTTGTTTTTCTCTTTGCAAAATCTTTTTGTCCCCTTCCCCTGCACTCTCTCCAATTTGGAGGGTATTCCCACCGCACTTTCCACCACTAAAAGATATTTACTCCTGCCCTTGACACAGGTATATTTCCAACCTTTTCAAGAGTAGGAAGGAGTTGTTAATGAGTTTGTAAATACCTTTGGATGTTTAAATATGTGGGTGTTCCCAAACTCACAGGGCATTCCTTCCCCGTGATACCCACTCCGTGACCAATCCCCCTTTCTTCTCATGGATTTACTCACACAATAATCTTCATGGGGGTAAATCGATTTATGAGTAAACAAATAGCTCTAAAATAAAAAAAAAGTGGTTTTGCACTTGTAAATAATGCTGTTTGCACGCTTAGGTGTGACTCAAACCCTGCAAATACCTTTGACCTTTGAGAATCGGGACTGCTGTATTAATCTTCAAAATCCCTAATTATGCAGATGTAAAGCTAATTGAAATATATAGGGGCTCTGTCTCCTTCACACCTTTCTTTTAAGACAGGCAGGCATGAGATTTAGAGTAGTCTATGTACAGAAGAGGCATGCAGAAGGGAGGAGCAGTGGCGTAACGAAACTCGAGGGGGCCCCCCTGCAAAGTACACAGAG
Source organism: Calotriton arnoldi (assembly GCA_963921515.1). Lineage (NCBI taxonomy): Eukaryota > Metazoa > Chordata > Amphibia > Caudata > Salamandridae > Calotriton > Calotriton arnoldi. The sequence goes on from CAWUFW010014749.1 coordinate 140,297, forward strand.
GGCCCCCCTTCTGGCTCACTCAGGAGCTCTCACGCCAGCATACTTTGCTGAGGGGGCCCCCTAGAGCTTGGGGCCCCTCTCGCACTGCGGGGGCTGCGGGGGCCTTTGTTACGCCCCTGGGTAGGAGGGAAGGAGAGGTGCAATTCAAAATAAATAAGGGAGGGAAAAAGTAAAAGTTTAATTCAAGGTCAGTTTTCTATGCGGGGTTTTAGGGAGTATAACAGGTGGAGATTCTTAGCAATAGCATGCAATCTGTGGATGTGAACCTGTAGAAACACTTTAACTTTCAAAGAGGTGGTACATAGTTGCCACACTGTCAAAAGCATGCCCAGAGCTTGTTGAGACCAACTTTACGAGTGACATTCTAGCAATAGGACCCTTTCTGTGCTAAATAGGTAGCTGTGGATTTTAGGACCTAGCTCAGCCAGTACCTAGGGAAACCTAGCAAACGTGTACATTTTTGAAAACCAGACATCTGGGAGATTCCAAGATGGGTGACTTGACAGAAAGTTCTGCAATCTGTGGAAATCCACATATTTCCTACCACCCTGAGTTCCCACTCGTCCCCCGATAAGAGAAGCACCCGACTTGCGTAAGTGGGTCATGAGACCATGACATAAAAAGGCCCTAAAGCGCTTCACTGAAAGATAAGCAATTGTGGTAGCTGCGGTATTTGGGGCTGTGCTCCGGTGCCACCTGTGCAAACCTACAAACCACAGACTTATTTAAAAACTAGACAACCAGGGGATTCCAGGGTGGTGTGCCTTGCGTGGATCCCATGAGGTTTTCCTATCCACAATGCCCTGCAAACCTCAAACTATGCCTGAAATCATACATTTTCCTTACATGTCTGTGATGGAAACTTCTGGAATCCGTAGAAATCCACAAAAATGCTACCCCCCCCAGGGTTACCACACATGTGGTAATAAAAACACTGTACCACTTGTGTGGCTGGGGCTAGTGCCCTTGACAGGAATGGATCAAGCCAAGGTTAATGGGAGTCCCCTCGCAAGGGGAATAGAAATTCTATTGGCCACGTGATGGGGGAGACCAGGGCCCATGCCCAGGGGAACCGCTCCCCCCCAACAAAATACTGCATAAATGTTGTCCCTGATGTCTAGTGGGCTTTCTGACCCGGGGGGGGGGGCAAATTGGGTAATTGCCCCAATCCACCCTGAGGGGGTCAGAAAGACTGTTTGACTTCTTGTTAGGGTGGGGAAATGGCCATTCCCATAGTAGGCAGCCCGCCCCTATATTAAAAAAAATCCCTGTGTCTAGTGGACGTTCTGCCCCCGTCGGGAGGCAAATTGGAGGGAAATTACCCTATCTGCCCTCCATGGGGGCAGAAAGACTGTATCTGTAGTTTTTTGGGGGAGGGTGGCGCAGGGCCAAGCCCATAGTGAGCAGCCCCACCCCTATATTGAAAAAAAAAGATCCTGCTGTCTAGTGGTCTTTCTGCCCCCCTGGGGGGAGGGCAGATTAGGGGTAATTATCCCCATCCACTCCCCGGGGGGGGTGGTAGAAAGACTATTCTCACAGGGGGGTGGCTGCAGCACAGGCCCTTGCCCAAGGGGCTCCTCCACCAAAATTTCTGCTGTCTAGTGGGTGGATCCTTGCTTGGGGATCACTCTCCTATGGCGATCCCCAAGCAGGGATCCACTAGGCTGAGATATCATTGGAAAGGAGAGATTCTCCCCTTTTCCACGATACCGTCCCGCCACAATCAGTGCTCAGGGGACTGAGTAATGCCCCGTGCTTGTGGGGCTGGGATATGCCCCCCTATCACTGATGTAGTGAAAGTAAAACAAGCCCTCGATACACTAAGGATGAAAAAAAGTCTCGGGAGGCTTGGAAAGCTGTTTCTGAGCACCCAGAGTGTTGTGTAGTTCCTATAAATCTATATAGGATTTGCGTGTTTAGACAACATAGACTGTGGGATTGGTGTCCAGACTGATTCCAGGGTTCACTAACAGAATATCGATGTAAAAAATATAGAAATAAAAAAAATATCGATGAAAAAATATAGAATGCAACGATAGCGACTCCCTGTACTTAAACGGTAAGTACAAAAATATCGGGAAAAAATATCGATGTTAAAAATATAGTTGTACAAAATATCGATTTTGTATATATATATATATATATATATATATAAAATAAAATAATAAATATTAATTATATCCAATAATAAAATTAATTTAAAAAAATAAAGTGGATTTAATATACATTTTAACAAATATAACAAACGTAATTAAAAAAAAATTTAAACACACATACATAATAATCAATATATATATATATATATACATTTTTACTTTAAAACAATTAAACTATTAATTTTAATTTATTTTATAATTTTAAAATTATATAAAAATATACACACATATATATATATATTATATAATGTTTATATATATATTTATATATATACCAATAAAATAAAATCTATTTTAAAAAAAACATTCTATTATAAATTAAAACATTAAACTATTTAAAAATCTTTAAACTTACATTTACTACTCCAGTCACTGCAACAGTAGGGAAAGTGTAGGATAGCGGAGGGATAAAACTTACTATTCCCACTCCAGTGAGTGCAACAGGAGGGAAAGTGTTGGATAGGGGAGAGGTAAAAATTACTATTCTCACTCCAGTGGGTGCAACAGTAGGGAAAGTGTTGGATAGCGGAGGGGCAAAACTTACTATTCCAACTCCAGTGAGTGTAACAGTAGGGAAAGTGGTGGAAAGCGGAGAGGTAAAACTTACTATTCCCACTCCAGTCAGTGCAACAGTAGGGAAAGTGTTGGATTGCGTAGGGGTAAAAATTGCTATTCCTACTCCAATGAGCGCAACAGTAGGGAAAATGTTGGATAACGGAGGGGTAAAACTTACTATTTCCACTCCAGTGAGTGCAACAGTAGGGAAAGTGTTGGATTTTGTAGGGGTAAAACTTACTATTCCCACTCCAATGAGTGCAACAGTAGGGAAAGTGTTGGATAACGGAGGGGTAAAACTTACTATTCCCACTCCAGTGAGTGCAACAGTAGGGAAAGTGTTGGATAGTGGCAAGATAAAATTTACTATTCCAAATCCAATCTGTGCAACAGTAGGGAAAATGCTGGATTGCAAAGGGGTAACGATTAATATTCTCACTCCAGTCAGTTCAAAAGTAAAAACAAACAAAATATTAACAACAAAAATATTTAAAAAACAAAACAAATAAAAATTATGGGCCCGATTCACAGAACTAACTTAAGACAAAATCCTAAACTTACTACCATTTTGGTATTCACAGAAGGTACTTACTCATTTTGGTATTCACAGAAGGCACTTACTCATTTTGGTATTCACAGAAGGCACTTACTCATCAATGAGTAAGTGCCTTCTGAGCACTTACTCATTTTGGTATTCACAGAAGGCACTTACTCATTGATGAGTAAGTGCCTTCTGTGAATACCAAAATGAGTAAGTGCCTTCTGTGAATACCAAAATGAGTAAGTGCCTTCTGTGAATACCAAAATGGTAGTAAGTTTAGGATTTTATCTTAAGTTAGTTCTGTGAATCGGGCCCTACGTAAATATATTGAAAATTAAAATACAAATATATTTAATATTACAAATTAAAAAACATATTATAATGTTAAAAGCATATGACAAATACCTACAAATATTATATTAAAAAAATAAAAAATTATTTTCAAACAAATAAATATTTTTAATTAGAAATTATTTAGAATCAAAAACATTAATTAGTACATATTTTTTTAAATTATTTCCTACCCTATAACACTACACAATTCACATCTAAATTTTATTAAAAAAATGTACCTACATAATTAACATAATTAATTACCAATTAAATAAATATTATTAATTAAAAAACAAATTAAAACTCATAAAAATAAATAAACTCCCCACACTTTACACCTATATTCCCCACAAACCACTGGTAATATTAAACTGTGAAAAAAATATTTACACACTTAAAACTTATTTTCCATTAAAAAACGTATAGTATATAACAACGAATTATAAAGTAAGTAAAATTAATTTACTCCCCACCCTTTACCCCTAAAAAGTAAAACCCACACAAAAAAATAAACTACCCTAATTAAATATCAATTAATGAGTTAACATTAATTATCAACCAATTATTGATTAATTAAACATAAATTACTTCCCACACTTTACCCCTATAAACCCCATAACCCACACCTAAAATTAATTACACAAATTCCATATTTAATTTTCAAATTAATTAATCAATAATAATTAAGAACTAATTATTAATTAATTAAAAATAAATTACTTCCCACCCTTTACCCCATAAACCCCACAACCCACACCTAAAAACATAACACAATTACCATAACTAATTATCAATTAATTAGTTAATATAAATTAACAACTAATTATTAATTAATTAAACATAAAATACTTTCCACCCTTTACCCCTATAAACCCCACAACCCGCACCTAAAATTAATTACACAATTGCCATAATTAATTTTCAATCAAGTAATTAATATAAATTAACAACTAATTATTAATTAATCAAAAATAAATTACTTCCTACCCTTTACCCCTATAAACCCCACAACCTGCACCTCAAAAAATTACACAATTACCATAATTAATTTATTAATATTAATTAACAACCAATTAATAATTAATTACAAATAAATTACTTCCCACAATTAACACTATAAAATCTAAATTAAATAAGTAAAAAATAATCATTAATTTATCATAATTAAATTACTTCCCACCCTATTCCCCTATAAACCCACAACCAACTACGGAACTAAAAAACACAAAATTTAATTAAAATAAAATTGATAACTACTAAAAATTTAACACATATATTAAAAAACATAAACAATACTTATACAAAAAAACATACATCACATACATTTAAAATATAAACTAAAATACATAACACTAATTTAAAAAATTGATATTTTAAACAACTATATTTTTGCAAACAATATTAATGACCTTTATTTTTAAAAACAAGATTTCTTACTTTAAATTCGATATTCTTGACCACAATATTCTTGCTGTCGATATTTCTGAATCACAATATTTCCAACTCGATATTTGTTTAAGTCGACATTTCCAACTCGATATTCTGTCTCAACACCGATTCCAGACACCCCCACAGGGTATATTTGCCTATATACCAGCTAGCTCACAGTGCCACTGTAAATTCCTCTTACCATGGAGAGAATAGTGCTTGGCAACTATCGAACATGACAACCCTGTCCCATCAGGGATCGTGGAAACAGTACAGTACTTTTCGCTCAGTCACTCGTGCTCACTTTATCTCAGAGAGATACAGAAAAACGTTAGAGACGTTTTCAATAAGCATTTATTGAACCAGAATCATTTTAGTGTAAAATAGGTGTGCTGAAACAACCATAAGAAACAGAGACAGAAACAGATATAAATGATTTTAAGCACCAACAGAGTAAATGAATGGTAGATTCCTACCATAGTGCTAAAACAATGAATATAGGCAGGTATAAAAATACATGACAATAATAATGAGTACTCCTACGATGCAACCCTAACTAGATGTACCTAAGTGTACCTAGCATGTATGTAGGTGTAGAGCCAAGAATCCCCCTAGGCTGAAGCCAACCCCATTACCTGGTGTGAGAGAATGAAAGACCCCGTGTTTGGTCTCGAGAGGGACACCCCGCGAGGGATGTCGGACCACTGCGTGCTGGAGTGTCTGTGTGCAGGAACCTCAAAGTCTTGTGTCAGTGTGTCAGCATGGAAGTCTTGCTCCTCTGCCTGCCCCAGCAAAGATATGGTGTTTATATACCTGAAAGGTACCCTCAGGGGTTTTACCTTGCTGTGTCATGTCGGCCGAGGATGACGAAAGGGATGACCCTTATACATAGTTATTATGCAGAAGATGGTAATCCTGCTGTGATTCTGAGAATCCTCATACATAATAAATTAGGCTATTTTTCTGGGAAAACCACACAACATTTTATGCAGCACCTAACTAGGTAAAAGGTCAGTATCAAAAACCGTTATTTAGTACAATGGCAGGGAAAATGTAGGTTAAAGGTTAGGTGACTACCCAGGCCTATATTGGGGTACATTACAAAACATAACAAGAGGTTAAAAAATAATAAAGGAAACCCAAGGGGCCTTTATTTACCTCCCCAGTGTCGGCCAATGGCTGGCACCCGCACTAAAGGGCTTACACTAGCTAAGTGAAATATGTAGGTGCTCTGTCTCCCTCACACTTTTCTTCTACCCTTTGTGAGACCTAATGTCAAGGTCTCTGTATCCCTCACACATCTGCACCCTTTCACATCTGTGAGAAGCCTGTGTCGTAATGCAAGGGGATCACGCTTTTCTCAGTCTCCCTCTAGCATGTTTGTACACATAGCAGTTTACTGCATTGTTATGGGCGATAGGTAAGAGTCGCTGTTTAGTGGGTGAGTGATTTGAGCTAGTGGTTTAGCAACAAGGCCCCAATAATGAAATGCAGGGTGTAAACTCCACACTTGTAAAGGCCCATGCAAAAACACCCTACCAGAAATGTGCATTTATGAGTTAATCCCCAAGTAACCAGGAATAACCATGCAGACCGTTTTTTTAATGGTGAAACTATGCATGGATTTCCCAATTCCATCTGGTTTAATGCTATAAGTGGGTGTAAATGAGGGAACGGGTGGATGGTTGTCAGTGGGCATGGGAGGCTGGAGCCAAGCAGACCAGAGCTACCCATATTTCCTTCATGGTGTAGGATCAGGCCGGGTGAGGGTCGGGCTACGCCTGTGTCACGAGGTCTTTCCTGGTCCTGCTGTAGTTTTACCGGCTGTGTTTTCCAGATGGAAAATCAGACCCGGTGTTCTTGCAGCTGTGATCAATTGCAGTTATGACCAACCAGTGGTGGTGTTCCACCTGGGGATACCCCTCCGCCTGACTCATAATGGTGTCCAAAGACTCATTGTACAGTGTCATAGTGCACAGCCCAGCCGACACCTCAGCAGGTCCACTGTTACAATGAATGAATACCTTAGTCAGTGTTTGCAGTGTTGGTAATTATCCAAATAGACGCCACATCTATTGTAGCTCTTTGGCTGCATCATTTCTGCTTCCTTTCTGATACTTCCGCACACTTACAGGCAGAGGGAGAACCCTGTATGTAATTTAAAAAAAATATTTAAATATTCTGAAAACTAAGAAATGTAACCAAACTTGAAATAAGCCGCTGAGCTCTCTTGTCCTCACACGGAAGTCGCCCTTGAAATTGTATAATGTGTTTTTAAAGGTTCTTGCATGAGTTTGAACAACAGGAGAGCAGAACCTGTTCAAGGCCCAGCCTGCAGCTGTTTGAGCCCCTTCCATCCGGTTAGCACCGGTCGAAGAGAGACAGCCTCGAGCATCAGTCTACCGAGAAATGTTGTGTGTGTCAGCAGGTGAAGTCTCTGCTGGGACAGTGGGCGTGGGAATAACCGGAACATAAGTCAGCCCCCAGGCAGATATGCCTGTGTATTCACAAGAGGTTACATACACACTTCACTTTCCTAGAGACTGAGAAGGGACATGTGGCCGCTCTACTGATTGGCCACCTGGAGCCACTGTTCAAGACTGTTCTGTTTACTGGTGGCAGCTGCAACTGAACGGGGGTGGTAGGGTGGGCGGGGGTGGCGGGGTTGGGAGAAGCAATAAATAAAAAATCACTTACCTGGGTACAGTCACCGCAACGCCGCCTCTCCTTGTCTCATCTGATTCCCGGAACGGAAGCAGGAAACACACAGGCTTCCCCTAAGCCAATCACGACTCTGCTGTCACCATGACAGCAGAGTCATGATTGTTCTGAGTGCCATGGTTCAGCATTCAGACGGCAGGGACTATGTTCATTATAGCCCGATGGAGAACATGCAAAGTGCGCATGATGCTTTGGCCAGCCGAAAACAGCTGGCCAAACCTTCATGCGCACTTACACGCTCACCACTCATCCCCTTGCTCTGCACAGCCCAGCCCCGCCCGAGTACGGAAACTTAAATGATAATAACAATGCGTTATTATTATTTTATTTTCCCTTTTTTTACTGCTCAGAGGGCAGTGGGGCGACACTAATGGGGCGACGCCACTGCTGTTTACGGGTGCGGTGGCCAACCTCCCCTCTTACTTGCGGCCGTGCATCCCCCCACTCTTCATGCAACCGCCGGGAGGACGGCAAACGCAGTGACCGCCACGGGCGGCACAGCAGCTAGCTACGCCATTGCAAGAATGGATGGCGCTCATGATGCATTGTAAGTGCCAAGGGGCATCCTGCAGTGCACAACAAACAATGGGTTTTGGCTTTGTATAGTTAAAATCGTTTTTGTATTCAAACACTAAAAGACACAAGTCAGGCAGGCATTAATGGTGTATGATCGAGGTAAGGGAACTGTTACTTGATGACAAAGCTATGCCAAGGAAAGACGATTGCGCACTGGGTTCCGGGCGAGACATGGTCATCGCTGTCGCATGCAGGGCCTCAGAGGGACATGCAGGGATTATTATGAGGTCTGCACGCCACGTTTCACACGACACACAAGAGCTGGATCTGTCTCACAGACACCTGGAAGGCAGGATCTACTCACCTGAGGACACCTTTCACTTGTTTGTCACTTCTTTATCGATGTAGTCCCCGACTAAGAACAACAATACATGCACGTTGAGAAATATAATACCAAAAAATAAAATCTCCTTCCTCTATAAAAAGGCATTACTCACTCCAAAAAGCAGTACATTCAGAATCCTAATAAATACTTAAAATAATGTAAGGGTAAAATATCAAAGGCTTTCATTTATCAGAGCCACCAACAGTGCCAACAAGTCTTCTCCAGTATATGCTTTCAAAGTGCTAAAACAAGAATCTAAATATTTGGATCGATATTGCACAAGCGCCTGACATTTAATAAAAATATGTTCCAGATCCTGTACCCCACAATAAAATAACGAGCACGTATGATCTTGTATAGGAGTACTCCTCTCTTCTATATGTTCTTCAAGAGGAGTACCACACCCCTGTGACTGCAACTACCGGCATTCTGTCCACTATCAGGAGAAATATGATTCTTATGTCCAATGGCCATTGTTCGGTGTGGTTGCATTTTTACCCCAAACTGCTGAATTTGCAATTTCACTGCAACTTCTCAAAGACAGTGAAATCTATTGATTTTCAAACTCGTCAGTGGAATTAGTCTTTTTTTAAGCTAATTTCAGATGATTACATTTCCAGTCTACTAGATACTCAGTGGGAATTTCAAAAAGGTTTTGGGCTTGATTCAAGTTTTGATTAAAAACAGTTACCACATTTTTATCTGAAAGCAGCTCTTCCTTTGAAATTGACCTTCGTGTTCCTTCTTTGGAATATAAAAGTTTAAAACCCCCAACTCAATTTCCCAATGCAGAGTAGAATAAACACACTAAGAATACCCACTTCTAAACAAAGTGCTTGCACTGGAGTGCCATGTGATACCGAGAAAAGTGTACGTAAATTTAATCCCTCTACGTTTTCCAATAAGTTCTACTCTCTATAATAAATGCAGGTTGTATGACGTTACAACGCATGCTTTTACCCCGCATGCCATTACAACGCAAGTTTTTACAACGACTTGCTGTCGGGGTGCGCTGGAGTTTGGAATAGTATAATTTACTATTACAACTCCAGTCTGTGCAACAGTAGGGAAGGTGTTGGAGTTAAATCCACCACCTTATACCCCCTACAGCAAGCCATTTCGTTGTAATGGCATGCGGGGTAAAAGCATGCGTTGCAAAGCATGCGTTGTAACGGTTGTTTCCCATAAATGTATTCTATGCTATACAATAGAGTGGGAGTGATCTGTGCACTATATATCAATACAAGATATTTTGTTACAATTACAAATTTCATCCTCAGGAGTGTGGGTGCTGAAATTGTACTGCAGTATTTTATATAGGACTTCATGCCCTATTTCGGGGCGTGGAAACACTCCACTTTTTACTGCCGCTAAATGAAAGCCAGCAATTTTGACCATCAGGTACTGTGAAACTGTGTTTGCTATAGCAGCCATGTCTGGGGGGACCAGGTGGCTTCATAGCACTGGACACCGCATTTTGATTCCTGGACTTCGCTTTTACATATCAATGCATTCTTATACTTGTAATATTGAAATTGTGATTAAATAGCTTGTACTGCACCTGTCGAGTCATTGAAGCACTTTATGGTGAGTAGAACATTACTAGGGAGCCCAAAGTTATGGTCAGTCCATTGGTTATTGGAGTTAGTCTTGCATGCTAAAGGAAACCATTACATGGATGTAATCCTGTTTCTTTGTGGTACATTAATGACTTAGGTATGATCATTAGACTGGACTATTTGAGAAGCAAATTCTTTCTGGAATTAATAGATATTGTTAAGCTGCAGGGATATGGTTTAAAAAAAAGAGAGAAATTGTTAAAAGTGTCTGGACACCAGGACAGAACTCTAAACAAGCATTTGCTATGCAATAGGTCTCGCATTTGCAAAGTTTAAGCTATTGGCATTGTAAATGACAATGCCTTTTATTTATCAGTTTTGATAATTAACACATAAATAAAAGGCATTGTCATTTACAATGCCAATAGCTCAAACTCTTGTAAATGCGAGAACTATTTCATTTCAAAGAAGCGGCCGCCATTGTCCTGGGCTACTTGGAAAGTGAAAGCGCGCATGGCACGCTGAAAGTTGCAGGAAAGCATGTTGTGCCTGCAGTAGAAGAAACTCATTTAAAAAAATAGTGCTTACAGACTAAATAACCCACTAGTGGTAATGGGGTAACCCAGAATCCCTCAGCACCTGGGTATTACAGACTAAATAAGACATACCGTGTAACAACAGAAGTAAAAGGGCCAATCCTCATGGGAGGTTACAAATGAAGACAAGGCGGTACTAAGGAGGGACTAACAAGCCTATTAACAAATCAGAAGCCAGGATTTACAAAGGACAATGACACAAGCCAATTAAAAATATGGGCGGAGAGTGGGCGGAGCTTGAAGTCCATACTCGAATACAGCATGCCACGCAGAGCAAAATTAGCACTGTCTGGGAAAATCCGGGCAATCTGGTCACCCTGCACCAGGGGCGTTGCTGCCATTGGTGCAGCAGGCGCAGTTATGTATTTTTGTTGAGCAAGAATGGAAAATTTGTGGGGCATAGCTAAGAAAGTGTAACGTTATTCGTTATGCTTACATAAGTGATAAAAATGATAGAAAAGTACTTTAAAGTGCACTCCTTGGAACTAACTGATATCTTAATATAACAGGTTTCAGATGTGGCATGGGTAGAGATTTCTGTCTTTTTGGAATACACAAACATTTACAAAACGTTACGTGGAAACGTGCGTAGGTCTAAGGAGGCTTCCAAAAATTCTCCTGCAAAACATTTGTAAATTAAGGTTCCTGTTGTAAAATATACACATGTATAAATATAGAGAAGTGTATCTTTGCAGGAGAAAATCGTCACCACCATTTTAAATCCTCTTGCTACTTTTTTTGTTTTTCTTTTTGCTAAAACTATTTGTCCACTTCCCCAGCACTACCTCCAAGTTGGAGAGTATTCCCCTCCCACTTCCCATCATTGAAAGAGATTTACTCCTGCCCTTGACACTGTATATTTCCAACCTTTTCAAGAGTGGGAAGGTGTTGTTAATGAGTTTGTAAATACCTTCAGATGTTTAGGTATGTGGGTGTTCCCACACTCACAGGGCATTCCTTCCCCTTGATACCCACTCCGTGTCCGATCCCCTTTTCTGCTCATGGATTTACTCACAAAATAATCCACATGTGGGTAAATCGATTTATGAGTAAACAAATAGCTCTATTGTTTTTTTTTAAGTGCTTTTGCACTAGTAAATAATGCTATTTGCACGTTTAGGTGTGACTCAAACCCTGCACTTACCTTTGAGAATTGGGCCTGCTGTATTAATCTTCAAAATCCCTAATTATGCAGACAGAAAGCTAATTGAAATATATAGGGGCTCTGTCTCCTTCACACCTTTCTTTTAAGACAGACAGGCATGAGATTTAGAGTAGTCTATGTACAGAAGAGGCATGCAGAAGGTAGGAGGGAAGGAGAGGTGCATTCAAAATAAATATAGGAGGGAAAAGGTAAAAGTTTATTTGTAATTGTAATTCAAGGTCAGTTTTCCATGCAGAGTTTTAAGGAGTATAACAGGCGGAGATTCTTAGCAATAGCATGCAATCTGTGGATGTAAATCTGTGGAAAGAAACAGTTTTGAATTCTGCTGTAAAGGAATGTGGCTTTTCATTGTCTATCTCTAGAAACACTTTAACTTTCAAAGAGGGGGTGGTTGGATAGTTACCTCACTGTCAAAAGCATGCCCAGATTGTTGAGACCAACTTTAAATGACATTTAAGCACATGCCAGCACCCGTAATGACAATTTGACACCACCATCACCCCACTATATGTAATGCAAGTCAAATCCAGAAAGATCCTGAAGTGTACCTACTACAGCACTACATTCAGTACTATGAAGATTTGTAAAAGTTTATCCAAAGCACTTTACACCAAACATAAACTTCAAATATATTATAAACATATTCTATGTAAACACCCTCCATCTTAAAGTATAACAACACAGTTGATACACACACTGCAGCAATCGTCATTAGTAAATTCAGTGCCTGTTTATGTGACCCCTTCACAGCCTGGTTCGGTAGGTTCTTTCCCCTGTGCCCACCTCAAGAGCGCCAGGCCGCACAAAGTGGACAACATGTTCTGCAGAACTGAGGTGTCTGAGGTCACCTTGACTCTCCAGCATCCACCCTGCCTGATAGTGGTAGAGTAGTAAAAATCTGCCCCACTGCCCTGGGGTGCACATCGGGGGCCACGCCAAGTCACTAAGACAGTCATTCTGGACTGTGATCCAGGCCCTTCTGAAATGCCTTTGCCAAGCCAATTTGTGAAAATTGGTATCGCAGAGCAGCCCCGCCCACCTGCCCGCCCGCAAAGCAGCACAAATATAAAATGATAATAACTGAAAGTTATTATCATTTTATGTTTCCTCTACTCGCACTGCTTGAAAGCAGTGGGGCGACGCTCCTCCACCATAGCGGAAGAGCCGCCACTGTAACGCACTAAATTTCAGGATGTGTAACTGCCAAGTCTCAGGTTTGATTCCTAATGAATCTTCCATTCCTCCTGAGATTTAATACGTGAGTGACAACATAGCCACCTGTAAATTACTCTGTCAGGTATCTTTGCTGTTCTAAATCAAAATAAAATAGTTTTTTGACCACCCCACATTCAGCAGTTCTCATAAGAGCAGTGCTTAATTTGAGCAGGTGGTTTCCAGTGCTCAGCACCGGCACTTAATCAACACCAGCGCTTTTCATGCGCACTAGTACATTAATTTATGGTAGAAAAGGGGAGATTAAGTGATTTGTCCAGAATCACAGGATGGTGAGCCAACGCCAAGACTCGAACCTAATTCCCCAGCTCCAAAGTCGGCGGCTCTGGCCACTATGCCACATCATCTTCCCACTTTCATGCTTAGCAGTTGGTTCTGTTTTAGGTGGTGCTAACAGGAGAAATGGGCTGGTACAAGCTGCCTCCTGACGAGAGGGCCGGCACTGATTTTTTTACAAATTAACCACTGCATAGGAGATGGCTGAGCTATAGCCATGAAGGAAGCCAGCAGGCCTAAAGAATTGGCAACAAAGGTAGTTGCCTTGAAAAAACTTTGTATCAAATGGTGTTCTAGCAAGCGAAAGATACAAGGATTGCTTCAAGCTCCAGAATATAAAGAATGTGCAATCCCTTTCTTCCACCCACTAGCGACAGTGCCAGATGAAAAGAGGTGCTGAGGATGAGGGTAAAAGCAGGTGTAACAATTGCAGATAAAGAGTTTAGAGTCCTGACGGGACATACAGCATCTGGGCTATTAGAGGCTATGAAGTTACAGCAGAAAGAAAAATGGTCAATCTAGGTGGGTTTAGTAACCCCACCTCAAGTCTAATATATGGTAAACCATGTACCATTCTGGATGTTATCAAGATAGATTCACATATACAAGGCCATGATTCCATTTTGTATAGAATTTGTGTGACAATTAGTGCAGGCAGTAATTGGTGCTACCCTAGTGTGGGAATTGAATGAGTAATATACCTAACTTCTCCTGAGCTCCCCACCACAGATTGAACCCCGACATGTGGAATTGGTGTCTATCACCATTAATTACATCATGTTTTGATTGTATGTCTTAGCATTTTATACCAATCGATTTCACCAAAAAAACTCTTGAAATCTGTCAGGAGAATATTGGTAACTGATTCACAACTCAGAATTCTGATTTGATTGCAAACATCTATTTGCTCATGGATTGAAATTTAAAACACAACTTTTTATCAAGGTCTAAAAAGTCTAAATATTTCATGGAAGGGAAGGATATTTTGTAGAGATTTGCCTAGCTGTGTATTGCAATTAATATAGCATCACAATGCTGTAAGGTATGAATATGTTGTATTGTGGTTGCAGTCATACAGTGTTTCCTTCTCTTAATGAGGTGTCAAAGCTCCTCAGTGGAGGCGTAGCTTGTGGAGTGGAATAAATGGAACAGTTTGTTGTGTTGGCCATATGGAGAGTTTTTTGATGTTATGCATCAGGACCAGAATTATGCACTTAATAAGTGTGGTTGCTATGTCTCTGCGTGAATTTAAAGAAAAAATAAGTGAGAGATAGTTTTCTTAAGTATTCAGTTCTAATAGATGGACAGAAGTGTGTGAGTGCAGTCTGGCCTATGCTTGAAGTGTTTCAGTTTGTCGATATGGCTGACCACCAGTGGGCGTTTGGCATGAGGACTTGCAACATTAGAGGATGAGTGGCATCAATACTGCAACGTCTTAGAAATTAAATTTCACGAAGGGACGTGCAACACCAGAGGACATTTTACATCAGTACTTGCAGCAACAGAGGACATTTCACTTTATCACATGCAACACCAGCCGATATTTGGCATCAGAACGTACAAACCTAGAAGACCATTCGCATCAATGCTTACAATTTCCCAAAAACATACATTTCTTCGTCATCACTTTCAATCCCCGTGGACATTTCGCACAAGAACTTCCAATATCAGACAAACTCTTGCACCAGTTCTTCCAACACAGACGACATTTTACACCTAGAATACCAATACCAGTGGACATTTAGCATCAGGATCTGCAAGGCCGGTGGACTATTGGCACTGTTGTAAATGGCCCTTTTTGCAGGGTTATCCCCAAACTTTTTGCTTCTTCCTCCTATTTTTTCCTGACCTGCTGTTGTTGGTTTTAGGACTCTGGGCACTTTACCACTGCTGATCAGTGCTAAAGTGCATATGCTCTCTGTGTAAATTGTATTATGGATTGGTTTTATCCATGATTGGCATATTTGATTTACTTGTCAGTCCCTAGTAAAGTGCACTGAGTGTGCCAGGGTCTGTACATCAAATGCTACTAGTGGGCCTGCAGCACTGATTGTGCCACCCACATGAGTAGCCCTGAAAAGGTAACTCATACCTGCCACTGCAGAGTCTGCACGCAGTTTGTAACTGCCATATCGACTTGGCAAGTGCACCCACTTGCCAGGCCCTAACCTTAACTTTTCTTACATGTGAGTCACCCCTAAGGTAGCCCCAAGGTACCCCTGTGGGCAGGGTGCAGTGTATGTGAAAGGTAGGACATGCCCTGGTGTGTGTGGCATGTCCTGATAGTGAATTACTGCCAATTTCGTTTTTCACTATTGCAAGGCTACCTGTTCCCATAGGACAGAATGGGGAGTTTGTTTATAACATCTTATAAACATAACTGGCCCTAGGAATAAGGTAGAGAAATAAAGTTTAGTATGCCTGAACTCAGAATGTTAAAATGCATCTTTTGGTGAAGATGATTTTTACGTTCTGTATTTGAAAATACCACTTTTAGAAAGTAGGTACTTTCTTGCTTAGCCATCCTGTGTGGTTCTGCTGGGGTTGTGGATTGACTGTCTGGCTTTGGGATGACAGGGGCTGGAGAGGGGCAGTGGCTCCAGAGAGCCTGATGGGTCAGGGCTGGGCTGAATAGACCTGGGCTGCATTCAGAGTAGTGGGAGGAGTTGTCACTAGCACCTGAATAGGCCTGGTCTGCATTTAGAGTGGTGGGAGGAGATTTCCCTTGCACCTGAATAGGCCCTGTCTGCCTTGGACAATGCTGTCTCCACCTCCTGCTGGGAAGTTGGGCCACAGAGGACCAAACTGGTTTGGACTAAGCACAGACACTCTCTGCCTGAGAGGACAAAGGAATTTGGAGTATAAATATTGGGGCCCAGACCCCAGAACTTTAGAACTCTTTTGGACCAAGAAGACTGCCAAGAAGAAGAGCTGGAGAAGCTGTGAGGAGGAACTACCACTTTGCTGTGTGCTTTGCTGTGTTGGCCTGCAGTGGCTGCTTCTGTCTTGGGCAGTGAAAGGACTGGACTGAACTTTCTGCAACTTCTTTCTTTGAGTATCTCCAAGGGCTTGCCCCCTGTTCAAGAAGTCTCAGGAACAGCAAAGACTTCAAGTTCTTCTGCCCTCAGCACTGTGGACTGTGTGTTTTGTGCTGCAACAGAAGAAAAAGCAACCCGACGCCGTCTACGACGCGGCTGCCGACTCCGTGTCCTGAAGGTACCGCAGAGTGCACCACCGCAACGCCGCACCACGACCCTGGTCTCACCGACGACGCCATCTGACGCCGCCACCAAGCCGCTGCTCGCACCGCGACCTGTGGGCACCGCACTCCGCACCGCCTCGCTTCACGCCGCCGCCTTGGTATCCCCGACGACGATGCTTCACGCCGACATCGATGCCGCTGCTTGCACGTGGTTCGAGGGCACCGCTCGTAAAGTTGCACGACGCACTGCCCTCATCCCACACCGCAGCCTTGGCCTACCGACGCAGGCGCCATCGACTCCAGTTCGTCAGCCGACGACAGCGCTTCAGCAACGACGCCGTGGCTGCTTGCACCATGACCTGCCAGCACCGCGGCGAGCACCGCATCACTTCGGACCGCGACCCTGGTCTCACCGACGACACCATCTGACGCTGCCACCGAGCCGCTGCTCGCACCGCGACCTGAGGGCATCGCACGCCGCACCGCTGCACTTCGCACCGCAGCACCCGACGCCCGCCGACGCCAGCGCTCCTGACTTCAACCGCGAGGAGTTCGATCTGCAACATGTGTGACTTTGAGGACCCGACGACTCCTGCACCGACCTCTGGAACCGACACCTGCGGACGCCGTGCTTTCGGAAGCTCAACGAGAGGTCGCCGACGCCCTGCATTTCAAAAGGTACTGTTTTGCCGGTCTCCCCGACACCGTAGCTGGCCCGTGACGCCGCGGTCAGCCAGAACTGTTTGGATTTGTTTGTTCACGACGCCGTGATAGCCCCGGACGGAGCTATCAACTTCAAGGAACTTTATTTCAAGGTTATTTTGGTAACTGAAGATTTCTAAGTACAATATTGTGGATTTTTATCGTTTTTGGTTTTGTCTTAAGTATATAAAAATATTGGATATTTTTCTAAACTGGTGTGGTGTCCTTTTGTAGTGCTTACACTGTATTACTGTTGGTTATGAGCAAATGCTTTACACACTGCCTCTAAGATAAGCCTGACTGCTCGTGCCAAGCTACCAAGGGGGTGAGCAGGGGTTATTTTAGGAGTTTAACTCCCTTATCCTGACTAGAAGGAAGGGTCCCTACTTGGACAAGGTGCAAACCATTGCCAACTAGAGACCCCCATTTCTAACAGGCACATCTTAGAAAATTCATTTCACTTTAGGCCTTCTAACGTCTGAGTGCTTTTTACATCAAGACGTGCAATAACAGGACATTTTGCATTACGATTACCAACAAAAAGGACATTTTGCATCAGGAATTCCAGCAAAGAAGACATTTTGGAACAGGATTTACAACAACTGTCGGCATTTGGCATCAAAACTTGCAACAGCAAAGGACCATTGGCATTAAAATTTGAAAAGTCATAGAAAATCAATTTTTGCATCAGGACCTCAATACAGAGGACATTTCAACCATAACTTCCAACATCAGAGGGCATTCCACATCAGGATTTCAACATTGAGGACCTTTCAGACCTGGCCTCCAAACACTAGAGTAGATTTTGCATCAGTACTTTCAATTCTAGCAGACAATTGACATCAATACTGGCAACAGCGTAGAAATTTAAATTTGCTTCAGGACTTGTAACACCAGAGGACATTTCAGATTAGGACTTGCAATACAGAACGGCATGCCACATCAGGATTTGCAACAACAGAGGCATTTGGCATCAGAACTCACAACGTCAGAAGAGAATTGGATACTTGTGTGATTTGGCATCAGATCCTGCAACATCTCAGAGAGGACATTTGACAATTTGAAGTCGTAACTTTGGACTCTTATAAAAGCTTCATGGTCATTCCTCTTTTGCCTCTAGTTATTACACCACGTACTCTATTCTCTCTCCTTTTCCTCCTCTTCCTCACTACTCACAATCTTATTTACCCTGTTTCTCCTCTCTTCTTATATTGCATTTCTCTCTTATCTCGTTTTCCTTTGTAATTAAGATAACAATGTTGACCCTGCCTCCTTGTATTTTCAATGTTGCTGTATATATTTTTATTCTGAGGTAGTTCTTTATTTTTTGTAAATTTTGTAGCTGTTTTTGATACTTAGCATCTTATTGTTTTCTACTTACTCAAGTGTTATCTAATCATACTTTAAATATCGTCTTCCTTATTGTTTAATTAACACCACCATAATGCTATGTAACTTTATGCTTGTAACTTTTTTCCTGTACATGTAAAGCAGTCTAACGTTCTTGGGCCCTATCCCCGGTATTAAAAAAAAGAAAAACAAGTAAATATCTCACCGCGGCAGGCGGACTACTACAACAAAATATGGGTATAGTTAATGATGGCATCTTTCATACGGTCCACCCTGTCCACTCAGAAGGATATAATTGAGGACCAGTCAGTGACAAAAGCATCCAGATCCCCCGGCGCATGTGGCACCATCACTGCGGCAATCTCAACGAGCGGTTCCATCTTTTAGCACATTCTTAGCAGGCGGGAGCAAGTGGATAGACTGAATCTACAATTGAAATGACCCAGGATAACCTCCATCCAGGTTCACACTGTTGATGCTCGTCAGCATTGTGTGGCTCCATTTGCACAGTTACAAGCATCACTAAGCCTTTACACTGGTTCCATTTAGCTAATAAGAGTGACTGATGATATCATCAATGGGAACCACTGATCGTTTTCAGACATGCAAGTTTTAGTGGAAAATCGTTGTCATAGGCGCTTTACTGTGCGCCCGCAAATCCTTTATAAGTCCTGCAGAAGGACACAATGCTCCTGAACCCAGATCGCTGTGGGCAAATGTGCCGTAAGGCGAGATGCTGCCTCGGGACTGCCGGCGCGATCAGACACAGCTATCACCTGTGACCTCCACGGTGGAACAAGGATTTCCCTGTTATAGATTAGAACAGGTACGAGTAAACACTTTCATGATGGTGTGTCACCCATTGTCAGTGTCCATGAGTTCAAATATCTCTTTGTTGTATCCTAAAAGTGAACTTCCTGTGCTTCCATTGCGGCCTAAGTCTAGAAAGCTCTCAGTACCTGAGAGAGCAGCAAGTAAAGAAGCTACAGTGTGGAACTGGGCAAAGACAGCGACGTCCTTTACTGGCGCGTATGTAGTGATGTGTGAATATCCACTTGTCCCTCACGTTCTCTTGCTGTAATTGTACCTAATATGAAATGTGCTAGTAGACACATTTTGTCACAGAAACCCCCAAAACTAACTCCTTATCTCAGATCTCCCATTTGTAGTGACAGTTATAGAGCAAATAAAATACCAGCTCTCCCTGCAAAAACCTGGGAACCTACAATAAGCCATGTCATTGCCACAAGTTCTTCCCATCTGCTGCTCTGCAACAAAGTTAATTATTATTATTAAACCATTTATAAAGCACAGACATTCACCCTGCGGGCATCCTGGCGCTGAATCATTGTCGAGAAGAAAACACTGAGAGTCTTGCATACAGAGGGGGAAAAGAGGAATCTAATTTTATATCTCGCCTATCTAGAGAAGAGGCACGTTTTCAGGCTTGTTCTAAAACAAATTTGAGTTTAGTCTCAGAGAATTCAGGAGTTTGTTCCATATTTGTGCTGCCTTGACTTGCACAGATGTCCCGCCAAATGTGGACTTTTTAAATCTAGGCACACAGACCAGGTTTGCAGTACAGGATCTTAAAGATCTTAAAGGTTTATAATAACAAAATGTTTTCCTGTAGGAGCTTAGGTCCAAGTCCATTAATAGCTTTATGAATTAGACACATGCACTTGAGAATACATCTCTTCTTAACTGGTAGCCAGTAGAGTTCTCTCAGTTGCTGAGTCAAACCTGGTTTTATTCAAAGCTAGCTTAGCAGCTAATACCTGTAACCAGTAAAGTCTTTTGAACAGGTAATCTGGTGCGACAGTCAGAAGCGAATTTCTAGCCTGCTCAGGATTGTACATTGTACTACCAGAGTGAGTTAGTAAAGGACCATTTTTCCTCAAGTTCCTCAACAGTCCCTGACATGCAGCCACTGTTCTATAGACATGCGCCTCCATGGAGAGTTTATCATCAATCAAAACTCCTAAGTTGGGAACTGCTTGAGCAGAACTTGGGCTAATGTCCTTTCACCACGGGCAGAAATTACACAGCAGTGGAAACTGTATTTTCCCAGAGGAGCAGCACAAAAATTCAGTTTTGCTACTGTTGAATTTGAGAGTGTTCATGCTGAGCCAATTGGCCATCTCTGCTAAGCAGGCATGAAAGTTTCCAAACCGAGCTGGATCATTGTTGACAACAAAGTAATACAGCACCAGCAGACATCCTGTAGTAGTCTTGTCCCACATGTTCAGGTGATAAAGTAGACGCTGTAGACGTGGCCAGGTAGATGTAGGAGATGTTTATTAAGTTCTTAGGAAGTAGTTACATCAAGCTGTAACAGACCCCACCAGGAGCAGCCTCCTAGCTGCTCAGCCCATCTTCTCAACTGTCATCCAACCATCCACACAAGCACCCAGGCATTCCACTCACACTAACATTCTACACGGAACACTCACACTGGCTGAGCAGCATAGAGCAGGGTGAAAGGGAACATATATGTTGTGTTTGTAGTCTTAGTCCCCTTAAGGGACACCGTATATGTCCTTGCCATCTGTTGTCCCTGCGAGGACACCGTTCCGCCTGCTGACGTCACCTGCAGTCAGCTGTGCCTTGACAGATGACAGCTGGTGACCGTCGCGGCAGTGCACGATCTACGCTCCGTGTGGAGCCCGTGTTGGTTATGAATAAAGGACTTGTTCTTTACACTCTCCAAGCCTCCGAGAGTCTTTACAGAAACTGGCGACGAGGATGGGATCTTGGAAGATCAGTACGCCAGGCACCCCTTTAAAAATGTTGCTCATAAGTCTCTGGAACATTGCAGCTGCTGATGCCAGACCGAAAGGTACTCTTGTGAATCTGTAGCACCCGAATGGCGTGATAAAAGATGTTAGTTCCTTGCTCTCTCTATGTAGGGGAACCTGGTGGTATGCTGATTTTAGGTCTATAGTAGAAAACCATTTGACTCCTTTCGTGGTGGCAAGCATCTCGCTTATTCTGGGTAGGGGAAATTGCTCAACCACTATATTTTCATTTAAGTCTCTTAGGTCAATGCAGAGTCTCAATTTTCCGTTAGGACGTTTTGCCACGACAAGAGGTGCAATCCATTCTGAGGCCTCTACTTGTTCGATTATCCCTTCTTTAAGTAGACTTTCTAGTTGTTCCTTCACTTCCTCTCTGATCGCGAAGGGTAAATTCCGTGCTTTGTGCACCACTGGAATGTTGTACGGCTTCAACTTTATCCTGTGTTGGTACCCTTTGAGTGCGCCAATTTCGCCGCTGAATACTTTGGGGTATGTTTCTAGTAACGACTTACTGTAATTGTCTTGGCTTTGCACCACTAACACTGGATCGCTTTTGCTGGGATCGAGTATGATACCAAGGCTCCCTTGATCCATCCACCCTAGGACTGATGGACCCACAGCTGACACGTACAATTTCCTCAATGCTTCTCTCCCCTTGAATTGAAAATTGAGCTTCCTATACCCACAAACATCTATCTTTTCCCCAGTGAAAGATTTAATAGTGATGTCAGCCTTCTCCAGTTCATTGCCAATGCTAGGACTGAATTTCTTTTCCCATACATCTCTGTTGACGATAGTATAGGGCGATCCTGAGTCTGCTACAATTTTAATTTCCACTCCCCCAATGTTCATGTCGCACATTGGTTTCTTTGTTTTAGTGGCCATACTTCCATTCTCCTTCTCTATTTGCTCATCCTCCAAGTTCAGCACAAACATGTTTGTGTCATCTTCATCAGACGTTTCCTCCTTGTATTTCTCTTCTTCCTCCACAAGTTTGACTACTCTTGTGTTTTTCCTGCGGCATGCTTTCAAGAAGTGTCCCATTATACCGCAATATGTGCATCTCACATTTCGTGCCGGGCATTTTGCGTCATCTGCAAAATGTGTGTTGTTCCCACATCTGTAGCATCTTCTCTTGCTATTGGCCTGTGGTTTGATGTAGGTACCCTTTTGGCTTTTATTATTCCAACTTTGTCTGGGAGTGTATCTCTGATCACCTATTTTTGCTACCGTTTCTCCTTCTTTCTTCTCCTTATTCTCTGCGAGAACTGCCTTAGCACACCGGCCGGTTAATTCTGCCTTTCTTGCGATGTCGATGATATTCTGCAATGGGTATTCTCCCTTTGCCCATAGATTGTCTTGTATATTGCTATTCGACCCCTGCATTACAATCTGGTCTCTGATGAATTCGTCATGTAGGCCTCCAAAACGACAATTTATCGCTAAGTTTTTGAGGACTGATACATAATCATCTATTGTCTCTTCCCTACCTTGCTTCCTGTGGAAGAATTTATACCTGTCAACGCCAACGCACACGGTAGGTTTATAATAGCTGTTGAGATCGTCTATGGCATTTACAAACGTGTCTCCTTCATTTTCATCCCTTATTTTCTTGTTGATACTGTTGTACACTTCGATTCCCCCTGCTCCGAGGCAGTGCAACAGCATTTTGTACTTTTGTTCCGGTTTTAAATCTTCCACGTCGCCTATTGTCTCTATATAGTTCATAAAATACTCTCTCCACTCTTCCCATTTTGTAATTGGTTCCCCTCCTGAGGGCAAGAATGTTTGTGGTGGTGTCAGGTTCCATAGGTATCCACTCGCCATTTTTTATGTACTTTTTATTATATTTTTTTATTACATAAATGGTGTCTTATACTTTATTTTATATATTTTATTTCCTAAAGTTGTGCAGCCTGAATACTATTCCATTTTAAATTAGGTTAAATTTGGTAGCTTTATATATGTATAGCTCTTAATGGATACTGTGGTATATTTATAGCGCTTAGACAATACCTTAAGTCTTTTCACACTCGAGTTTCCTGGTGGACCCTTTGTGTATTGAACAGTGCTTAATTCCTTCCAACTCCGATTCAAACACGTTATATTTTATTTTATTTTATAAGTGTCCACTTTGTGCTTATTAGTGCAGCCCAAGCTTCCGTTTTGCACTAATCACATCTGCGAAGTGCTGTACTCTTGCACACTGCTTCCGGATGCTCTGTTTAGATTTTTTTTTTTACTCGGTCAATTTCAAGATGGCGCCACGCAGCGTGCGTATACGTCACCCGAGTGCATTCTCTGCTATTTGCTTGCAGTCCTTCACGTAGACGTACGTGCGTCACAGCTCCTGCTGATCACAGCTGTTGATGACATCTGCGAAACTCCGAAGGCTGTTGGCCGCTGCGTCCGTTGAACTGTCTCCCTTTAACCGGTAAGATTCCGTTGGGTTTTGGCAGTTGAAACTTCACCTTGAGTCCATTCTTTTTGCTTTCCACGTTCCTCTTTTGGATTTTCCTTAGTTGCTTCGATAATATTCCACATCCAGGCACAACCATGCGTGGACTACCATTCTTTCTTCTCTTTCTCCTTAATGCTGAAGCGGTGACACGCTTGATCCAGCACTAATGAACATAATAACAACAGATGCAAGCTCTAAAGGCCTAGGAGCTGTACTCACGCAAAGGGACAACAGTACAGGAAAAGAATACACTATTGCTTTCGCTTCACGTTCCCTAACGAGCTCAGAGGAGAAATTCTCTGTAATTGAGCGTGAAGCACTTGCCTGCGTATGGGCACTCGAACACTTTAGGCAATTTGTATGGGGTAATAGAGTCACCCTGTGCACAGATCATAAACCACTCACGAAAGTTTTCACAACCAAAGGACTATATGCAGCGTCACCCAGACTGGCAAGACTTTCAGTACGAATGTTCGACTATATATATACAATTCAATATGTTCCTGGGGTGAAAAATGTAGTGGCCGACTATCTAAGCAGAATGCCAGTCGATGTAGATAACCCAACAGTCAAAGAAGAAACTGAGGAGTCATGCATAGCAAATGTAGAAGAGAAATTTAAGGGCATTTCAAAAGAGGAATGGATGGAAGAACAGTCGAAAGACACAGTACTGGGTCAAGTTATGGACATGCTATCAAGGGGATGGCCAGCAAAGAACAAGTTAGAGGAAACGTTACGCCATTTTTGGGAGGTTAGAGACGAGCTATCGCACGAAGAGGGACTGCTCTTAAGAGGCGGGAGAGTCGTGCCCCCAGCAGCCTGAGGCCCAGGATCCTTAACATTTGCCACGAGGGACACCTGGGGATTGGCAAAACTAAAGGCAGAGTAAAAAATAATTATTGGTGGCCTGGAATCAGCTTGGCAGTGGAAAGATGTGTCAGAGATTGTGCCCTATGCCTAAATTCAGATAAGACCCAAGTAACCTTCAGACCACCCCTGCATCCCATTCCATGTCCATCAATGCCTTGGGAGCGGATTGGTGTGGACATCATGGGACCTATAACGGATCAAGGTGAGCAGTGGTACATCATAGTCACCATTGACCATTTTTCAAAGTGGCCCGAACTAAAATTCGTAAAAAAACAGATGCTATGTGCATTGTTAAATTTCTGGATGAAGTCTTCACGCACGAGGGTCTACCCAAACAAGTCATCAGCGACAATGGACCGCAATTCGTGTCAGAAACATTCAAAAAGTACATGGAAAGGAATCAAATTGAACACAAAACGACCTCAGTATACCACCCAGCCGGCAACGGAGCTGTTGAACGCTTCAACAGAGTGATCAAAGGGATAATTCAGTTGGCATGCAGCAATAAACTGAACTGGAAACAGGAGACACTGAGAACACTCTGGGCATTTCGTATAACACCATGTGAAACCACTGGACACAGTCCGTTTGAGATCATGCGGGGAAGGACACCGTTGTCCAAGGACAATGTAGGTTGGATCAATGCCTCTAAGAGTGTACACTGATCTTCCACCAAGGTGATGGAGAGGTTGTCAAAGGCACAAGCGTGTAGTAAGGCAAGGTACGACCAAAAGCATGGGTGCAAGCCGGTAGCTCTCAAAGTTGGAGACATAGTGAAAGTAAGAAGAAGTGGTCACATAGGCAAAGGTATGGACAGATACTCAACACCACTGTCTGTCCAAAAGCTGTTTTGCAACTCAGCATTGTTGAGCGATGGCAAGGTTTGGCACTTTTCATCCCTATCTAACCACAAACAACTCCATAAGGATCAGGACAGCCTTCAACCCGTGAACTCCTTTGAGGAACCAGCAGTGCCTGGAAAGAATTCCAATGGCTATTTCGGATGGTCAGACGATGAATCAGGATCCGGGTTTTCCACCACGGATAACCCCACAAACGATGTATCTACCCAGCAAACACCCTGCCAGACGCAAGATCCGTCCAGAGGTATCACACCTGCGCGAACATACAGACAATTGCCATCCACGCCCATGCTGGACTCCACACGCCCTGTAGGTATAAGCAGGACTGGAAGGAGATTGTTACCCCCTGTTAAATATTCAGACTATATCTGTGAGTGACGCTACTCCACACCCCATTTGGTTTCACAGCCCATTCTACTGTCTCCTCTTCCCTTCCTACCTCCTTTCCCGTTTCCTTTCTGTTCTTTCTTCTCCTCTTCCAACTTTCACTCTGCCTAAATCTTACCTGTCCTATTCCCCCACGGTTGTTGTTCCTCTCAGAAGGGAAGATGTGTTGTGTTTGTAGTCTTAGTCCCCTTAAGGGACACCGTATATGTCCTTGCCATCTGTTGTCCCTGCGAGGACACCGTTCCGCCTGCTGACGTCACCTGCAGTCAGCTGTGCCTTGACAGATGACAGCTGGTGACCGTCGCGGCAGTGCACGATCTACGCTCCGTGTGGAGCCCGTGTTGGTTATGAATAAAGGACTTGTTCTTTACACTCTCCAAGCCTCCGAGAGGCTTTACAATATAAACATTGCATGAGGATACTACATATCCTATCCCTTTTATACTGAACAATAAAAAGAACCAAACTAAAATTGAAAACAACTATACACAATAATGTACACAAGAAGTAAACCATCCATTAACCCAGGGATGCAAGAAATGACACATCACGAGAGGGAAAACGGAAGTACATAGAAAGAAAGAAGAATGGAAGAATAGAAATGCACATGCACTATACCCATCCTCTTCCTTTAATAGTAAACAAATAAAAAGTATATAGCATAATAAGAGCTCACACACACACAAGTGAGCAAGACATGTAACGAGTAAAGTGAACAACAAAAATAGCATGGGACTGACACCCAAAATGTAACAAATGACGTTGCATGGGACTTGCACCCAAGAACTTTGTGCAGCAGAAAGCAGCACAGTGTGACAAACGCACACAATACGTCGACACAACACAACGACGTAAACGCACTGGCTGAAGCGCAGGGCGACTTATACACCAAAAAAAACACAACATGTCGTTCAAAAGTGTAACTGAGACTGACACCCAAACACAGACATCCAGACGAAAGGATGTACATCAAACCCACTGTGAGGAATGACATATGCCCAAGAACAAGGAGCGTAACTATAAGTGTCACATGGGACTAAAACCCAAGGACATGTACAGCATCATTAAATAACAAATGCAGTACAGTGTGGCACACGCACACAAGGTAATGGGATTAAAACCCATACCTAACATAACAAATCCGTAAATAAGAGAAATGTGACTTGAACCCACTCCCATCCCCTAAGACAGGGATAAAACACAAGAACATGCGTGTACCTGAGACATGGGACTAAGACCCACTCCCATCCCCATGGATGGGATTCTACATCTGAAAAATAGAAGCAACAAACTGACATTTCTACCAAAATACATGACTTGTTATGGTATAAGACAACTAAAACCCATTATTAGAAAAGTAGGTGGGACTAACACCCCTAAACATTGAGTATATGGGACTAAAACCCATTACTAATTACATAGGTAGGACTGACACCCCCTATACACAAACATATGAGTCACAGCGAGACTAACACGCACAAAAGCATACAACTTGCAGCACAAAGTGACTCACAGGCAGACAGAGAAATGCCACCATACACTGTGAAGACGGGAAAGACAAACAGGTAGAGGGACTAAAACCCCTTCCCATCCCTTAAGAGGGATACAGGCTTTGCACAACTACAAGCCAAAACCACAATGAAAAAAAATGACCACCCTCCAGTAAAGGACAAAACAACCACCCAAAATATGTTCATGGATTATTAAAAATGCAGGCATATGAAGAAAACGAGTCACTGTCCATTTTGAATACAGTGTATGTACATGACAGCTACAGTTAAACATTCCTTGAAAGTGGTAGCCAATCCTAAGATGGCGGTACGTTGTGTACGACATGCCGAATGGCTCTCAGCACGTTTCTGTTGCACTGCGTCTCTCAGCAGCCCTGAACTCAGCAGAGATCACGGCGTCACAGAGGTTCCCACGACGATACTCCAGGACTCCATCACAGATCGTCGCCATAAATATGTAGTAGTCTTGTCCCACATGTTCAGGTGATAAAGTAGACGCTGTAGACGTGGCCAGGTAGATGTAGAAGATGTTTATTAAGTTCTTAGGAAGTAGTTACATCAAGCTGTAACAGGCCCCACCAGGAGCAGCCTCCTAGCTGCTCAGCCCATCTTCTCAACTGTCATCCAACCATCCACACTAGCACCCAGGCATTCCACTCACACTAACATTCTACACGGAACACTCACACTGGCTGAGCAGCATAGAGCAGGGTGAAAGGGAACATATAAACATTGCATGAGGATACTACATATCCTATCCCTTTTATACTGAACAATAAAAAGAACCGAACTAAAATTGAAAACAACTATACACAATAATGTACACAAGAAGTAAACCATCCATTAACCCAGGGATGCAAGAAATGACACATCACGAGAGGGAAAACGGAAGTACATAGAAAGAAAGAAGAATGGAAGAATAGAAATGCACATGCACTATTCGAAGTAAATTAGCCACTGTTTTCGCAAGTTTAACCTCAACAATTTTTTTAATAAATCGGTTTTATGCCCCTGTCACTGCTGAAGCCTCCTGTACACCATCCAAACACTGCACCCAGACAGCATTTTGTTAATGTCTCCTACGGTGTGTGTCAAATACAGTAGCCTGACAGGCAGTGAAGTCGGGCTAAGCGAAATAAGGGGTTTCACTAGTCGGATAACATTTCCAAATGCAAAAGTGGTTGAAGTTTGCCCACTTCACTTTATCTCACTTAGGTGAAGCTTTGGCTGCTAAGACCCTGAAAATGGATGTCCATGTCTCCTCCTGGTCATGACGGCTAACTAAAGACATTGGCTGTGACTATGAAGAGTGATTTGCTTGCTGCCAATGAAGACTTCACTTACATATGAGTGGCAGTGAGTACAAATAGTTCTTCTCTGCTGCTGCGAATTGGTTAGTCACCTCTGGAAGCACTACTTCTTAGGGTGGAACTTCTGATGGTGGGTAAACATTGGTGTATGGCTGCCAAAAAACAGGCAGAGATCCCTTCAGGGATCTGAGCAGTATGAATGGTTGATGCTGCTGTACAGGGCCTCTCCCAATTCTTTTTAGGTCTGGGTTTTGAATGTGTAGCTGTCAAACAGACATTTTACTAACAAGGTACAAAGAGTGGGTTTTTGGGCCCGCCCTTTCCAAGCATTGGCTTTGTTTGACCTGCCTGTTTCAGCCATTGGTTTGTAACTTTGCTAACAAAGTCTTGGCTCAGCCTCTCACCTATGCTATTGGCTATTTGTACATATACTCCACCTCCATTGGAGTGCTAGCATTGAACTGCATGAAGAACTACTTTACAATGTAGCCCTCTGTACCCAGCGGCGGTCATTGCAGGTAAACGCGGTGGGGTGGGAAAGGGGGGGGAGACGAGGGAATAGGGAAAATTAAATTAATAAATAATTCCTATTCCGTTGTCTGTCAACATCACCCTCACCCCGCCCCACCGCGCTTACCTGCACGGAACGCTGCTGTCTGTACCCCATCTGCTGCCTCCCTTTCCTGTGTTCCACTGCAATGTATTAACGCTGCATTTGTGAGCACATGAAACCCACACCCACTGGCTTTGCCTTTGCTTGTTTTATTTTAACTTCTTCAGCTTCTCACTTGGAAAGTTGCAAACTTTAAAAAAATATGCAAAGTTGTAATACATCTTCTTAAGTTCGCACAGAACAAAGAAGAGCAAGAGGTCACATTTCTTCTGCAGGATTTACTTCTTAGTCACCGTCGCCACACAGTCGCCATGCCAGCACTGTGGGCAGGCAAAGGAGAGCAGGGGCTGTGAGTGACTGATACAGGGGTGGGCTGTGTTACAAGAGAGAGGGTGCACGACAGGCACATACAAAATCCTTCCATTGGTGAAAGTTGAAAATCAGTTCCATTCTTTATCTGGGCTCTGAGTCTAGTGTTCAACAGAAGTGGTGGGTCTGAGCTCTCCTTCCCTGGGCGTGGATCCTGGACAGACTGGCCACAAGAATCACTAATGACCAGAGCACTGTGAACTGGCCACATGTCCAGGAGCCGGTTATTAGAGTCTGTGTGGAGAGTCATGGCAGGAATGCATCACCCACACTACAGAATGCCAGGAGATGCAAGTTCAAAGGCAAAGCTTCTTAGTGCTCAGTGGCTCCCACCCTTGCACTGACACTACAGTGCAGAAGATGAATGAATTTATTAGAGGTTTGGGCAGCCATGGACAGACGCCAGGGGCCTCAGCGCTGTACAGTAAGTGGGAAAAACCTAAGTAAGCCCGATCCATGCAGGGACACTGCAGTTTAACCCATTGCGCTGCCAGTGCGTCACTTTTTTTGACGCACGGGCGGCGCAATGGGCTTGCCCATATTTACAAGGCCACGTAAAGTCAACCTGCGTGACTTTTCATGGCCTTGTAAATATGGGCCTCTTTCATGCATTACTCTGCGTGAAAGGGGCATTCCATGGGTGTTGCTGTGGGTGTTCCCACGCAACATCCATGGAATCTGGCACATTCCCAGATTTATAAAGTTTTGTAAAGCTTAGAATGCGTCAAAATCCAACGCCTCCCCAAGGGAGCTGTAGGAATGGAGCAGCGAGGAGAAATACTTTATTTCTCCTTGTTTTTTCCTCTTTCTATGCATGCTGCATTCTGAAGCACGCATTCTGCAGCACGCATCGAAAGAGAAAAATACCATTCTCGCAGCGCAGGCACCCTTGCAAAATGATGCAAGGGTGCCTCGCTGGTGCATGGCAGCCAATTGTGCACCAGTCCAGGGGAAAGCACAGGGATGCATCGTATTGTTGTTAATACATCGCATCCCTGTGCTTTGTAGATGACGCAGCACGGCACAACTAAATGGCTTGCGGCGCCGCACCATTTTCTTGTAGATGAGGCCACAATGGTCAGATTAGCACGTAACAACTTGCTGATGTAGTACACGGAGAAAGAGCTGAGCATTTGAGTTCACTCAGGGATGATAAACGGTACGTAGAAAGCAGAATGACTGGAATTATGTGAATCTGCAGCTGCAGCGTTTTCTGCATAGTTATGGATTTACCACACAACACATAATTCATTGTCTGCTGCATAATTTTCTGATTTCAACAAAAATGTTGTTTCTAGCTTGAACAGATCAAAAGTCATTTTAAAATGGGCCACGCGTGGTGCCACAGAGCAGCAGACCCTTTGCTAAGATTAACTGGTCACGCTTCAGATGCTGATTGCTGTATTTAGATAATCTTCTGCTATCTGTGCCCACACAGTACTATTGTGTGTTAAAATGACAAAGAAGACAAATAATACAACCATTGAATATGTTGCTTAAGGCACATAATTTAGTCAACCCTTCCACATAATGTGGTCCTCCGTTGCCACATAAACTCTAGGAAACATAGGAATCGGTAGGTGGGAAGTAGGAGGTATACAGAGACTGAGAAAGTTGCGTATGTACAGATACATGGGAAGTACAAAGTTAAATGTAATAGATATCAACATATAAACCTACTGAGAAGATATCCAATGTTATGTGCAAGAGGCTAAACAACAATTGTTACTTAAGCTGTCATCACTGTGAAAAGATGGGGCATGGGTATGATCAAGAGATGCGCCGGCAGGTTTGAGGAACATAGGGCAGGATGTGCAAAGCCATGTTGCGATGACAAACCTGTGATTACCCACTTACGCAGGGCATACACAACCCTGAATAAAATTAATAAATATTGTCCAGGAGCTCAAGCAAAGTCCCCAGATGTAGTGAGGAGGGGGCAGAGCAATTTCACATGGTGTGGTTGTGCCCCACCCTGGCAAGTGATGACTCGCACTACTAACACAGTAACAGACACAACTATTAGGACAATGCCTGAGACCTCCATCCCAGAGTCGTACCCATGACCTAAGGGAAAAAAATTGACTAGTAAATTTATAGACCTTCCCTTGAGACTGGCTAAAAAAAAGGGTGACAATGAAATGGAAACAAGATGTGCTCAGGTGGGCTGAATATGGCAGTATGACACTTTATCTGGAGGTTAAGAAGGGGAAATGGACAGGTGGACGCAGTACGTGCTCGGGAAGATGGCTTCGTTAGCAGAGCCAGATAAGAGAGTTAGGGCCAGATTTTTAAAAAAAAGAGGCTGCGCTGTGTTGCGTGACAGGGAGGGAGCAGGAGAGTGCCATATCTACAGAGATAAGGCTCTCGCTCCCCTTTCCCTAGTGCTGGCGCTGATTTCAGCTGTCGTGCGCCACACACACACCTTAGCACCATAGCGCTAAGGTGCGTGCCTGAATCTAGCATAGGTTTTGTACAGGAAGGGTACCCTTCCTGTACAAAATACTATGCTAGATTCAGGCACGCACCTTAGCCTAGACAAGTTTCAAAGCTGTTCCTACTTTGTATGTGTGCTGCACACGGCAGCACGCATGCAAAGTCGGAAAAGCACAGAGAAATTAAAACATTTTTCCAGCTAGCGCCTCCTTTGAAGTGGCATTGACTTTTGGCGCAAAATCCTGTCTACAATTCTTTGTAGATACGGTTTTACATCAAAAGTCATGGGTGATTGCATGAGAACGCCAAATTACCACCCATGTAACGCCCCCTCGGCGCTAAGTAACGCAAAGCAGTGCTTCGCGCTGCTTTGTGCTACTTTCAGGGTGTTTTCCAGTGCAAAACGCACTGGTTAGCGTCACTTTTGTGACGCAAAACAAGCGCAAATTGTTTGAAAATCTACCCCTAAATGTGAATAGCAGCCTAGAAGTAGCCGTGTGGTGCACCCACTTGTGGGCAGTAGGGAAACAGTGAGTGCTTTGAATGACCAGAGTGGGGTTGATGTGGTTGAAACTTCGTGCTGATCATTAACAGGCACGGGCAGAAGTGAATGCTGGAAATCGTGTTTACATTACTTAAGTTAGCATTGTCATTAGTTTTTAGCTATTAGAAGGAGGCAAGGCAATTAAAGGTTATAAGTCCAATGGTTGAGGTACAGAGAGTGCAGTTATAGGGGTTGGAACTAGTCATATGTCACAGAATCATGCAAATCACACTTCAAGAATGGAAAGAAGAGATGAATGAAACACCAAAATAGGCATGGAATAGAACTATTGCTGGACATGCACTGGCACCTGATGGGGATGGAAGATAAGGACAAATACTGTTGATCAATTTAATGATATGTTAATTGCTATAAAATGTGTTTTTTATAAATTACGCTTGCAAAGGCCAGCCCTATTGTCTTTGCCAATGTTTGTTTAAATACCAGCATTGGATCCTTCAAGGAACAGGTGCTGCATTAAAAAAAAAAAGAAATCATATTTGTAGACACTGGGATGGTGGTCTGCTGTTTGCAGCCAATCACAGGGAGTCACAAATAGCAATCCGCCAAATTAATAGTCATTAGTAGTTACGCCGTTCTGTAACGCTCTGTGACTAGAAATTTTGCAATGGGAACTAGGTCTTGAAACATCAACAAGACTAGTAATAAAAGGTTAGCACACAATTTTCATCCACTATTTGTGACCAATCTCTTAGTACAGCTGACCAATAGACTAAACAAGGTACAGTTGTGACATTTCTGTATACTAAGGGCCTGATTATGAGTTTGGCAGTGTGGGAGTGGGGCGGCATGCCACCACCCTGCTCCCACACTGCCAAACCTCACCGCCGCCCGCCAGATTACGAGTTTTCTCGTGGTCTGGTGGGAGGTCCTTTGGCGTTACCACTGCGGTGCCTATTAAAATGGTACCACAATGAGAACGCCAAAGCCTGTGCCCACCCTGCATCCATACGCAGCCATGAGGGAACAGTGAGCCCTGTAGGGCCCCCTTAGTTTCCTCACCGCCACAGGTTTCATGGCGGGCTCACCACCATGAAATCTGCGACGGTGAGGAAACCCGTAACATGCTTGGTAGTGCCGCAGCAGCACCGCCAGCATATTGCAGCCCACAGACCACCACGCCACTGCCAGGGATTGCGGATCCCTGGCAGTTGCGTTGTCCTATGGCGGTCGGACCACTGGTGCGGCAGTCCCCGACCACCACCGCACCTCCACAGCAAGTTTGGCAGTCCTATGGACCGCTAAACTCGAAATTAGGTCCTTAATCTGAGTGTAGTGTAGCTGAACAGGTCATGTTATTCGTTTACTAGCACATTAAGGTTTATTATTAGATTAATCTATGCAGCAAGATGACATATATAACTGAATCTTTCTATTTTTCCACATGATGCATGGTGCAGAAGTCTCATCTGACGCACTTCCAAGGAGACACGAGTGGTGGGCCTGCAAGAAGGGCGTGCAGTTACTCAGCAATGATTTTAACATGCTCGTGGGAAACTCTTCCCCAAAAGGGGGGCTCTGGGAGAGGCTTGCCTTCTGGTCCTCACACACTGGAGTGACAGATCACTGCCTGGCAGCCAGATACATAAGAGCTGTGATTCTTTTAGCTTCTAAGCTAAATTCCTGGAAAATTGGAGG
Source organism: Calotriton arnoldi (assembly GCA_963921515.1). Classification (NCBI taxonomy): domain Eukaryota; kingdom Metazoa; phylum Chordata; class Amphibia; order Caudata; family Salamandridae; genus Calotriton; species Calotriton arnoldi. The sequence goes on from CAWUFW010014749.1 coordinate 174,836, forward strand.
CGACAATTACCGGTAATAGACACAGTCGTGGAGCGTTCTCTCTCTGAAAGAGCAGGCGAGGTGTTAGCTGGGGTCCAAGGCCTAGAAACCAGTAGCTGCCTCTTGTGTGGTTTTCTCTCTCTCATTCTGTAAACGTTGTTTTGGAAATCATTAGTGGGGTTTTCGAGAAATGTTTTGGTGTGAGGGTTTCAAAGGCTGGATCAGAAATGTTTTGGTGTGAGGGTTTCAAAGGCTGGATCAGAAATGTTTTGGTGTGAGGGTTTCAAAGGCTGGATCAATAGCTCTGGAAACGGATTTGGGAAAATGCGGTTGAGACCGTGCAAGCTTCATTAGTGACAGTGCAGACTGCATCCATCACATATTGTGGCAGCTTCGTCAGAGGAAGGGGAAGCTTGACCAGTCGAAGTGCAGGCTTCATCAGGGATAGCGCAAGCATCATCCTTGATAGCGCAGGCGTCATCCGTGAGAGTGGAAAAAGCTTCATCAGTGGCAGTGGGATTTTCATCTACAACAGAGGAAGTTTCATTAATAATAGCTGAAGCTTTACCATTGATAGCTTCATTAGTGATACTATTAGCTGCATCAGTGACAGTGCAGGCTTCATCAACAATAGCACAATCTTTATCATTATTAGGGCGTTTAGAAATATGCGACAGTGAAGTACCAGATTATGCGGCAGGGGTAATGTGACGCCTTTTGTGATAGTATTACACCTGTTAACACTGTCTGGGCAAAGGTTTCAGCTCATTAGTACCAGTTTAACACCAAAATGCATCAATAAGCAACAGAAAGGTGACCGGTTAGCCTTTGTGAAGGGCCTTTTGACTGTGTGGCAATAGGTTTTGCTTTGTTTTTAGTAGATTCGTTTGACCTAGTTTTTTGTGTGAAAATCAGCAGATTATCTAGCAGATTATGTGTCAAATGTGTCAAATCCGTAATTATGTGGCAAATGCTGCAGCCGACAATCACATAATTCAAGTGGAAAGATCACATAATTTGAGTGGCCATGGTAAGAGTAAAGCATCATCATTAACAGAGGAAACTTAATTAGTGATAGTGGAAGCTTTATCACTGATAGAGCACGCGTCATCAATGATAGTGCAAACTTAATCAGTGATAGTGTAAACTTCATCTATGACACTGGAAGTTTCATCATTGATACAGGAAACTTTATCTGTACTGGAGAAAGCTTCATCAGTGACAGTGCAATCTATCTGTCATAGTGCAGACTGGATCAGTAATAGTGCAAACTTTATCAGTTATAGTGGATGTGTCATCAGGAACAGTGGAAGATTCATCATTGATACAGGAAGCTTCATCAGTTCTAGAGTAACTTCATCAGTTTCAGTGCAATGTTTATCAGTAATAGTGCAAACTATTGATCCAGCGCGATATTAGCAAACAGCATTCATACACCATATACTCACTTGGGCCCATACATTCACACTACGCTAATACTTACGCTGGGTGTCAGATATACTCTTATATCAAAAATCCCTGCTACCAATTACCTTCTGATTGAAGAGTAATAACTTATCAATGGATCCCCTTGCTAATTGGGAAGTTTAAAATGAGTGACATTCACTTATAATACATAATCCTGAAATAACCACAGAGTCAGGAAATTTTAAAATGTTTATCTAATAGTTTTAGCAGAGTAAAATACAGGAAAAAACACAGTATTTGATCAGAACACCCATGTGAAAGCTTAGAATAATTATTGCTAATAAATCACGGTGTTTAAGAAAGAGAGGATAGAAACAGCAGCGCAACTAAAGGTTGCATTATAGTTACCTAAGTGCGAGAACCAAGCCCCTTAGCCAAGGAGTTGGAAAGAATAGGACCCTGGAAGGATGAAGAGCAAGGACCTCCTTCAGGATCAGTGACAGGACTGGTGACTTCTCTACAACGACGCCTGCGCCGTTCCCCTCTCTGGCACTCGATTTCTCCTCGATTCTCCCGTCTAATGGACTCCGCCGCCCCCTCCTCAGGACCTCTTCCGGACAGGGATTCAGTCAGCAACCGATCAGCATGGCAGCCTGGAGCTCTTCTGTATGTTCTGAGAGTCTGTGCTAGCTAATTACTAATGCTATATTCTATTATACCCTTCTACGCCCATGTATCTCCCCTTAATGTTGCTAAAATATGGGACCACTACTTCTGATTGGGCAGGGACAGGAGGTGGATTCTCGCACCATGACAGATTTGGCCTAAATTGTAAAGCCTATTGTCTTTACGTTCCCACCCTTCAAATTAATACATTCGCTTTATTTCCCACCCGTCTCACGACAAATGTACACCAATTTTCATAGACAATGTATCTATGCGTGGCAGGAAATACAGTAGTTATAACATCTTTGGCCATCAGGTCACGGCCTTGTGAGACGTCCAAGTTGACTTCATTTTGGCAGTCATTCAGGACACATGCGCAGAACCCTCTGCTTCTCGAGTTTCAAGTCACCAACCCAGGCCCAAGATTACGAGTTACTAAAAGTGCATGAAGAAAATATTAAAATCACAAATAAAACGTTTCACTGTATACCCACTTTCCTTATCTTCTAATCCCATTTAATTATAAATCCTATCCCGCATTAATAGCGTTAAGAAACGACAAATTAGTAATGACACGAGAGCAAGCTGAAGCATGTGAAAACATTGAGCAGCCATTTTAATGACACACTGCGCAGTAGCAGAAATTTCCCACCAAGCAAAGAAAGACGTCACACCATGTGATCAGGTTGCGACATGCGCAGAGAAGTTCACGCGCTTAAGCGGCCATTTTAGATTAGGAACAAGCGTTATTCGTTAGTAAAACACATAGGCAAGCATCCTGACTATTCGTGTAGTGTATGCAAGGATTAATACAGACAATACAAGTTTTAATATTAATACTATGAGGAAGATTGAATCCAAGCAAGTTTCATTTATGAAACCTTGCTCCATCAATTCCCTCTCTGATGGCGTTTCTGAGCCATCAAAACAAAAAAAACTACCCTCAATCAGATGCCAACTTCTAGCAAATCACTTCATTCTCATTTTCATTTTTAGCTTTTCTACTTTTACAATCTCCTTTCAACTTTTTGTACAGTTCACTTTTCCATTCTTCAAGTTCGATTTCGTCCCTCTTTCTCTTCTTCCCTTTTTCTGTCACTTTATACGTTCCATTCTTTCTACAACATTTGCACCAAAATACTATTGTCAGAACTATTATAGCTATCCCTGCTAAGGGAACTAGTATTTGACCTATAAGTCCTTTACCTATATTAGCAAACCAGGTTCCAATTGACGATATACTATTTGTCAATCTTTCCCACACACTATCAACTTCCAGTGGTTTAAGTTCCTTCTCAAGTTTAGTTATGTTTTGAATATACGTTCCAATCTCTGCACTCTTATCAGGAATATAAGTGCAACAATGTTTCGTCTTCAATAATTTACAGACTCCTCCCTCTTTTGCCAATAGAATGTCAAGAGCAAGTCGATTTTGCATTACCATAGACCTAATTGCAACCATTTCCGCATTAATCATTAGAAAACCTCCAGCAGTATCCGTTGATAAACGATCAACCACTGTAGACAATTTACATATTTTCCTTGAGTTCAGAATTATTCCCACTGAAGGTATCAATGCACCAAATATATCACCTACTATTTCAGAAAAACTAGCTCTTTTACTACGTATTAATTCGCCATTGTTTTCATTGCTTCCAGTGTTTCTTTTTACGTGGTATATTTTTGGAAAAACTATTCCAAAATAACAACTTCCATACCACCGTGCAGGAAGCCTAAAGTAAGCCTTATTCCCGCAGACATAATATATTCCAGGAAAAACTGAATCTGTTCCTCCTTTGAGTCCCCAACCTCCCAGAATTAAAAAATTGTGTTCGCATTCACTGGTACCGATGAAAACATTGTTATAATCAGTCTTTAACCTATGAAGACATATTTTCCCTGTCTTTACAAAAACCAGAGCCATAGCAGCTTGAGCTTTGCCAGGTGTGTAACTTCCCTCTTTCTCAGCCCAAGGTGGTAAATGAGCCTTATGCTCAGAAGCTTTCTTTTGAAAATCCTGTCTTCTATCTTCTACTAAATTCAAAAATATTTTCTCTTCTTCTAGTAAAGAACATGTTAGATTGTGTCTACGTGCATGTGTTATGTCTATTGATTTCATTGTTAAGAAAAATTCTCCCATAAACTGTGCATCTAAAGCGCTAAGAACTGGGTTCATACTTTTGCGAATCGGAACCTCAGAAAATATCACATCTATATTCGAATAGTAATATTGTAATCTACCTGTACTATAAAATAAACTTGTTAATACACTACATGAAATGCCATATGTCAATGGTAAGTGATGGTATGTTAATCCTTCTGCTACTGATTCAGGTAACTTCATACAGACATAACAATTACTAACTTCCATGGTGTCTACATACTGAAACAATAACTTTGTGAACACATTTAAACTAGTGTCATTATCAGCTATCTCATGATGAATTTCTGCCTCATCTTCTGCCATTAGCTCTACTCTATTGCCCTTCATGTTTGCTGTCCTCCCTATAGTTTCATTATTGTTCTTTTTATCTATTATCATCAGGTAAGGAACTGCTACAATCAGGACTAACCATACTATAAGCACCAATACTAGACTACATATGCAAATTGCACAGCATCTTCTACAACATTTTCGTTTTGGTCTCCCAGTAACTCTATCATCAGGCATTTTTCGACAAGGAAGATTGCTCTTCTTATCTCTATTCCTTTTCTTCAGCGGATTCTTTTGCTTAGTCAGGGTGGTCTTGTTTCTTTTTCGTAGATTAGTTCTGCACTTGTTCCTTCACCACCACTGTCACTTGATTCTGAGCTTTCAAAGTCTTCAAGAATGATATAAGTCCAGTCAGGACCCTTGAATTTGTTATTCACGAGTCTCAATCTTTTACTTTTTCTTTTCCCAGACTTTTCTCTTGTTCAGTTTGACTTGTTACTTCAGGTACTTGATCTGGATCTTCACTTCTGGTTGTTATGTGGTATTTTACTCTTTTGATGACACTTGGCCAATGATCTCCTTTTCTTGTTTTCTTTGTTGACACTGTTTCTCTGTCTTTGTCTTCAGTGATCTCGTTAATTTCACTGCTTTGTAATTCTTTATTTTCTTTGTTTACTGCTTCTTTTGTTTGTTCTTTTTCAGGTCTGATTGGTTTCTCTGTAACAGCACCACTGTGAGTTTCCAATAGTTGACTTTGTTCTTTGTTTAATTCTTCATGTTCATTTTTATCAGACTCTTTTTCTTCTGTAAATTCTTCTTGACCTAACTGCTTCTGATCAGGGCTTATTGCACTGTGTACTTCTGCAGCCTGACCTGCTTCTTCTAAACCTGTCTCTCCCTGTTCAAACTCTATTAAATCTTCACTGTTTTCAGTCCAGTTTTCTTTCCCTATCTGATTTGGTTCAGGGTCGTTTACTAGCTTGTCTTCTTGATCCTGAACCCCTTCTTCTTCACCTATTTGATCTTCTTCAATTGTTTTTAATTTCTCTTGTCTTCTTGTTCGGTGGAAAACCTCAGGAACTTCGACTACTGGTATCCAATTCTGACTTGTGCTCGGTTGTTCTCCGTCAGCTTCTCTCGAACCTCGAGCTTGAGATTCTTCAGCTGGGCAACCTTCAGCTTCTTCAGTGATTGGCGTTGTCTGAGGGTTCTCTTCTTCAGGGTCTGGTACTCTCTTTGTGTGGCGTACGTGAATCCAATTCGGAAATCCTGCACACTTCACTGCTGTATTGGTGGTCAATATGACTTGACAAGGTCTGCTCCACCTGGGTGATAGACACGTTTCTCTGGTGTGATTCTTCACTACCACCCAATCACCAGGATTCAGATCATGTTCTAGTTCAGGCTGCCTGGAAACTGCGTCTTCTCCAACCTGGTGAGAGACAGAACGCACTAGGTCAGCCAATCCTTTACAATAGTCCAGCACCATATCATCAGATATATTCACCAGTTTGTTTGTGGGAACATGTGTTTGTCTCATTGCTCTTCCCATCATAATTTCGTGTGGGCTCAATCCTGTTGTTCTGTCAGGTATGCTTCTGAGTCCCATCAGAACAAGTGGCAATGCATCAGGCCACTCCAATGATGTCGATGCACACATTTTTCCCAACCTCGATTTTATAGTGCCATTCAACTGTTCAACCACTCCAGAAGCCTCTGGACGATATGCACAATGCAATTTCTGTTTGATTTGAAATGCTTCACAGATTATCAGTGATCACTTCATTGTTAAAGTGTTTTCCTCTATCTGATTCCAAAGATACTGGGAAACCAAACCTAGGTATGAGCTCTCTTAGTAACAGTTTTGCAACTGTAATGCTGTCATTTCTCCTAGTTGGATAAGCCTCCACCCACTTTGAAAACAGACATACTATCACTAGTACATATTTCAACCCTCTGGATGGTGGTAACTGTATGAAGTCAAACTGGAGTCTTATGAATGGACCTTCTGCTTTCCCAATTTTCCCAAACCCAATTATTGTTTTCCTGCCTGTGTTGTGCATTTGGCAAATTAGACATCTCTGGCAAAGACTCTCTGTAACAGCTCTGAATTTGGGATTGTACCAATTTTGTCTGAACAATCTAATCATTGCATCTCTCCCTATGTGTGTGTCTCCATGATACATCCTGGCCATTTGTGAGAGTAAACAATCTGGCATGACTGGTCTGCCATCTGTACTGACCCATACTTCATCCTCTCTTCTTTGAGAACAACCCACTTTGATCCACAAATTTCTTTCAACTACATCAACCTCATCTTGCAATCTTTTCACTTCATTCCAAGTTTCAGGTGGCATAAACAGCATGAGTTGGCAGCTGATTCCCATTCTTTCCACCCTCTTATTGACTGACGTTCTGGTCTTTGCACAATATTGAGCCACCAGATCCGCATATCTGTTGCCGACTACCACCCAGTCATCTCCTGACTGATGTGCGGCACACTTCACCACAGCCAATTCTTTTGGTGATTGTATTGCTTCTAGCAATTCCCTTACAAATTGTCCATTTTTAATGGGGGATCCTGAAGAAGTCATGAAATCCCTCTGCATCCATAATTGGCCAAAATCATGCACAACCCCATAACCATATTGACTGTCAGTGAATATGGTTATTCTCTGATTCCTCCCAATTTTGCATGCTTTTATTAGTGCAATCAATTCAGCTACTTGTGCAGATTTTACTCCTGGTAAATAGGATGCTTAGACTATTCCAGTTAATTCGCATACTGCATATGCAGCAGTTAGTTTACCGTCTTCATGTCTCTGACATGAACCATCAACAAATAGCTCCTTGTCTGGCTTTTTAAGAGGCTGTTCCTCTATATCTGGGTGAGGTTTTGTGCATAATTCTGTAATCTGTACACAATCATGTTCATCTTCTTCGTCATCTTTATTTGTCTCATGATATGGTTCTGGTAGTAAGGTTGCTGGATTTATTATTGTACACCTTATCATGGTCACATTCTCAGCACCCATTATTATTCTTTCATACTTAGTCAGCCGACTAGGAGTAAGATGCTGAGTTCGGGTTCTTGTCAACAGAATCACAACTGCATGTGGAACATAGACCTTTACAGGATGTCCCATCACAATTGACTCACTTTGTTCAATGCTCAAACAAGTTGCAGCCACTGCTTTTAAGCATCCTGGCAACACGGATGCTACAGGGTCCAATGTAGCAGAAAAATATGCTATAGGACGTCTGTCCAGTCCGTGTCTCTGAGTCAGGACAGAAAGTGCACAATTTTCTCTCTCATGACAGAATAGTGCGAATTCTCTTTTATAATCAGGCATGCCTAAGGCAGGTGCTGAACAAAGAGCATTTCTCAATTTTACAAAGGCTTCTACACTTTCATCTTCCCACTCCACAGGGTCCTTTGCCTTCTTTTTGGTCATGTTAATCAAAGGCTTAGCCAACATGGAAAAACTTGGTATCCATTGTCGACAGTAACCTACTATTCCTAGGAACATTCTTACTTGTCTTTGTGTTACAGGCATTTGCATTCTTTTTATTAATGCTACTCTTTCAGAGGTTACTCTTCTTTTTCCCCTCTCAATTTGGTGTCCCAGATATTTAACAGCTGTGGTACAGAACTGTAATTTCTCAGGTGAGACTTTATGCCCTTCCTCTGCCAAAAGGTTTAAAAGTGCTATGGAATCAACAACACAGTCCTCTCTGGTGTTTGACGCGACTAATAAGTCGTCAATATATTGTACTAAGACTGAGCTTCCTGGCATCACTAATTTTTCAAGGCACTTTTTCAATATCTGATTAAAAATGGAAGGACTTTCTGTGTACCCCTGAGGAACACGATTCCACACATAGACTTTGTTTTCGAATTTAAATGAAAATAAATATTTGCTGTCTGGGTGCAACGGAATTGAAAAGAATGCTTGACACAAATCAATTACTGTAAACCATCCTGCACTCCAAGGAATCTGGTACAGAATTACTGCAGGATTTGGCACTATAGGACAACATGGTTCCACAATTTTGTTAATTTTCCTCAGATCTTGAACAATCCTATATTTTCCGCTAGGTTTCTTTAAACCCATTATTGGTGAATTACATGGGCTACTCATCACTTCTTTCAGTATGTTTTGCTCAACCATCCGGTTGATTTCTTCAATAACACCTGCTTTAACTTCTGCACTCATTTTGTACTGTTTTGTATTTGGGAAAATCGCACCTTCCTTTACAGTGATTTTAACTGGATCTATTTTAGCCATGAGTCCTACTTCTTTTCCTGTGAAATCCCATACTATGGGGTTTACTGTACCTTTAATTCTTCTGGCAACTCATCCTCTTGTTATTAACTGAGAACATTTCATCTACTTCTGTACCTTGTTTTGCAACCATAATTTTATATACATGATCTTCGTCTGGGGTTTGTACTGCCACACCATCCGGTGTGCAGAAAATTGTGCAATTCATCTTACACAATAAATCCCTACCTAGTAAGTTCACTGGGCTAGAATCACACACTACAAATTGATGCATTTCTCTGAAATTTCCGATTTTAACTTCCATTGGTTCGGTAAGAGGTGTTCTAATTCTTTGGTTAGCAACACCTACCACTTGGATATCTTCACCAGAGAGAGGAAGGTTTGGGACGTCTGCTGTTCTTACAGTAGACCTGGTAGCACCAGTGTCCAAAAGAAAAGTAATATCATTACCTCTCACTTTTCCTTCAACATATGGACCTGACTGATCTACCTGCAAGGATGCGCCAAGTACGCACTCCTGCTCCCCCTCTCCTAGGCACCGTCATGCATCAAACCTGCAAAAGTCATCCTGCAAAAGAAATTGTGAGGTCATATAATCATTCTTACCACTTCCTCCTGGGTATCCGATGTCTGTACCGTGCTTTGCTCTGCTTACATTACCCTGAACAGGTGGAGATGGTAACTGACTCTGAGGATTTACCCCTGCTGTGAGTCATTCTGCGTCTGTGAATTTAAATTTTGATTTGGGCCATTATTATTTCGAATCTTTTTACACTCGTCCTTCCAATGCCCCAATTTTCCGCATCCATGACAAGGAAATTTCTTTTTAGCCTCTTCTCTACTCATTCGTCCTTTCATTCTTCCACCATTTCCAGAATCACCATTCGTTCCAGAGTCTTTTCCCTGAGTTTCATTAGGATTATCTAAGTTAATCCCCTGCTTCTCAGCCATTTTTACCTGTGCCCACATTACTTTTTCTTGCAATTTCTTGTGTCTGTCTTCGATATCATCCCCACAATATTTTGCATATTTCAGAATCTCATCGATGGGTTTCCCTTGCCAGCAAAGCATATGCTGCTTAATCATCTGGCAAATCTCGGGCTTCAAACCGTACACGAATCAGTATACAAACTGACTCATGACTTTTGTCTCCAATGTCCTCAAACCCACTGTACTGTTTGAACACCTGTAAGAGGCGCTCATAATACGAATGAACTGTTTCACTGGTTTCTTGAGTGGTTCGATCTATTTTTACCCAATCTGTTTCTTTCGGGGATATTTTCCCTTTCAGGTAAGTTATTACCTGCTGATACTTTTTCATTACATCACTTGACGGGGCACCTGTCTTTGGATCTCTGGGATATTCATCACTTGGCCAATCGACTGTGATCTTACAATCTGTCCATAAATCGGCAGGTACCACTATGTCAAACAGACCATCCAAATCCTTCAACAATACCTTTGATACTTTCACAAACCTCTCAACCTGCTTGTACCATTCAATTGGCTTTTCTCTCAGCTTTGGAAAATCATTTGTAAATGATAAAATATCCTGTCTGCTCCATGGGACATGTACATATCCACCTCCCGCTACTTCTCGCATGGGATACATTTGATCTGCTTTTCCCACTTCTTTCATCACATATTCAGATGCTGTTCTACTTGTTCGTGCTTCTTCCTTTTTCTTGGCCCACCTAGATTTCCATTTATCTAGATCTCCCCATTTTTGCAAAACTAGCATTAATTCTCTTATTTGCAGTCGTCTTCCAGATGCATTCATATTTTCTAAATCTTTGTCTGAAAATTCTGCTCTATAGGGTTTCTGTAGGACTTTGGATCTCCCTATTTCGATTCCCATCTGTAGTGCTAGATTAGACAGTTTTTCATGAAATATCCTCACATTTCTAGTGATACTCCTACACAGGAATAATAATTCTTCTTCATCATAGGAATTTAAGCGTTCTACTCCTACATTTCCTGCTATTATTTCTTCTAATTCCACTTTTAATTTATGGATATCCAGTACTTTTGGAGGTGTGCACTGTTTGACTGACCCTTGTACCCATCTCTCTAGGTCTTCAGGTGTTACTATGGTAGCACTCTTTGCCCCTGATGAAGTTATTAAACTCACATCCTTTGAACCTTCAGGTACCTCTTTCCTAGGAGTGCCCTTTACTGGACCTCTGATAGGCAAGTCCATGAGTGATATTGTGGAATCACAATCACTAAATTGATCTTCAATTATTACTGGAGTTTCATGTTGGGAAGGATTTACAGGAGTATTCATAGGAGAAGGTACGGGTATTAGAGGAGGACAATTTCCTTGCGTACCATATAATGGCACTACTGGACCAATTGTTACAGGAATAGTCAATGAATCAGGATGCGTTTTTATCTGGGATATTTTCCGTACTAATTCTGCTCTGGTCTTTTCTAACGCTTCTTTTTCTTTGTCATGAAGTATTCTATTCGGGGTGAATTCATGCAATACCTGGGGTACCATTGGAGTTTGTGGTGGTGCAGTAGGAGGGAGTCTACTTGACCCTTCCTGATACGGTGGGGGGTTTCTCAACATTTCCTCCATAAACTCATCTTCTGAATCCTCATTTCTCATTAAATGTTTGGTCTTTTCTGTACACTTGCCTCCTGATTTCTCTCCTTCTGTGAATAATGGATATAATCCCTCAACAAGCATTGCCCTTCTCCATTGCTTCATCTGACCTTCCCTAGTTTCATGTAAATATCTGGGAAAAAATCCTGGATACCTCCCATTACTTCGAGATCGATCACGCTCAAATGCCTCAGTTTCCCACTCTTCTAAAGCTTCGTATTGAGTTAATCTGGGTCTAGGTTCTAAATCATTCATCCTTTGTCTCAAATTTTGAAGAATTCGCCCATTGAACGTGCCATTCTCAGGAAATTCTAGTATCCCATCATTTTTGGTATATTCTCTCCAATTCTCTATCCATACACAAGTATGATAACCTCTCTCCATCATCATGAATGATGCTGGCGTTTTGGCTGGGGGAATAATAATTCCCTCCCTAGTCTTGATTGGTTTGTCCTTTTTGAAATAATTCTTAATCTTTTGTAAGACTGACATCTTTTTCTTTTCTCCGTACATTTTGGGCAAATACCGATGGATAAAATTATATTCTGCAAACCCTAGAATATCTCCTATCTGGACGATTCTCTGTTAAAGTCGGATCGCGTTTTAACATGCAATCCTTATCCACTTAGAATTTCGCTTCTAAACTCTCAACCAATCAAATGTCTGCTAACTTTTATTTCTAAGCCAATCTTTGTGCGGCCTTTTGGTGACGTTTTCCTGTCAACCCCTCCTTTACAATCTGCTCTTTTCTGTTCCCATGCTGATTCAACCAATCCTAGCGCGGCACCTATGACATCAGTACTACTCCTGACTACTGACCCCTCCTTTACAAGAGTTTTCCCACACCCGCGGATCCAACCAATCCCAGCGCGGCGTTTTGTGACGTCAGCTCCCTCTCCGGCAACTGACCCTCCCTTTACAAAAATCTTACGCAAAACTTATTTTCTCTATAGTTCTTAATTAAAATTCAGTAACAACATAAAACATTCGCTATCGTGCCAGTTTCTCTAATTCGGAAAAGATAGTTTCTCTCACACACTTAGTAAAACCCTTCCTGTTTACTAGACATACACTACGACTAAAACACTTCCGTCTACTCTTCACACAAGCTCCAGAAGTACCTGTTACTTCTCCAATGTTACCCTTACTAGGTGATGTAGGAGAGTAGGATCTGCTTCACATGGGTACCCCCACTTTTTGCTGATGCTTCACTGTTTTTCGACATTAGTCTGGCTGGGGCCCTGCTAATCAGAACCCCAGCCTAGCTGCTTCCTCTCTAAAATGGTTTCCATGTGCCTTAGGCACATCTCTGATTGGAATCTGGAGTGCCCTTATAAGTCCCTAGTATAGGGTATACTATGTACCATGGGCATAGGTACCTCAGAGGCCTGCCAGGGGCTGCAGCATGTATTATGCCACCCCTGGAAGGCCATCCAAACTGACACCACAGGTCTGCTACTGCAGCCTGGGTAAGGTGGTGCATGCACCCCTTACTGTGATATAGGTTACCTATATCACGAAATACATACACACATATAAACCTATAAGTCACTCCTAAGGCAGGCCTAATCAATCCTAAAGGCAGAGTGCATGGTTCCTATGTGAGAGGGTGCCCCTGCATGAGCAGGGCCCCTCTGCAGCGTTCGGAGACCATCTCTGATGCTGTTTGTAGTGCAGCCTGACCATATACTCTTAAGCGCATTATATCCTCGCGGTAAAATGCTAACTTTGGAATGGCTGCACCTAAACATGTCGTGTTTGGTGTCAAACATCTTGGAATACTACCCCCCGCCAATCCTGGCGGCGGGGGTAGCATTCCACCCTTCTAGAAGGGAAAGACATGTTAACTCTGGCTAGTCCGGTAACTTCTTTCCAGAGCCCTGGCATCACAAAATGGATGCTGCTGCCACAGACACGAGTCTGGCCTCCTGCTGCTGGACGAAACTCCGGCAGGGAGGCCTGGACAATAGGTTTCCTGTCCCAGGGAGGTGTGACCACCTCCCCAGACAGGATAATGTGTATTGGGGCTGGGTGGGTGCACTCTTAGAGTGCTTTGAAGTCCTGCACTGGGGGCAGCATAAGGTGTCCTCTGTGCATATGCCAGTTCAAACCAGCTCAGGGGCTACCTGCCCCTGCTCTGGCGCGAAACTGGACAAAGAGAAAGTGGGTGTAGCCACCCCTCCCCTGACCCACCCATAGGTGGGGCCATAGAGTTAGTCCACTCCCTGTTTTTACCGGTTAAAGTGAGGAACCCTAGTCACAGCAGGACTTTAGATTATACCTGGACGAAACTCTGACACTGAATCCTGGACCTTCGACGCTCTACGACAAGATTAGAGGACTGAAGAATCTCCCTTGGGGTCAAGGAGTGACTCCCCTGCTTGGCAGGCACCAAAGAAGCATCTGTCCGGTTCGCATTACTGAAGCTCCCGTCGGACGCCGAAGTCATCGCATCACCAGAGGTGGATTCTCAGACTTCCCGAGGCTACCCTGAGTCCCCAGCAAAGCTGAGGCCCGTGGCTATCGTGGGTGACTTGAGACCGTGACCCCTGGACACCGAGCACATTTGCAAGTGCACCATCTTCTGGGTCTCCCAAGAAGTCGTGCTTTGGGCTCCGAGTAGCCCTAGCCTCCAGCACCACCTGCACCGAAGATCACTGGCCCCCACTCCACGAGTGTCCTGCAAGCCAGCTCCACGTGCGGCGTCACGAGGCTCCTTCGCGGTCGCTAGCCCATTGGCTAGTAGCCCTTAACGAAGGCCAATCTTTTCCTTACTTGGCATCCTGGTTGCTCCAGGCCTGCCCTCACTTACCCTCGCTGGGTGAGTTCCACAGACCTTGCTGGTCTGCACCATCGACGATCTTCATCTTACTCGAGACTTGCCGTTGCCAAGGCTTGTTGGGTCCAATCCGGTCGCCGACACCTCAGCACTCGACAGACATCGAGCACCAGCCCGAATCCTGCTCCTGGTCGCCGACAACGCCTCCCGGACCTCGTGGCTGAAGAGTCAAGACGACCGTCAACGCACCTGAAGCACTCGACATCGGTGGGCATCTGTCCATCGCCTTCCTGGTCACTGGCTAGTGACCCAGACTCTGTCCCCTCTGCTTTCAGGTTCACCAGAACTCCGATCCACTCTTGGATCCACCCGGACACTTTTCTCTTGGCCGCCAGCAGCACTTTGCAGCAGATCGCCATTCGAATCGGCGGCGAAACCCGACCCCGAAAGGCACCTATGCACCCGGCTTCCCTGGGTGAGGTAACACGAGTACTCCGGTGCTCCCGTGGGTAGAGACTCTTCAAAGTCCTAGATCTCAAAGGGTTTTGTCCTAGTCCTCTTTTAAGTGTCCCTTTCCTCTATTTTCCCGATCCCGACTTTCTCCATAGAAGTTAACGGCGTATCGCGGTTGTGTATTTACACTGCACGCGTCTCCCGTGGGTCCCCTGTGTCACTACCTTGGGTGGTTCCTTGTGGTCCAAGCACTTCTAGAGGCTCTAGGCCTAGTGTCTAGTTCAGTCGTGGTTCGCATACCACTTTATTGGTATATGGTTTGGTACGCCCCTAGGGCCCAAACGTGTATTTGTGCTATTATTGTGATTTAAGATCTTATAACTTATGTACTTCGAACTCTAGCCTCATAAAGAGACTAGAGGGTGTGTTTAGTAATAAATACATATATTTTGAATATATACCTGGTGTGGTGCTCTTTCATTTGGTCACTCAAGAGATTATAGACTGGTAAAACAAGCTGCTTTACATTCCTTCAAGACTTAGCCTGAAGGCTGCTCTCCATAGCTACCACTAGGATAGCTTTCCAATAAGGTTGTCTTTAACCTACCTACCATAAGAGTCGATTTGGACTGGTGCAAGGTGCCCACTATAATTAGTGGACAGCATATGCCAGGCCAACTTCTCACATTGGTGTGCTGCGTGTGGGATTCCAGCTTGCTATTGTTTTACCAGATAATCTCAATTGAATTGATCAACTGAAAACCACTAAAGGTACCTAAGGTACATATAATTTAAGCTTAGAATAACAGTAAGTTCTACTGAACTTAGAGTTGTGTGTTAAGGGATAGCACAACCCTTTCTACAACTCAAGAGAGTTTAGTAGGCCACACTAGAGTAGGTAGTGCATACACCACACCACACTAGTAATGTCTTTAAGGGTAGGATCTAAAGAATCCTTGCAGGAAGCCATTGAGCTTCCACCCTCCAAGTATGATACACTCCCATTCTTGGAATTGAGAGCTTTATGCAACTTGAGAAAGATAAGGACAGGCCAAAGCCCCACCACCCAACACCTCAAGGAGTTGTTGGTGGCTTATGACCTTAGTAAGCCTGTAGGGACTGAAGGGGTAGGAGCTGAGGGTGGGGCAGAAGAAGAGGAGGACGCTAGGGGTACCAGTACCCCCAGCCCCCCTCTGAAACTGGCCAGGAGGGTGACAATGACCCTGTCCTGGAAAACCCAATCCCTCCTGTGGATGATGATGAGGATGATCAAAATGATGCCCTCTTTGTCCCCCAGGAAGGATTAAGAGTGTGCCCAGAAGGTCTAGGTCTCCTTCTCAGGAGTCTAACCACTCTGGCACCTCTATAGGGAGCTCTGTCTCATCTCATAGGAGAGAATCCTCTCATGAGAGAAGAAAGAGGCTAGTCAGTATGAGGAAACTCAGCTGGAACTCAGAAAAAGCAATTAGCTTTAGATAGAGAATCCCTAGATCTCCTTAGAGAGAGAAGAAAGTTGGGACTAGAGTCCCATGGTGGCAACCATGTCCCTAGAGATAGGGAAAGGTCCTATGACCATAGGAACCTGAGCAAGATTGTCCCTCCCTACCAGAGTGGGGATGATATCCACAAATGGATAACTGCTTTAGAGAGGGCCTGTAAAGTACAGAAGGTCCCTCAGGAGCAGTGGGCAGCAATCTTGTGGCTCTCCTTTGCTGACAAAGGTAGAGATAAGCTCCTCACTGTTAGAGAGGAGGATGCTGACAATTACAAGGTCTTGAAGAGTGCTCTTATTGATGGGTTTGGCCTAACCACTGAACAGTACAGGTTGAAGTTCAGAGACACCCAAAAAGCACAGACTCAAGACTGGGTAGACTATGTGGATTGTTCTGCCAAGGCTCTGGAAGGCTGGTTGTTGGGCAGTAAGGTGTGTGACTTCTCAGGATTGTATAATCTGATAATGAGGGAGCAGATTCTTAATAACTGTCAAAATCAGCTGTTGCATCAATACCTGGTTGACTCTGATCTGACCTCTCCCCAAGAATTGGGAAAGAAGGCAGACAAATGGGTCAGAACCAGGGTGAGGCAGAAGGTACAGAACCAAGGTGGGGAAACCAAGAAGCAAGATGCTAAGAACTCTGACAAGGGTGGGGAGAAGGGTAAAGATCAAAAGTCTTCATCAGGCCCCCAAAAATCTTCTTCTGGTGGGGATTCCCAGTCTACCAAGGGTAAAGGCCAAAGAAAACCATGGTGCAAGGTCTGTAAGCAAAAGACCCACTGGACCAGTGATTGCACCAAGTCCAAAGACTCCAGTCCAGCACCCACCAATGCCCCTAAGGCACCTGTTCCCCCTAGTACAGTTGGTGGAAGTGCTCCAGCAAAGGGTTTAGTAGGGTTCACCCTGGGAACTGAGTTGGGCTCTGACTTAGTCAGGGAACTGACTCAGGCTGTGTTAGTCTGTGATGGAGGCATGGATGTGACCTCCACTGTGAGTCCCAGTAATCTGGGCAAGTACAGACAACAGCCTTTAATTAATGGACGTGAGGCTTTGGCATTTAGGGACACAGGGGCAAGTGTCACAATGGTGACACAAGACCTTGTGCTACCTGGGCAAGTTATGCTTGGTGAAATGTACCAAGTGACCGATGCTAGCAATGTCAGAACAGACCATACTCTGGCAGTTGTTAACTTCTCCTGGGGAGGGGTAACTGGCCTTAAGAAGGTTGTGGTAAGTGCAAACCTACCAGTCGAATGCTTGCTTGGCAATGACTTAGAGACTTCTGCTTGGGCAGAAGTGGAGCTCAGGACCCATGCAGAAATGCTGGGGATCCCTGCAGATGTGTTTGCTGTGACCAGGTCACAAGCCAAAATGTCTAGCACTGAACAGGCCTTGGATTCTGGAAGAATGGACCAAGTGCCTTCCAAGAGGAGGAGTAGTAGGGTTAAGGCAGTGCCTTCCCCCTTGGCTCAGGAGGAGGATCAGTCCCTTGAGGGGATGATCTCAGCCCTGAAGAAGGAACTGTCCCAGAGGAACTTGAACCTGACCAGGTTGAGTTCTTGGGGACAGGGGGACCTTCTAGGGCAGATCTGAGCCAGGAGCAGCAGAGCTGCCCCTCCCTTGAACCCCTCAGACAGCAAGCTGCTGCTGAGGCTGCTGGGAAAGCTAGTGGTCCCCATACAGTGTATTGGGATGATGGACTCCTGTACTCAGAGAGTAGAGACCCCAAGCCTGGTGCTACCAGGAGGTTGGTAATACCTTTGAAGTTCAGGGGCTTCCTATTGACCCTAGCCCATGATATTCCCTTAGCAGGTCACCTGGGCCAGAACAAGACTTGGGGCAGAATTGTCCCTCACTTTCACTGGCCCCACATGTCTGAAGACAGTAAGGAGTTTTGTCGCTCCTGTGTAACCTGCCAAGCCAGTGGCAAAGCAGGTGGCACTACAAAGGCCCCCTGATACCACTACCTGTGGTGGGGGTGCCCTTTGAAAGGGTAGGGATTGACATTGTTGGTCCCATGGATCCCCAAACAGCCTCTGGGCACAGGTTTATCCTGGTGGTAGTGGATCATGCCACCAGGTACCCAGAAGCTATTCCCCTCAGGACCACTACAGCACCTGTGGTGGCAAGGGCCCTCCTGGGAATCTTCTCAAGAGTGGGCTTTCCTAAGGAGGTAGTCTCAGACAGGGGTGCTAACTTCATGTCTGGGTACTTAAAAGCAATGTGGAAGGAGTGTGGAGTGACTTATAAGTTCACCACACCTATCACCCACAATGCAATGGTTTAGTTGAGAGATTCAACAAAACCTTGAAGGGCATGATTAAAGGGCTCCCAGAAAAGCTTAGGCGTAGATGGGACATACTCTTGCCCTGCCTTTTATTCGCAAATAGGGAGGTGCCTCAGAAGGGGTTGGTTACAGCCCTTTTGAACTTCTGTTTGGCCACCCTGTGAGGGTCCACTGTGCTTGGTGAAGGAAGGATGGGAGTTACCTCTCAAGCCCCCAAAGCAAGATATAGTGGACTATGTACTTGGTCTCCGCTCCAGGATGGCTGAGTACATGAAAAAGGCAACCAAAAACCTTGAGGCTAGCCAGGAACTTCAGAAGGCCTGGCATGACCAAAGAGCTGTTCTGACTGTTTACCAGCCAGGACAGAAGGTGTGGAGTGTTGGAGCCAGTGGCCCCAGCAGCTCTCCAAGATAAATGGAGTGGACCCCACACTATTGTTGAGCAGAAGGGTGAGGTCACTTATTTAGTAGACCTAGGAACACCCAGGAGTCCCACAGGGTTCTCCATGTCAACAGGTTAAAACCATATGTGGACAGGGCAGACATGGGCTTGCTCATGGCTACTGATGAAGGGCAGGAGGAAGAGAGTGACCCACTCCCTGACCTGCTCTCACAGAACCCTGACGATGGGTCAGTTGATGGTGTAGCCTTGGCAGGCAGCCTCACTACCCAGCAACAAACTGATTGCAGGCAAGTCCTCAATCAGTTTAGACATATGTTTTCACTGACACCCAGTCAGACCACCTGGTGCACTCATGAAGTGGACACTGGGGACAGTCTGCCTATTAAAAACAAGATTTATAGGCAACCTGACCATGTCAGGGACTGTATCAGGACTGAAGTCCAGAAAATGTTGGAATTGGGAGTAATTGAGCCCTCAGATAGCCCTTGGGCTAGTCCAGTAGTCCTAGTACCGAAACCTCACACCAGTGGTGGAAAAAGAGAAATGAGGTTTTGTGTAGACTACAGGGTTCTCAATGCAGTCACTAGGACTGATGCCCATCCAATACCCAGGGCAGATGAGCTCATAGATACTTTGGCCTCTGCCAAATATCTCAGCACATTTGACCTAACAGCTGGCTACTGGCAGATCAGACTAGCTGATACTGCAAAGCCCAAGACAGCATTCTCAACCCCTAGTGGGCATTATCAATTTGTGGTAATGCCCTTTGGTCTGAAGAATGCACCTGCCACTTTCAGAGGTTGGTGAACACAGTTCTCACAGGACTGGAAGCCTATAGTGCAGCTTATCTAGATGATATTGCTGTCTTTAGCTCCACCTGGGAGGATCACCTGGTCCACCTCAGGAATGTTTTACAGGCCCTGCAAAGGCAGGCCTGACTATCAAGGCCACTAAGTGCCAGATAGGGCAGAGTCAGGTTGTGTACCTGGGCCACCTTGTGGGTGGAGGCCAGGTTCAACCTTTGCAGAGCAAGATCCAGACCATCATGGACTGGACTGCTCCCACTACCCAGACTCAGGTGAGAGCCTTCTTAGGCCTGACTGGGTACTATAGGAGATTTGTCAAGGGGTATGGATCAATAGTGACACCCTTGAATGACTTAACTTCTAAGAAAATGCCCAAAAGGTTCAGTGGACAGTTAGCTGTCAAAAGGCATTTGATGACCTCAAGCAGGCCATGTGCACTGCTCCAATTCTGCAGAGTCCTGATTACTCCAAGAAGTTCATTGTTCAAACAGATGCATCTGAATTGGGGGTAGGGGCTGTACTGTCACAATTGAATGAAGAAGGTCAGGATCAGCCAGTAGCTTTTATTAGCAGAAGGCTGACCCCTAGAGAAAACGTTGGTCAGCCATAGAGAGGGAGGCCTTTGCTGTGGTCTGGGCTCTGAAGAAGTTGAGGCCATACTTGTTTGGTACACACTTCCTGGTTCAGACAGACCATAAGCCCCTCTTATGGCTAAAACAAATGAAGGGTGAAAACCCCAAACTGCTTAGGTGGTCCATTTCCCTACAGGGGATGGACTTTACAGTGGAACATAGGCCTGGGAGTAACCATGCGAATGCAGATGGACTCTCTAGGTATTTCCACTTAGAACATGAAGACTTAACTGGGCAAGGTTAGTTTAATGTCCCTACGTTTGGGGGGGTTGTGTAGGAGAGTAGGATCTGCTTCACATGGGTACCCCCACTTTTTGCTGATGCTTCACTGTTTTTCGACATTAGTCTGGCTGGGGCCCTGCTAATCAGAACCCCAGCCTAGCTGCTTCCTCTCTAAAATGGTTTCCATGTGCCTTAGGCACATCTCTGATTGGAATCTGGAGTGCCCTTATAAGTCCCTAGTATAGGGTATACTATGTACCAAGGGCATAGGTACCTCAGAGGCCTGCCAGGGGCTGCAGCATGTATTATGCCACCCCTGGAAGGCCATCCAAACTGACACCACAAGTCTGCTACTGCAGCCTGGGTAAGGTGGTGCATGCACCCCTTACTGTGATATAGGTTACCTATATCACGAAATACATACACACATATAAACCTATAAGTCACTCCTAAGGCAGGCCTTATCAATCCTAAAGGCAGAGTGCATGGTTCCTATGTGAGAGGGTGCCCCTGCATGAGCAGGGCCCCTCTGCAGCGTTCGGAGACCATCTCTGATGCTGTTTGTAGTGCAGCCTGACCATATACTCTTAAGAGCATTATATCCTCGCGGTAAAATGCTAACTTTGGAATGGCTGCACCTAAACATGTCGTGTTTGGTGTCAAACATCTTGGAAT
Source organism: Calotriton arnoldi (assembly GCA_963921515.1). Lineage (NCBI taxonomy): Eukaryota > Metazoa > Chordata > Amphibia > Caudata > Salamandridae > Calotriton > Calotriton arnoldi. The sequence continues at coordinate 195,970 of CAWUFW010014749.1, forward strand.
ACTACCCCCCGCCAATCCTGGCGGCGGGGTAGCATTCCACCCTTCTAGAGGAAAGACATGTTAACTCTGGCTTACCCGGTAACTTCTTTCCAGAGCCCTGGCATCACAAAATGGATGCTGCTGCCACAGACACAAGTCTGGCCTCCTGCTGCTGGACGAAACTCCGGCAGGGGAGGCCTGGACAATAGGTTTCCTGTTGCAGGGAGGTGTGACCACCTCCCCAGACAGGATAATGTGTATTGGGGCTGGGTGGGTGCACTCTTAGAGTGCTTTGAAGTCCTGCACTGGGGGAGCAAATGGCGTCCTCTGTGCATATGCCAGTTCAAACCAGCTCAGGGGCTACCTGCCCCTGCTCTGGCGCGAAACTGGACAAAGGGAAGTGGGTGTAGCCACCCCCTGCCCTTGACCCTCCCATAGAGTGGGGTCATAGAGTTAGTCCCTCCCTGTTTTACCGGTTAAAATGGGGAACCCTTGCCACAGCAAGATTAGATTATACCTGGACAAAACTCTGACACTGAATCCTGGACCTTCGACGCTCTACGACAAGATTAGAGGACTGAAGAATCTCCCTTGGGGTCAAGGAGTGACTCCCTGCTTGGCAGGCACCAAAGAAGCATCTGTCCGGTTCGCATTACTGAAGCTCCCGTCGGACGCCGAAGTCATCGCATCACCAGAGGTGGATTCTCAGACTTCCCGAGGCTACCCTGAGTCCCCAGCAAAGCTGAGGCCCGTGGCTATCGTGGGTGACTTGAGACCGTGACCCCTGGACACCGAGCACATTTGCAAGTGCACCATCTTCTGGGTCTCCCAAGAAGTCGTGCTTTGGGCTCCGAGTAGCCCTAGCCTCCAGCACCACCTGCACCGAAGATCACTGGCCCCCACTCCACGAGTGTCCTGCAAGCCAGCTCCACGTGCGGCGTCACGAGGCTCCTTCGCGGTCGCTAGCCCGTTGGCTAGTAGCCCTTAACGAAGGCCAATCTTTTCCTTACTTGGCATCCTGGTTGCTCCAGGCCTGCCCTCACTTACCCTCGCTGGGTGAGTTCCACAGACCTTGCTGGTCTGCACCATCGACGATCTTCATCTTACTCGAGACTTGCCGTTGCCAAGGCTTGTTGAGTCCAATCCGGTCGCCGACACCTCAGCACTCGACAGACATCGAGCACCAGCCCGAATCCTGCTCCTGGTCGCCGACAACGCCTCCCGGACCTCGTGGCTGAAGAGTCAAGACGACTGTCAACGCACCTGAAGCACTCGACATCGGTGGGCATCTGTCCATCGCCTTCCTGGTCACTGGCTAGTGACCCAGACTCTGTCCCCTCTGCTTTCAGGTTCACCAGAACTCCGATCCACTCTTGGATCCACCCGGACACTTTTCTCTTGGCCGCCAGCAGCACTTTGCAGCAGATCGCCATTCGAATCGACGACGAAACCCGACCCCGAAAGGCACCTATGCACCCGGCTTCCCTGGGTGAGGTAACACGAGTACTCCGGTGCTCCCGTGGGTAGAGACTCTTCAAAGTCCTAGATCTCAAAGGGTTTTGTCCTAGTCCTCTTTTAAGTGTCCCTTTCCTCTATTTTCCCGATCCCGACTTTCTCCATAGAAGTTAACGGCGTATCGCGGTTGTGTATTTACACTGCACGCGTCTCCCGTGGGTCCCCTGTGTCACTACCTTGGGTGGTTCCTTGTGGTCCAAGCACTTCTAGAGGCTCTAGGCCTAGTGTCTAGTTCAGTCGTGGTTCGCATACCACTTTATTGGTATATGGTTTGAGTACGCCCCTAGGGCCCAAACGTGTATTTGTGCTATTATTGTGATTTAAGATCTTATAACTTATGTACTTGAACTCTAGCCTCATAAAGAGACTAGAGGGGTGTGTTTAGTAATAAATACATATATTTTGAATATATACCTGGTGTGGTGCTCTTTCATTTGGTCACTCAAGAGATTATAGACTGGTAAAAGAAGCTGCTTTACATTCCTTCAAGACTTAGCCTGAAGGCTGCTCTCCATAGCTACCACTAGGATAGCTTTCAATAAGGTTGTCTTTAACCTACCTACCATAAGAGTCGATTTGGACTGGTGCAAGGTGCCCACTATAATTAGTGGACAGCATATGCCAGGCCAACTTCTCACAGGTGATATAACATCAGATTTTTATCAGCGTACTCTTTTTGCTATTACTCACACACATAGAGTCCCTAACAAATACTGATAGCCCTGCTTAACTTTTCAGTACTATTTCTGCCTGACAGATAACCTCACTGTAGTATGGCTTCCACTTGCCACCCACTATTCTTTTCCCTACCCCGGGGTATTCTGGACAACAAAAAAACACAATACTCAAGAATAACGGATGTTAGTTCAAAAAATACAAAGTAAAATTCTCATTACCCAATTAACAAAGAGTAACACTAACCGTCCTCTGCTTACCAGAAAACTGATCCAGCGCGATATTAGCAAACAGCATACATACACCATATACTCACTTGGGCCCATACATTCACACTACGCTAATACTTACGCTGGGTGTCAGATATACTCTTATATCAAAAATCCCTGCTACCAATTACCTTCTGATTGAAGAGTAATAACTTATCAATGGATCCCCTTGCTAATTGGGAAGTTTAAAATGAGTGACATTCACTTATAATACATAATCCTGAAATAACCACAGAGTCAGGAAATTTTAAAATGTTTATCTAATAGTTTTAGCAGAGTAAAATACAGGAAAAGACACGGTATTTGATCAGAACACCCATGTGAAAGCTTAGAATAATTATTGCTAATAAATCACGGTGTTTAAGAAAGAGAGGATAGAAACAGCAGCGCAACTAAAGGTTGCATTATAGTTACCTAAGTGCGAGAAACAAGCCCCTTAGCCAAGGAGTTGGAAAGAATAGGACCCTGGAAGGATGAAGAGCAAGGACCTCCTTCAGGATCAGGACAGGACTGGTGACCTCTCTACAACGACGCCTGCGTCGTTCCCCTCTCTGGCACTCGATTTCTCCTCGATTCTCCCGTCTAATGGACTCCGCCGCCCCCTCCTCAGGACCTCTTCCGGACAGGGATTCAGTCAGCAACCGATCAGCATGGCAGCCTGGAGCTCTTCTGTATGTTCTGAGAGTCTGTGCTAGCTAATTACTAATGCTATATTCTATTATACCCTTCTACGCCCATGTACCTCCCCTTAATGTTGCTAAAATATGGGACCACTACTTCTGATTGGGCAGGGACAGGAGGTGGATTCTCGCACCATGACAGATTTGGCCTAAATTGTAAAGCCTATTGTCTTTACGTTCCCACCCTTCAAATTAATACATTCGCTTTATTTCCCACCCGTCTCACGACAAATGTACACCAATTTTCATAGACAATGTATCTATGCGCGACAGGAAATACAGTAGTTATAACATCTTTGGCCATCAGGTCACGGCCTTGTGAGACGTCCAAGTTGACTTCATTTTGGCAGTCATTCAGGACACATGCGCAGAACCTCCTGCTTCTCGAGTTTCAAGTCACCAACCCAGGCCCAAGATTACGAATTACTAAAAGTGCAAGAAGAAAATATTAAAATCACAAATAAAACGTTTCACTGTATACCCACTTTGATAACTTCTAATCCCATTTAATTATAAATCCTATCCCGCATTAATAGCGTTAAGAAACGACAAATTAGTAATGACACAAGACCAAGCTGAAGCATGTGAAAACATCGAGCAGCCATTTTAAGACACACTGCTCAGTAGCAGAAATTTCCCACCAAGCAAAGAAAGACGTCACACCATGTGATCAGGTTGCGACATGCGCAGAGAAGTTCCCGCGCTTAAGCGGCCATTTTAGATTAGGAACAAGCGTTATTCGTTAGTAAAACACATAGGCAAGCATCCTTACTATTCGTGTAGTGTATGCAAGGATTAATACAGACAATACAAGTTTTAATATTAATATTATGAGGAAGATTGAATCCAAGCAAGTTTCATTTATGAAACCTTGCTCCATCACTATAGTGGAAACATCCTCAGGAATAGTAGAAGCTATATCAGCATAGAGGAATTTTCATTAGGGCTAGTGGAAGCTTTACCAGTGACAGTGCAACATTATCACCAGCTCATGAGCTTGCTTGACCCATTTATAATACAGGCCAGTCATCTGGGACAGTGGAACCAGGCTGTACCTGGCTGATGCGCTCATAACTAGGGCAAAACTAGTCCTGGATTGCTTGTGTTCCGGTTCAGGGAGGTCCTGGCTTGGCAGTTCGGGCTGGACTGTTCCTATTGGAGCAGGGTTGAGACTGATTTGCATATAGCCGGGTCCAAACTGAGGTGGCATGGTGTGCAGAATAACAATGGATTGGTATCGACCCTGAGTGATTACCAGTGGCTGAGATTAATTCAAGCATTCCATCCATCACTGTTTTGTGTACTTACAGCCATCTGGGACAAGCAGGTAGTTAAGTATCAGTGTACAATTTCCCGCATGTGATAGACTCCGACTGATCACAAGGGCTGCCCAGTATATCTGGTTTTCTAAGCGTTAAGCCATGGCCACTGTGAATCAGACTTAGAGAAAAAAATTATGGGATAGGCAGACTCAGACATGGTTTGGTTCAAAGGGTTCAGCAGGCACTTGTAACTTCTTGCATGACCCCAGATCACTAGTTTGATTCCTGATAAAGCCAACTAATCCCTTCATCCTTCTGAGCTTGATTTATTGAGTACTATTGCACTGGGTAATAGTCTATTATTTATGGTGCAGAGAAACTGCAAACACATAGGCCCAGATGTAATAGTGTTTTGCCCTGGGCTTGCATCACTCTTGTGTTGCAAACCAGTGCAAAGTGCTAGGCTGGGATTTACAATCCAACACAAATCAGGATTTGGGTTCAATAGTATTCCAAAGTAACGCAAAGTTGCTCTATGTGCTGCTTTGGGGTACTTTGCATCAAGGGGACGTTCCATGGGTGGCGCATGAACGTTCCCCTGCAACAACCCATCGGTTTTGATGCAAATCCCTATCTGCGAACAATGGTAATGGGAATCAAAATACTGTAATTCTGTTTAAAATAGTGTTTTGCTACTGCACATAAACACACAAATTAAGCACCCACATATGTAGTGAATAAACAGTAATTTAATCACTTTTGTGACAATATTACCTAAGTATAAGTATAGGAAAGTAAGTGCTGCATAGGACAGCGCAGTGATAGTGCTTAGTGACAAAAGTGACCAGAAGTGTGCTGCGATTATATAAAAGACAATGTTGACTGAAAGACATTTAACTTTCACAAAACACAGACTCTGACTTGAGTTCAAGATTGAAAACAATATACTTTGTTGATGTAATGAACTCATGTGTACGTTGACATTTCGACCTCCTATATGATTCATGAGCGGGTCTTCATCAGGACAAAATAAGGTAGCAAACTACAAAAAACAAATGAATGGACAAACAATTACTCTGTTGAATCCACAAAAATAAAGAGGTAGAGCATAATACTGTGAAAAACGTGGATCCTTATCTCTCACATAATTGCTTTCACTAAGGGACCAAAACTATATGAAATGAAAGGTAGCGAGACAACAATGACTTAGTGGAATGAAAACCCTATGTTGCCTTAAAAAAATATACATTTGTCTTACTGCCAAGGTGGGAAGCTTTTGTAAAGACACAGCCATACACCAGTGAACTAGGCAAGGATATGTCTAAACAGAAGCATACATGTGAGATCCCATGGTAAACTGATTGTTAAATGGAGGGTCTACAGTAGACAGGTACATGGAGGCGTCGTACCGATATAACTATATAACATGGATAAAAAATCTCCACATTGTTTTGCTAAACTAAGTGAAAACCCATATTATATGATCTATTATTATTCTAAGAATAGTAGATATGAAAAAAATAAGACAACAGACCTATTCCAGCAATGTACCTAGGACCTGAAACAACTGTATCTATCAGGACCAGCCCAACACTGCTCCAATTTAGGAAGGATCTGACGACTCACATCTTTACAGAATACTGCATCAAAATGCAATAACTGTCCATAACCAGATTCCTCTCCTATTACTTGTTCACTTTAAGCTTCTCTTTGACCCTGTACAGTGCTCCTCTGCCTTTTGTCTAAGTTTGCGCTATAGAAATACCATATACATACATAGTGTACACCATATGATGTTTTACAACTGATCACCTATATGGGTGTGCTCGTTTTTTAAGGAGTCTTAAATTGAAGACTTCTAAATCAAATTGAAATTTGGAGGTGGAGGTGGAGAGTGGTGGGACCACTAAACAAAGCTTGAAGTGACCAAATACCGTAAGGTTGGGTTTTTCCATCCCAAAGGGATTGATTGTTTCACCTAAGACAGATACCAACATAAAGCTGTAACAGGAGAACTAGGAGAATGGTAAATTAACATAAAGAAACATCTGGTGTTACTTGCTTTCACCGAAGATGCAAAATGTCACAATCTGTAATTGTTTGCATAAAATGTACAATCGACATCGGTGTTTGGTGGCAATTATAGGTACTCATCCACCAAGACGCCGCTTGGAAAGATTTTATTATCTGGGGCACCAATCGTCTAAAATTGGGACAGAGGTTTCAGCACGCCAAGTTATTGTAATACACATATATGTGTGTCTCCTCATGCCCCATTGATTTGCCGTACAGGGGCCCTACTTGCCTTCAGGTGCTTCCTGGATGGGACTCTGATATGGCCCTATGTGCCTCGAGATTGTATGTGTACTTGTCTTTGAAGTGGCCCAGTGTGCCTCCTGCTCTACAGATTTGCTTTTGAGATGGGCCTGTGAGTCTAAAAAGGCTCCATAGATTAGCCTCTGAGACTGGCCGACGGGTTTCCTCATACACCAGCGCCACAGATTAGCATCTGAGGTGGGCCTGTGATTCGCCTTTGAGTTGGGCGGTGGGCCTGCGGGTCCCCTGTTGAACCCGGACTCGCGCCTCGGGTGGTCATACGTGGCTGCACTTGCTCCTCGTCCTGCCCTCGCGCATGCCTGACCCTGATCATGCGAACGTGGCTGCACGTGCTCCTCGTCCTGCCCTCGCGCATGCCTGACCCTGACCATGCGTACACGGTACTCCCTCGCTAAGTGCGTAGGTAGCTGAAAAGAGCAGCAGGGCTGGCGGGCGTCTGATATATTTACCTTTATCTTTCATGTTGTGCCAGAGCTGCTTTTGAAAACGCTTCAGTCGTAGCGGCAAGAGGGGAAGATAGAGCCTGACCTCAGCTACAAAGGTAGGTTTCTGATTCTTTCTAACTTTGATGCGCTCAGCTCACACGGTGAGAGCGACGGGACGCTGGCGTTCACATGCTCCAAAGATGAGGCTCCGCAATTTCACGTGTGTGTGTGAGAGACTCTCGCTCCAGAATGCGTCATAGAGTTTCAGATATGGATAAAGTTAAATAAAACTCGTAGGTATAGTAAATGAAAAACACACACGTAGACGCCGGCCCTGCCTCATACATTTAAGGGCTCTGGAGATATAGTTTAGAAGTCAATGAACAGGGGTGCAACAACGGAGAGAGAGAAAATAAATATATAGAGAGATAATGAGGCAAAACAAATATACAGCTCCTTACAAAACACACTGTAATGGATTTACAGACACGCACAAGCGCAAATAAACTGATATAAAGATAGTTCACTATATAACTAATTATAATGAGAGCTGGATATACAGATATATACATAAATGTATAAAGAGCGAGCGCTGTGCAGATTGGCATAGATACCAATGTATTCGTAGACAGATATCTAAAAAGACATATGCAGATTAAATTGGCATAAAGAGAGACTGATCTGGAGATCCCTAGATCTTTAATTTGAGAGAGACATATAAAAAGATATAGTGAAAGCCAATCACCTATAGACAGAGAAGGAGCTATTAAACACAGGCCACAGGTGAATTGCTAGATTCATATACTCAAAAATTGATGTGAGAGATAAATAGATAAAGACTCTTATGCAGAGATACACAAATAGATACGTTCATAAACAGAGAGATGCACCTACACAGACATATAAAGAGCTTTACAGAACATACTCGTGTTCAGGGAAAACGCACTGAGACTGGTAAACATAAACACATAAAGCTGTCTACAAATGGATATGTAAACAGAGAAACATTCAAACATATTGATATCAAAAGGATGAGGAGGTAAGAGTGCGAGAAAGGTATACAATCAGTCATATACAGAGATGATTGTTTTGAAAGATTTAAGTGTGCTTGGTGGAAAAAGACAGGTGGAAGAACTGGTGGAAAAAGACAGGTGGAATTTAGCAGACATACATACAGATATAGTTGTATTGGTAGATGTACATGTGCTACGTGGGGGAAAAAACAGGTACAAATGGACAGATAGTAAGTATCATTAAGGTTAAGCACCTTAATCAAACAACCTGAGTATTATTTTAAAGAAAATATATGCAATGTTTCTGACGAACCTATACCCCTATTTACTGGTCCATTTTGTTTCTATCGGCTTTCAGGGGTATTTCTCACCTATAGGTTTAGTCTTTAATGCACCATGTATAGCCCTGTAAGGCGGCATAGACCCCTAGGATTACAAGTTGCAAATGTACAGATAGACTGGAAGGTATAGAGATAAAGAGACATAAGAACAAGTATACATATCTGGGAGACAGACAGAGCAGGACAGAGAGACATTGAGAGCCATGCAGCCACACAGACAGACAATTTGAGGTAAGTGACATATAGATACACCTATAGACGGATAGGAGGACAAATATACACAGGGAAAAAATGAGAGATGGCAAAACTACAAGGAGGAAAACTAATAATTATTTAATAACTGCTAAAAAAATATGGGGCTTGCACCTTTTATTACCATAAAACCTGAAAAAGAATTGATCTGTGTCCTAAATTCCTGTACCAGGACATCCATCCTGGGAACACCCTGTATTTGCAGGAGAGCAAAGGTACCCCTACTGCTGGAGGACTGGGCAGACAAGGGGATGAAGTGTGGCACTGGACAGTACTAGGAAGATAAATGCGGTAAACGAGCCAAAGACTCCCACCACAACTGTCTTTAGTTTTGGGTTGTGGAAGTACCGCTATTGCTCGACGCAGGAAGAGTGATGGAGAATAATCTGTCTGGAGGCACTGTTGGGAAGAGACAGCACTGTACCTCCTGGACTCTGGCCTCCCTCTCATACACTATGGCCACTCTCACTGCCCCTTATTTCTAACCCATACAGGCACTGATTCCTCTGCTGTCCCACCCAATTTCTAACCACGTCACTTCCTTATTCCTTTTATTCTGCTGTCTTGTCCAACCTCACCCTTTGCACCCGGGATCCCCTCCTAAACTATTAAAAATTCAGTTTCTAGTTTGCACATTTATAAGTAGTATATCTCTCTGTCATCTGTAGCATCTATCCCACTGTCAGGTACTCATTCCTTTCCTACTGCTAATAAACTTACTCAATGTATATAGACCCTTATGCCAAAAAACTTCAAGGCACTATCTCTGTATCCACATCATCATTGCCTCGTCCTGTTTCCTCTCTTTACTACAACTATCACTACTACTATTAATGCATTTATATAGCGCTATGCGGCCACAGGCATCAAAGCGCTTCCCTTTCATCCCTTGTATCCCATCTAGCCTCATCCTCTGCTCTCAAGGTCGTGATCTCAAAGCCATCCACAGGTATAATTCAGTTTTTAGTGGGCACACTGGAAGCAACCGACAGGGCCGGCTTTAGGGCAGTGCGACTGGTGCGGCCGCACTGGGCGCTGACCTGTGGAGGGGGCGCAAACCTTGGGGGGCAGGGAGCGCTGTGTTTAGCAATAACTTATGATTGAAGAGATGAGGGGCACTTTTGCCCGATTGTAGTGAGAGAATCCGACGAGGCGGTTATGGGGTGTGGGGGCGCCAAAAATGATTGTCGCACTGGGCGCCACCAGTGCTAAAGCCGGCCCTGGCAACCGAATTGATACAATATATACTAATGCAATGGAGACCATAAAGTCCACCTTCCCCCGATAATACGGTGTGCTCTCTAACATGATCTGTGTCCTCTGATAAATTGGCCCATACCTGTGAGCTTACCCCACCTTGGAATACCCAAGTCCTTCTTAAAGTGATTCAGCACCACCCCTGATAGCATAGGTTCCATCATATAGTGCTTAAACTACATCCTTAAAAATCTCAGGAAAAGGACATAAGCCCTCCTTCCCTGCCACAGCGAGTGATGTACATATTCACCCGGCTCCAGAGTCCATAATGCTGATCTTAACTTCCCTCTCCTTCAAGCTAAAGTCTATAATCAGTCTTCTTCCTACACCTTACCATAGCCATCTGTTCACCTTAGCTAGCAAATCTTTTCACTGTCTCTGAAGATTAACAGGGTCGAGGAGCAAGGACTCTTGAGACAGCAAAATTCATCACAACTTCAGCCTTGAAGCAGTCATTCCCTGGCTTAGCCACCAACCTGTGGAATTCTCTCAACAGATATCTTAGAACACAACTTATCCACCTCTCCTTCTGAAAACGACTGAAAACACATATGTTCAACCTGTACCATACCTAATTCCATTTGTCTCTGTTGAAATGTATCTAGGCATGGGTGAACTTTAAATTACACCTCGTAATTTCAGTAATTTTATGTTACTCTTGATATGCTAAATTCTCAAAATTAGCCCATTAAACAACTTTGCATAATTGTGCACCATTCGCTGTAAACATTTATTGCGAATGGTGCAATTCACAGTAAAAATGTATTTCAAATGCATGGGAACAACTGAACGTGAGTGGCTGTTGTTTGTGGTGCTTTTGTTCTTGTGCCAAAAATGTATATGAGGATGCATTTTGGGCTAAAATACAGTGCAAAATAATGGATGTGTGTCTCACGTAATTACCCTTATTTATGCAAAATTTTGTCGTAATTATGCCAATGCAAATTAGAATTCTGTACACCCCTAATGTTATTCACACCCACCTACGAGGACTGTGAGATGCATTCTGTTTACATATATTTATCTACTGGATGTTTCTCCTCTTCTGTTATGCACTCCTTTGTTCTAAATGTTACTGATCTATTTTTATTCAGTCACATGTAAAGCAGTAGTGACTGTCCATAGGGGGCACTAGGGCACCGACTCACTGCCTCGCTCTGCCACTACTGCTCCACATGTTACAGCTTTTACATGCAAACAAACAATCTCATGGATCATTTGTTTGCATTAAAAGCTGTAATATTACCTTGCCAGCAGAAGAGGGTGCCACTAACTGTAGTGCGCATGTGTCAGGCGGAGGCTGTAACAGCCCGGTCTCACACAGACACAATACATATCTGCGATGCTGTACTAGTGTCAGGCAGTTCAGCATGCCAGATAATGGAGCATCAGGGCTTGTCAATCACACGCCCTATTTACCTATCAGCAGCTGGAATAGAGAACAAGCATTTGCAATGCAATAGGTCTCGCATTTTCGAGCGTTTGAGCTATTGGCACTGTAAATGACATTGCCTTTTATTTATATGTTGTTTTTAAAACAGATAAATAAAAGGCATTGTCATTTAAAATGCCAATAGCTTAAACTCTCGCAAATGCGAGACCTATTGCATTGCAAATGCGAACTGTAAAAATAAAAAAGCATTAGGAGAGAGCGTGTCCTGCCTGCAACAGCAGGCAGGACAAAGCTCTTTGAGAAAATAGTTCTCTGAGGCTGTAATTAAAGCCTACAGAGAAACAACACACGTAACGGGGGGTGTCGCCATGGGAGGTTACAAAATGAGACAAGGCGGTACTAAGAAGGGACTACTAAGCCTTTTGACCAATGAACAGCCACAGTTTACAGTGGACAATGACACAAGCCAATGAAAAATATGAGCGGAGAGTGGGCGGAGCTTCAAGTCCCTATCTCAATACAGCATGCCTCGCAGAGCAGCACATGCGCTGCCCAGGCTCGACCTAAATAAAGGTGTACCTCGGTACCTTCAACCCTATTCCAGCTTCTGATTGGGTGGAATCTCATGGGTCTGCCTGGGGTATGCTGCAGACGGACGGGGGAGTCGGAAATCGTGGGCCTACCCCAAGTACGTTTTTGAGTTTGTCTGTGTGCTGGGGAGTGCGTGTATGTCTGTCTTTGTGTGCATGCCTGCAACTGTGTGTGTTTAAGTGTGTGTGTGTGTATGTGTATGCGTGCAATCTGAAAGTCTGGCCCAGGGGTTGGCAAGGCCCGAGGCTGAGTGCTGGATAGTGCTTTTGGGCTGCTATGGGCCCCACCACTTCCATAATCCACCAGCTGCCACTGATGTAAAGTACGTTAATACCATGTGGTGCAGTTTCACTTTAGAACAATGTTAAAGGGGCCATTAAGTGAATGATGTCACAGTAGGTTTTAAAAATCCAAGAAAACATCATCAAACTAAGGAACATTTTGGAATGCCTATAGGGGACTGTTTGAGATGCAGGACTGGGAAAACAGATCTGTTCTTTTCTCATATCTGAATGCCCCTTTAAATAAACAAATACAATGATTCATACTATTGTTCAGTCAGTATCAGGCCAGGTGTCTACATATGAGTGTTTTGGAGTTTGCTAAGCACTGCTAATGGAGGTGGTCCCATGTCTACCACCATTTTGTTTAGCAGCTGTACTGTTATATGTCTAGGTGCATTTATTTATTTGTAGTTTTATATAGTGTGGAAAAGGCCCGGATAGCATCACAGCACTTTACATTTAAATAAAAAAACATAGAGGAACAGGTTTTGTTACAAACATATACACAAAAACAAAGAATGCAGACGGATTATGGGGGAGTCATGAGTATAAAAACATGATTAAATGTTTCCAGAGCAGCATCTACAAACAAGCCCTTGCAATGCAATAGGTCTCGCATTTGTGAGAGTTTGAGCTATTGGCATTGTAAATGACAATGCCTTTTATTTATATGTTTTGATCATTAACACATAAATAAAAGGCATTGTCATTTACAATGCCAATAGCTCAAACTCTTGTAAATGCAAGACCTATTTCATTTCAAAGAAGTGGCACTAAGAAGGGACTAACAAGCCTATTAACGAATCAGAAGCCAGCATTTACAAAGGACAATGACACAAGCCAATGAAAAATATGGGCGGAGAGTGGGCAGAGCTTCAACTCAATACTTGAATATAGCATGCCTCGCAGAGCAGTGCATGCGCTGCCCAGGCTCGACCTAAAAATCACAGAGAGTACATCCTAATTATCAGAGATCTGTAGAGTACAAAATTATATAAAAAAATAGCGTAGTACATTAAACAGTATTACAGACTTAATACAATTCTACGTTTGAGCAGAGTGAAAAAAGGATCTTGTTGAGTAAAACATATTTGAAATGTAACGAAGAAAGGTGAATTTCACATTCAACGATATCAATAATTTGGGGTGCTTTGGAATCTATGAAGTAAGTGTGTCCCCATGGTAATAGTGGTTAAACAAATAACAAACACCTCAACAATGCAGAACATTATTACAAGAGGTCGCGTGGAACGCAGTGAGTACAACAGTTGACCATTCATGACATCATGTTATAGGCACCCCCTCTCCCACCCTGGCCCCATCAGAGCAATCGGATCGGCATAATTTAGGACACATCCCGAGTTGTTCTCTATGGTTGCTATATTTTCCCCATTTTTTTGGCCATTCTTTGCTTTCATAATCTGTTTTTCAGCCAGCAAGCACCAGTCTATATCAGCATTCTTAAGACTGTCCTCTAGAAAAGAGTTGATATCACACAGTAAACATAAGGCGAGATGGAAACTCCAGGAACTCTAGCCAGCTTGTCATGGGGCTTTAATCAAGAAAGGGAATCAGTGCCACGTCTGCTATTTAAAATATAAAATACAGCAATAATTCGGGTTCAGTGGGCCCCTTAGGCCTTTGGGCGCCGGTGCCACTGAACCTGTTCCACCAAATGAAGCTACGCCCGAGTGTTTTTCAAGTTCGATTGTGGGGACTCTGCACACTTAAGATCCATCATGGTGTTTAGATCTACCCATCAGAAGTTTTGCCAGAATCCTTTGTTGGCCTTTCTGTTGAGGGTAAAAGTGATTACTCGGGCACCTTCTAGTCTCAAACGTCCTCACCCTATTGCCTCTCTCCATGGCCCAGTTTCCTACAAGGTCCCTTGACCATGGCTGTTCCGTCAGTGACAGGCTCATAGCCTCTGTAGACACCACCACTTTCAGGCATGGCCTTTCTCACACACTGAAAATATTTTTGTAGTTGGCAGGTCATAGGTCAAGAAATATTGAGCCAAGGTTCAGTCTGACTCTTCTGTGTCTTACACTGTCACAGCCAGCGAGCATCCAGTCAGAACATTTTCAAGGCTAACAGACGTGGACAATTTCAAAGGATGTACACAGCTTGTAGGGCTAGGTGCTTACGATTGCAGGCGGGCAGGCCTACGCAGAGAATGCCTCTCTCAGTATGAGGACCTTGAGAGGGATACAGGGCACTGAGGTCATAGTCAAGGCACACTTATGTAGGCTTTATTAAGACCTACCTGGAAAATGTAGTTTCGGAAAGTTTTATGAAGCTGCAGCGGCCCATTCCATAACTCACAGTGAGCTTCTCTTGAAACCGCTGGGAAGGGTGTGGGAGGAAGGCAGAAGTAGTCCTTTTTTAAGTCGCACCTCAGACAGCACATGCGGTTTTGCTTGCGAGACATTTTGTGCTTACTTACAAGAGAGTAAGAGCCACTCATTGCTTACCATTGGTTGGTTCACCATCACTCTCAGTTCCTTGCTTCTCTTTAGTCAGGATATGCCAGTTTCACTTACTCTTCGAGAATTTATCTCTCCCCTGGAGCATGACCCAAGTACTGCTTCCTTCCACCGCTCATGCTTTTGGAGCTACTTCTTTTTTGTAGTTGCAGCACTTCGTGTGTTTGCAGGCTGTCCCCCACCCATATCCTAAATTAGGCCCGAGTGCATTAGAGTGCTTTACATGAGCACCAGATTAAATTACACAAGCTCGGATTATTTTTTTTATTTTTTTGTATTATTGCTTATCCCCTCCAGCAATGTTGTCTGCCCATTTTCACGCCACGTTGTTTTGCTTGCCCCCGTTGTTGTGCCTGCACCTGTAGTCGCTTGCCCCTCCCAACCCGCATTGTTGCTTGTCAGCTTTGTGTTGCTTGCCCCTCCCACTCTCCTACCCCAAGTTGTGTTGTGTGACTCCTCCTAACGTTGCTGCACCCTCCCACTGTTGTTTGCCTCATTCTGTCGTGGCTTCCACCCCTCCTACCAGAAAAAAAAAGCACTGGCAAAGTCAGGACTCGCATTTATGACCTATTGGCTTTGTCAATGTTTTTAGCCCATGTTGCACAGCAGCACGGCTGCTGTGCAGCATGGTTAAAACGTTAAAAAAAATCGCTTTGATGCAGCCAGAGCTTGCAGCGACTAGCGCTTCATTTTATTGATGGCAGGAGGACAAGGTGGGAGGCATCTACACACTCCGTGTTGCATGCTTTCCATTCCTCTCAGATGCCTCCTACCCTGCTCTCATGCAAGCAGTGTTTTTTAAAGCGTTACAACGCTGCCAGACTTTGCAGCCTAATAGCTCTTGTTTTTCTAACTTCCTGACATGCTGTACAGCAGCCGCGCTGCTGTGTAACATGGCGGCTAAAACACTGACTAAGGGAATAACTCACATAGGCAAGACCTATTGGCGTCGCCAATGCTTATTTTATTTCTGATTGTGACAGTTCTGTGTAAAAGCAGATTTGGGTTTTACGAAACCAGACCTCCATGGCAGACACCTCACTGACTGCCAGATTTACCTGATAAGGTAGAAAACTCTATTGTAACTTCACACTCATCAGCAAATCACCTGGTCTTCAGAACTGAACATACCCCTCCATTAACTAGGATGTTTCGTGCGCCAGGAAGCACATATTTAATTTGTTTGTTTAGGAGCTTTGCATAATGCCAATTTTCTGCTTTGCAGCTGCGTCAGAGCACTTCGTGACACAGTAAACATGCTGGACAACTATGTATTCAGATATGCACACTAAGCATCATGTAGACAGGCGACTCTGGTGGACCCTGAAGCTATTCTGATGACCACTGAAAGGCCCAGAGCAAGCAAGGAAATTCTCCGACTCCTCCCAGAGACAACCTCACACAACTATCATTACACCCGTCGCCTCCTGTAACACTGTTACTGTTTTTTGTGATGCGTAGAACAAATAATTCACTAGGGCATACACCTCTAACCAGTTGGGTAAGGGAGCAAAGCCAAATTGGGACCCAAAATTAGCCATGACAAAAATGTTAAAATCAATCCCACCTAGAACTGCGCGATTGAGCACAGTGAACAAACCTATCCCTCTCTGTTGGATTTGATGGGTGAGGTTCCTAGGAAGAAAACTTTGGAAAGATGAGTACAAACTGCAAATGACAGGACAATATTTTATATATAGGGGCTAAGCACTTTCAGAAATATATCATGACTGCCTCTCCTGACCTAAAAGCAGCACTTTAGATTGCAACCCACTGGGAAATCGCTAAATGCTCCATTGGCCAGTCTGGCCATGTAACAGATTATAGTTTATAACACAGAAATCACCATGTGAATTTACAAATGGCAGAAAAGGGTGGGTGTGTAGCCGCAGCTCCTTTTCCATTATCATGATCACCAACTCTCACAGCTTCTCTTTTCTGTCTCTAGCCGCTTCTCCTCTACACTTCTCACCTCTCCTCGCTTTCAGTGGTCACCTCTTCACATATCCAGCTCTCGCCCATTCTCTCCTCCTGGACATGTCTCTTCTCCGGCTGTCACTTGTTCTCCCCTTACCTCTCATCTCTACCGTTCTCCAGCTCTTTTCTCTGCAGCCCTCTGGCTTCAGCTCCTCCTCTCACCTGTCCTCTGCTCCACATCTCACCTCTTCTTTCCTCCAGATATCAAGTCAAGTCAAGTCAATAGCAACTTTATTTCGATCAAATTGACCTTAAAAGTACAATTAAAATGTTTTACACAATTCATTACCTTACAAGAATAGATCCATAAAACGAACATGATTTTAGTAAAACATACACAGTTTATATACAATTCAGTGTTTCATAGCAAGAAAAACTTGGATAAAAAAATACAAGTTTGAAACTCTGCAGAGTAAAATCCTAGTTATACTTGTAAATGAATAAAACCCTCATTTGTTACTATTGCTTTGTTTTCAAAAGGGCCCTGCGGGTACACCACATAGAAAATAGGAAGCCTGCTACCGAGTAAACTATCGGGAGGCTGGTATCATGTTTCAGTATCCTAAAAGCCTCGCAACAACGTCTGGTCCCTAAGTTCCTGCAAATCTGAACCAGCCAGCGTTTTCTAACTTTGTGATACCCGGGGCAGCTGAAGAAAACATGGAGAACAGATTCTATTGGGCAATCACATGCCGGGCACCCCAAAGTTTGTAAGTTGCCCCAGCTGTTTGTGAAGGAGCGGAGGGGCACAACCCTGTATCTGAACTGTGATGGAGCAGGGTAAATGAAAAAATTTTAACCTCCTAATAATTTTCGTAAAATAATTAATAAACATGTTCGTTTAAGTAAATAACCAACAATGTATGTTACATGTGAAGGGTTAAAGGTAACACGCTATTGCGTGTGCAAAATAATTAACTTATAATTGTTTACGTGTCTAACATAACTTAATATTTGCGTACTAATCAAATAATAAATGCATGATCTGTGCTTTTAAATAAAACGTGTGGTTGCAAAATAAAGCGATGGTAAGTAAGGGACGGCTTTATATGTTGCTTTTTGCTAGGTAATACCTAATTGGGGTACATAGAAAGACGGGAGGGAAACGAAAGGGTTTATCTTTCTTTGTTTTAACAATATTTTGTTTATCTTTGAAAATAGTGCGCTTAGGTCTGTTGAGCAGCGATATAAAATGGCCGCCATTTGCTAGAGTACGCATGAGCAGGGAACCATGTGATAGAGGAGAGAGGCTGTGGAAAAGGATGATCACGTGCTGGTGCCGAGAGGCTAAGATGGAAGTATGGTCAAGGCTATTGTGACCTTTCTGAGCAGATGTGTGCCAAGATGATCAGCAAGAAGCGTGAGAAGTCAAACTGAATCAATGGACAGAACTGTTAAATCTAAAAAGTAGCAGAAAAAGATACAAATTGGACTGATCGAAGCGGATGAGCAATGACATGTACTGTGGGAAACGATGCAAGCATGGACATTCCACAAGGAACTGGTTAAGACCAGGAAGTTTGATTAAAATGTATATGGGCCTGAGTTTGACCAATGAGAAAGAATCACGCCATGCAGATGCAACATTTTATTTAGTAAGTGGGAATTAGGGTATAAGAAGACCTACTCTTGGTGGGAGGGGTTAGTTGTTGGAGAGGAGTTGTTGGAGAGTAGTTGTTGGAGAGGAGATGCTGGAGAAGTTAGCTCTGTAGATGGGTGAAGTTGCGGTTGCTGATGCTGACGAGCGGATGTTGGTGCTGCTCTTTTTATTTTCCAGTTGAGTATAAGATGCTGTTTTTGGAGAACCTTTTTATTCCTGATCAATTTTTCATTTAGAACTATTAGATTTTCCAAAACAGATAGATTGATCATTTAGAGTTCTTGCTATGATAACCTTATTTTTCCGTCTAATCGATATGCATTGTAATTTCAATTTATTCTTATAATGATGATAAATGTAAAGATCTGAATAATAAACTTAAAACTTATTTCTTGCTTCGAAACTTTACATAAACTTTATTATTCTTTAAACAAATGACTCAGTGATTCTTTAGTTCAATGATTAAAGTAAAATGATAAAGAGTTTATTGTGATTGAGCTGGTCTTAATCACCATCAACTGATTCCTACTAGTTGGTCCATCGACCAATGAGCGGAATACCTTAGAGCAAATGAGAAACATTATGTCATGTTAAAAGAGGTATCCCGTCTTCTTCCAGCGAATCGTTTTCTCCTAGGTTATTGACGGAGGAAATCCAGGGAATAAATGAGTAAGTGAATGTATAGGCGGTGTTATGGGCCCCACCGTCATATGGATATAGTGTGTGTGTTAGAGGAATAGTTGCACCTGGATGACCGAAGCATATAGGAGAATTATTTTTATTGTTAGCGCTGGATCAGATTTCTTGGTAGCAGAGTTATGGTTACTATAGATTAGTTTGGTGATTATTGATTAGTGATTATTGATAAGTTCATGTCTAACACTTTATGTTGAGTTGCGTTATGTTATATGTAAGTTTTCACGCTTTTGGGAAGTAGGAAGTGGAACACGTGTGGCAAGAGAAGTCACATGGAATGGTGCATTGTCTGAGTTCATATTGGTGATAACACAGGTTGTGTTATGATAGGGACATTTTCCGTATAAAAGGTGTAAGTGAAATAGCGATCGGTTTTCTTGTGAAACTCTGGCCTTAATTCTCAGGAGCAGTATAGTCTCCACATGTGTTTTATCCCCAGAGAAACGGGTTTACTGTTTGCTTGAAAGAAGGGTAAGGTAGAGGGAAGTGCTACTTTATCGGCGAAACTGAAAATTCTGTGGTAGGGTAGAGGTAAGCGCTGCCTACTGGGAAAAACAGAGTTCTTGTGTAAACGGTCAGAACTATCTCTTTGGTTTAGCGAATCAGACAATGGAAATGTGTTTTAAATGTAACTAACGAAGAATTGTTGAAAAAGAAATTGCCGATAAATTTTGTAAAGGAGGGGTCAAGAGCAGAAGTGACGTAGACAAGAGTCGCGCTGGGATTGGTCAGTGCGCTAGTCACACGGAAACAGGAGCAGAACTGACGTAGACAAAAGCCGCGTTGGGATTGGTCAGTGCGCGGTAGACAGAAATCGCTCTTATTGAAGTGTTGGTGTGAGTCGCGCTGGGATTGGTTGGAATAACCTAGTGACGTGGAAGTTTGTGATTGGAGTGTTGGTGTGAGTCGCGCTAGTATTGGTTGGAATAACGCATAGAGAACAGTGTTGAATTGCGGATCGTTTGAGGAGAAAAAGCGATTGTGAATCATGTCGTATTATGAGTATGGTAGAGAAAAAACGTCATGGATGACAAAAGTTAAGAATTTCTTTAAGAAAGACAAAAAGGTAGAGACTAGAGAGGGACAAATAATTCCTCCGCCGAAGTCACCAGCTTCGCATATGATGCTGAAATATGGATATCATATGTCTTGTGGTTTGTGGCTTCCTGGCCCTGGCCTGCCTCGCTAAGTTGTCTTGGGCCTGGCTGCCATAATGCTTTCCTTTGCACACGTTACTCTGGGCCGTTGTTCTATCGACCTCTGCGCTTGCCAAGTTCTGTTTGCACTGTCTGCATTTTCTATCTTTCACCTTTTCTCCTGTTCACTGTGGGCTCAGACTGCACAACATGTACAAGGTCGAATAACAACGTTTCCTTGTCTTGCTGATTTGGCCAGTCCCTCACACCTAGACATAACACTAGGTACAGCTGCCATGGAAAAATTAGTGTGCTTTTAATATTGCGGTTGGTCCGCTCTAGAGACACTTGGAGACAACCTTTCCGGGGAGAAGAGCTGTGATTGTCTGCTGATGAAGTTTTGCATCTAGAGACTGAGGTATGGGGGTTCGCTAGTCAAAGCCCAGAGGTCTTCTATTTTTATAATAAACTGGCTTCCAGCACGGGGAGGGTGGTAATGTTAGTTAGACATATATCCACTGCTTTATGAGATGCTTTCCCCGTTCATATTCTATGGAGTTGTAACTATGCTGATTATATTATTCATATGTATTATGCTAGTAGTACTGACACGTGTACTGTATCTTAGAGCACGTAAGTTGAAATAAACATTTTAACCTATACAGTGTCTCTTCTTACACATGTTGTGGACAGGTATGAGTGAGTGACGAAAGAGTGTTCTTGCTTCTGCGAGTCCTGAGATAGAGATACCGTGTTCTGGGTTGTCCAATCATTGGTACATTGGTGCCAATGGGACGCTAAGGCTAGTTGGGTTGGTGTTTTAGGTGCTAAGGGTTATGGTTGGCTCACCACTATATTCCTAGGTTCTATTATCCTGTGCATAGCTCTGTGTGTGCAGAATCCCTATGACATGGCGCGACCAACGAGTGGGGCGGCTTATCTGCGAGACGCTTGAGTAGTACTTGTGCTTGTCCACAATCCCCTCACGTACGCTTCCGGAAGCGTGTGTGACGGCGATACCTCCTATATTGAAGTTTTTGTAGGTTCTTTCAAGCTTGAAGTTGTTAAAAAAGGTTTCTTACTCATAACCCTTTTTGTGCTGCCTCTTGTTAGGTTGTCGAATAATCCCGTTAGTAATGGCGGGTATAGACATAGCGGCGCATAGCCGCACAGCACTCCGGGATCACTTACGGGTGTATGGAGTGCCAGACACGGGAGTCGAACTAGTCTTTGTGGTTCAAGCCGATCCGGCTTTCCACTTTGAGGTGTTCTACTCTTGGATCACTTTTCCAGCGGTGGACGCGAACGATAATCTGTTCCATGAATATGAACCCACTAATGTTCCTGCTGTCTATCGACCTTATACTACTCTTGAAGTACCGCTCACGGCTTGGCAGCACCGTGTTTGGTTTAATGGCGCCCTCCCACAACCGACTACCACGGTTCGTTTAGGCCCCTTATCTATTGAGGGGGCCTCTTGGCCTGTTTTGGCCGGGTACACCCCACATCCGCGCTATATGACTATACCAGTCGCGGAACTGCGCACTATGTATGCGGCTTTGGTGCAAGTGCATCGAGCTTTAGTGCGATATGTTACAGGCAGCATCCATGGAGCCGCTCCTGGAGTTGCCGGCCAACCAGCTGCTGCAAGCGGAGTGACCATAAGTCCTGTCATGGTGAATTCGGTGATGGGCAAACGTCCACAAAATAAGGATGATTTTCCTTATTGGCTTGCAGAAAAATTTGACCAGTTGGAGGCAGTTTTTCCACACACAACCCCGGTGGATAAACACCGCATTCTTACGATTAGTTTGCCAAAAGACTTAATTCCCGAGTTGACAGCATGTGACAACTGGGGTAAGGTATTCACAGCAGTATATTCTAAGTGTTTTGGTACTCCTTCCATGACAGTTCTCCCCTCAGTAATTAAAAAAGTACAGGATGAACATGGCCCTGAAGCGGCTGTGGAATTAGGGATGAGACTGGTGGGAGTGTTTGAAGTAGTAGCGGAGCTGATCCTTGCGAATGTCAAGGGCGATGCCGTGAACTTTCAAGTAGCGAATGCTTTGGCTTTAGTCCCAGAATTGGACAGGCCTCGCGAATTACCGAAAATTATTACCCAGGCTTACAAAACTATTGGCAGAAATAGCCTGGGCAACAAGCCTTTTGCAAAACAGCAAACACAATCGCAACAACAACCACAAACTAAATCTCAGCCTGAGAAAGATGAGAAACCAGTCTTCACTAAAAAGAGTTGGAGGCTGAAAAAACAGGGTAAGCAACAAAAGAAGCCGGGGTCGAGAGGCGCATCCCGGTTTCAGTCTCTTCTGAACGCACTTATGATTTACGCGATAGAGCGAGAATTAAATCACCGGATAGGTTTCAGATCCCTGATGCGCGTTCTCCTCGTTCTTCACAGGCACAGACTTCGTCACAGGCCGGTGGAGGAGACCGCCAGGATAGAGGGAGGGACCGAGAGGCTCCCCAGGGACGAGACCAACCTCGACAACAAGTCAGAGGAAAAGCAGAAGACTTTCAACGTTTTCGACCACAATTTCAGAAGAAGAAAGTTGCCGCTGTAACAGCGAAATATGCCACAGACGGTGAGAATGAGACTCCTGAATTGGACGTGGGCAGTAACCCTCCTAGACAGCGCCGCGGAAGTTACCATAGTGCGGGAGGCGCTACGTCCTCATATGGAGGCGACAGCAACTGAAACATTCATTACTGTCGAGACAGCTGACACCAGAGTGGCCAGAGTGGCACCCCCTGATAGACTTTTTAATATTGTCATTCAAATTGAAGGTGATACAGCGTATTATTAAAGGGATTTTTGGGGAAAATCTAACCTCTTCATATGACATTTTATTTCAAATACGTTTTTATTTGCATTTTAGAGAAGAACGTAATGCATTCATTAGTTTTACATTTGGCTAGTGCCACATAGTGATATAGAAGAAGCCATCCTGCACACTGTGGCCCACATCTTAACTCAAGCTTTGTAAATTCAACACATCTTGTTGGATAAGCTCTAGGATATCGCGCAGTACAGAAAATTACATGGCTAGCCAAAGACGACTTCAATTACACACTTTTCTGGCGCAAGTATCGTACGGCTATGGCTATCTTGTGGCATCTTCCAAATCGCCAATGTGTCGGGCTGCGCACTATCTCATCAGAGCTCATGCTTGTGAAGCAGTGCCTCAACACTATATATGTGCCGCCTATAGGCTATAAGCAGTGTACTAACAAGGAAAGTGAAAGTCCAGTGGAAAGAGAAAAGAGATGAAAAGGGGGCGATAGAAGAAGGGGTAGGGTGTGGCGGGGGCGACAAAGGCACTATGACAGTATGCCTGGAGCAGCTCGCCTCGCAGGGGGTGCAGTGGCAGCGCAACTATTTGATGTCTCTTTCGTCGTGTGGGACGGAGTTGATGACCACAACAGCTGACGGGGCGTCAAGTATCACCGGGCCTGAGTCGTATGGGGTGGGTGGGGGCGCAGCGCGGGGTGGTCCATCAGGAGGGTTCCAATATCTAACCCTGGGCATAATACTTTGCTACGCTCACGAAGCATGCAAAGTTTGTGCTACTACGCACTACGCAAATTGCACGTAGCAGAGTGAATAACTGTACTAATAAACGTAGCGTAGCAGGAGTATAATAAACTCCTTCAAATGCTTTGATAAAGCAATTTTTTATGCTAAAAAGCATATAACCAATTCACAAAAATGAATGTTGACAATAAAATATCAAGCAATGAGAGAGGTGATGATTTTGGAGTCCCCCTAACCTAGGGGAGGACCAAGCAGATGCCTTGAACACAAAAAGCATATCATGTGAACGATTCAATGGTGGTCCCTTCCTCCTAGGACCACCCCAAGCACAGTTATGGGCAAAAATACAATCCCAACCAAAGGCCCTGCAAAGCATTATGGGACGAGATTAGCAGTGGGCAGTGAATATTATAGTGTCCAATATCAAAATAATTCTACAAAGAGCTGCAGTTCAACTAGTCGTCACTGGGTGTCGTCCCTCAAGAGTGAAATGCAAAAGTATTGAAAACCTTTCATGAAGCTTTTGCATTTGACTCGTGAGGGACGACACCCAGTGACGACTAGTTGAACTGCAGCTCTTTGTAGAATTATTTTGATATTGGACACTATAATATTCACTGCCCACTGCTAATCTCGTCCCATAATGCTTTGCAGGGCCTTTGTTGGGATTGTATTTTTGCCCATAACTGTGCTTGGGGTGGTCCTAAGAGGATGGGACCACCACCTAATCATTCAATAAGATGTGCTTTTTGTTTTCAAGACATCTGCTTGGTTCTCTCCCTAAGTTAGCGAGGATACCAAAATCATCACCTCTCTCACTGCTTTTGTTTTCACTTTAGTGAAATGACTATATGCAATTTTAGCATATAAAGACAGAGATATTTATTTTATCTTAACTTGCACTGTACAAGTTTGCTTTTGGTAATTATTGTACAGTGCAGTGAGTCAAGCACACAGCTAGCACTACGCCCAGGCTTAATAATAATAACAAACTCCTTCAAATGCTTTGATAAAGCAATTTTTTATGCTAAAAAGCATATAACCAATTCACAAAAATGAATTTTGACATATCAAGCAATGAGAGAGGTGATGATTTTGGAGTCCCCCTAACCTAGGGGGAGGACCAAGCAGATGCCTTGAACACAAAAAGCATATCATGTGAACGATTCAATGGTGGTCCCTTCCTCCTAGGACCACCCCAAGCACAGTTATGGGCAAAAATACAATCCCAACCAAAGGCCCTGCAAAGCATTATGGGACGAGATTAGCAGTGGGCAGTGAATATTATAGTGTCCAATATCAAAATAATTCTACAAAGAGTTGCAGTTCAACTAGTCGTCACTGGGTGTCGTCCCTCACGAGTCAAATGCAAAAGCTTCATGAAAGGTTTTCAATACTTTTGCATTTCACTCTTGAGGGACGACACCCAGTGACGACTAGTTGAACTGCAGCTCTTTGTAGAATTATTTTGATATTGAACACTATAATATTCACTGCCCACTGCTAATCTCGTCCCATAATGCTTTGCAGGGCCTTGGTTGGGATTGTATTTTTGCCCATAACTGTGCTTGGGGTGGTCCTAGGAGGAATCGTTCAATAAGATGTGCTTTTTGTTTTCAAGACATCTGCTTGGTTGTTGGTTCTCTCCCTAAGTTAGTGAGGATACCAAAATCATCACCTCTCTCACTGCTTGTTAACTTTTTGTTTTCACTTTAGTGAAATGACTATATGCATTTTTAGCATATAAAGACAGAGATATTTATTTTATCTTAACTTGCACTGTACAAGTTTGCTTTTGGTAATTATTGTACAGTGCAGTCAAGCACACAGCTACGCACTACGCAATTTGCATAGCTACGTGTAGTTGAAGCTGTACTTCACGTAGCTACGTGAAGTGCTACTACGCAAACTACGCCCGGGCTTACCAATATCTATTTGGATCTGCGGTGTGCACCACATCATCGAAGAGGCGTAAAGCCCGCAGTTTTGGTGGCTGCTGTCTAGCGTTCTCTAGACGTCCCAGATGTTCCACCAGTGGCTTCCATATTGTCGTAAACTGGGTGTCTCGATATTGTAGGCGCGCCGTGAGCAGTTCCATCACCACTGTTTGCCACAGGCGGGTGAACCACACATTCACTGAGGGCGATTCCGCCTTTTTCCAATATAGGGCAATGGTCCGCTTAGCAGTTCCCAGCATGTGAAGACTGAGGTGCCAATCGCGGCGGGTCATAGCCCGTAGGTTCACCGGCCTGAGGCCCAGTACAATCGTGAGTGGGTTTTCAGGTAGCGGGTAGCCTAGTACTCGTTTAATGTGGCTGAGGACTTCTTTCCAGTAGGTGGTCAAGAGGGGGCACGACCACCATATGTGTATGAAATCTCCCCGTGCCCTATTGCATCGCCAACAGATCGGTGAAGAGTTGGGGAACATTTTGTGCAACCTGTG
This sequence comes from Calotriton arnoldi, assembly GCA_963921515.1. Lineage (NCBI taxonomy): Eukaryota > Metazoa > Chordata > Amphibia > Caudata > Salamandridae > Calotriton > Calotriton arnoldi. The sequence goes on from CAWUFW010014749.1 coordinate 222,134, forward strand.
GGGTGTATAGTACCATTGGGTCATTATCTTGTATGCGGATTCCTGCTGGGGGATGCTATGAAAAGTCTTCGGGATGTCGCGCCATAGACGTGTCCACTAAGAGGGTGCAATGTCGGCCCCGGGAAGAGATTGCCACTGTTGTTGGTACAGGTGTGTGGTAGGGTGTGGTGAATGTTGGAGGACTTGGTATATGCGAGATATCAATCCCTTAGAGTTGTCAAATGTGCGAGCCAGCTGTTCGAACGGTGTGTAAGGCCGTGTAGCCGCCTGTGTTAGAGAAGACGCCTGTATCCAGTGCCGGAGTTGTATATATTGGAATCTCTCCTTCTCCGAGAGTTGATATTCCTGTTTGCATTGGGCAAAAGTTCTGACATCACTCCCTAGAAATAGATCTCGCACCGTTTTGCAACCCTTGTCTGTCCATTCTGCAAAAGAGGGCGGGTGAAGAGCAGGGGGAAATTGCGGGTTGCGAGCAATTGGGGTGTGTGGAGACGGAAAAGATGTGAGGCCCTTGCGGACGGCCAGCCTGTCCCAAATCTCAAGTACGGTCTTAGTAGGGGTCGCCATATATGCACTTCGGGAGCGTGCTTCGCGAGGGAGCCATGCATGGTCCCAGAGAGGGCGACAGGTAACCGCCCTGTCCATATGGAACCACACCTTCTCGCTCTCCCAAGCTGTCCACTCCGGTATAAAACGGAGATGGGATGCCCAATAGTATTCTAATAGGTTAGGGCATGCGAGCCCACCCTTATCGCGAGGGAGCATTAAGATTTTACTGGAGAATCGCGGCCGCTTCCCTCCCCATATGAATGCGACTAGCTCACGCTGTAGGCTCTGGATTTGGTGTTCCGGGATAGGCGTTGGCAGGGTCTGGAATAAATAAAGTATCTTTGGGAGGATGGACATTTTAACTGTGTTTAAGCGCCCCAGCCAGGAGAGCGGCAGAGATCTCCATGCTCGTAGGTCGGTTACTACTGCATTTTTGCATTCTTGCCAATTAGCTTGGGACCAGTTGGCCAGGTCCGGAGTCAAATTAAGTCCTAGGTATCTAATAGAGTTCGTAGCCCATTGGTAGGGGGCAAGGGTTTGCAGGGTCGCAATGTCCTCTGTCTGAATTGTGAGGTTAAGAGCCCATGATTTCGTATGGTTAATTTTAAGCCCTGAGATTTGCTCATATGACTGTAGCAGAGCGTGTACTGCTGGCAGAGAGCCAGTCGGATTCGACAAGGTGAGGAGGAGATCGTCCGCAAAGAGTGCAATCTTATGGTCTATGCCCCCAAGGGCGATACCATGTATATCAGGCGAGCGGCGAATCAGAATGGCGAGCGGTTCAACCACGAGGGCGAACAATAAAGGGGACAAGGGACATCCCTGTCTAGTGCCCCTGAGGATAGAGATAGGGTGTGTGAGTTGGCCATTGACTCTTACCCTGGCGAGCGGTGCAAGGTAGGGGGCCATTATGCGCGCTATCATCTGCGGACCAAGTCCTATCTTCTGCAGCACGGCCCGGAGGAACACCCAATCCACTCGATCGAATGCCTTTTCGGCGTCAAGCGAGAGTAGGCACGAGGGTATCTTCCAGTGATGCGCCTTCCCCACCAGGTGCGCAATTCGACGCACATTATCCGCCCCTTGGCGTTGATGTATAAAACCCACCTGGTCTGGTTCGATTAGGCCTGGGAGGTGTGTGCTGAGGCGCTTAGCCAGTATTTTAGTATAGAGTTTAAGGTCTATGTTTAATAGGGCTATGGGGCGAAAGGATGAGCAGAGTGTGTGGTCCTTCCCAGGCTTTGGGATTAAAGCTATTTCCGCCATAGCCATATCTGTGGAAGGCCCAGACTTATCCGTAAAAGAATTGAAAAGGCGTAACATGTATGATTGGAGTTGTGGTAAGAAGGTACGATAAAATGAGACGGGGAGCCCATCCGGGCCCGGCGTTTTGCCAAGTGGAAGTTCCTTAAGGGCATTGGTTAGTTCCTCTAGTGTAATTGGTTCTTCCAAGAGTTGGGAATGAAATGGGCTAAGGGGTTCCCAGTCGCAGGCGTCTAGTGTAGCCGATATTTGAGCTGGATTGGGCGTGGCTTTCGCGTAAAGAGATGTATAGTAGTTTTGGAATGCTTGAAGCTTGGCAGATTCAGTGGTGGCCCAGGTCCCGTCCCCCAATTTTAGTTTAGAAATGTGAGCTTTAGCTGCCCGTGTTCTCAGGCGACGTGCCAAGATGGTGCCCACCTTGTCTCCTCCATCGTAATAGCGCTGTCGCAATGCAAGGAGAGCGTGTTCCGCCTTGTTGGTTCTATGGGCCCGGAGCTGACCCCTGAGTATAGCTAAGCGCCGCTTGTGAATCGCTAATGGGCGTTCTTGGTCCATTTTCTCGAGTGTTTTGATTTCGCGTGTGAGCTTATCCTCGTACAGGCGGGCCTCTCTGGCCCTGGCAATAGCGATAGATGTGAGGGTGCCGCGTATCGTAGCCTTAAAGGCATCCCATAGAACAGGGAGGGCCGTCTCCGGGAGGTCGTTGGTCGCGAAATAGGAGAGGATGGCAGCCTGTAGTTCCGCAGTGTCTACTGGGTCTCTAAGGATGTGAGGAGGAAAACGCCACCTAGTAGGTCGTCTGGGATGAGAGAAGCGTTCATGGAGAAGTAGCTCCACATGCGCGTGGTCAGAGATTGAGATATCTGACATGGTGGTTGAGAGAATGTCCTTAACTAGAGAATGTGAGACGAAGAGGTAGTCGATTCGTGAGTAAGAGCGGTGTGTATGAGAATAATAGGAGTAGTCGCGGATCTCAGGGGAGTGATACCGCCATACGTCTACCAAACCCGAGGCAGTGATACAGCTCTTTGTCGCTGCCGACATAGCCCCCATCCCATGAAATGTGCCCCCGCTGCGATCAATGTCTGCATCCCACACTAAATTAAAGTCCCCCCCCAGGACAAGGTCTGAGTGTACCGGTACTATGTGTTCCCGCAGAAGTTTACGCAAGAAAGAGTCCTGTCCCTGGTTGGGCGCATATGTGTTGCAAAGGGTGAGAGTACGATGTCCCATCTTGACCACCACCTTAAGGAGTCTGCCCTCCGTGTCACGGACCACTTTGGTGTCTCCCTGCTGGATGCCTGCTCAGCAGAGGATGGCTACCCCCGCTGTCCTAGTACGCGCTGAGCTCCAAAATTGTAGGGGGAAGCGTGGATGTGTCATACGTGTAGTGTCAGCCCTAAGGAGGTGCGTCTCCTGGAGGAAAACGATGTCTGGGTTTTGCAGTAACAGATACCACCATATCTGATGCCTCTTGTTGGGGGAGTTAAGTCCCTTCACGTTAAGGGTTACGAGCTTCAAACAGGGCACCGAGGTCATGGTCGTCTAGTATCTAGTGTGCGCGTGATCCCAGGTAGGTGTCTCTGGGTTTTGAACAGGGCCAAGAAGCAGGGATCTAGTGAGGAGGCTCGAAGCTTCAACAGATTGGTATTCAGTGCAGTGCGGAAAGGAGAAAAGAAGTAAGGCTTCCAGTGTAAGTCCCCCCAATTATCCAAGTGGTCCCCCCGCCGGGGGAATAAGCAAGAAATAGGAAGAAGAAAAAAGGAACAAAGATAAACAAGACAACCCGGACGGGTTGATGGCCAACATGGCCAACAGGACCTATTCCAGTCTAGGGAGGAGCCAGGCACAGTGGCACAGGCTGTCCCGGAGATGTCACTCTCCCAGAAATAGGCGTGGGGTTGGTCATCGTGTTACGCTTCCAGTCTTTAGGGCTGGAGTGTGCTCCGGGGCCGCCGTCCTGGCGTAAGATAATCCTTGCGTCTCTCGGGTGGTGCAGTAGAGAGTGGAGTGCCAGTTATGCGAAGGCCGGTGGCTCCCCCAGAGATGAGAAGCGCACTGTGAGTTGAGTCCCATCTGCAGTTTACAGTTATTTGGTGACGGGTGTTTGCGAGCCTGAGGGTGACTGACCCCCTTCTAAGGATCGTATGTGCTGGATTATGTCCTGCTTTTCTTTGGATGAATTGCTTCGCTCTCGGGAGGATGGCTGTCCGGCATGACGGACCGTAGCCCACTGCGGCTTCAGTGGGATTCGAGCTCTCGGTGGCATGCGTGATGTACTTGTCGGGGGGGTGTCAGGGATCTGTAGTAGTTGGGCCGCTTCCCTGTATGACCTCAGTACTCGGCGCATGGACTCCCATTGAAAGATGAGAGCAAAGGGGTGCCCCCATTGGTAGCGGATGTTGAGCTCCCTGAGTTTGTCCGTAATGGGACGGAAGTCTCTGCGGCGCCGAAGGGTCGTGGGGGCCAAATCTTGAAACAACTGAATGGGTGTGCCCTTGTACAGAATCTCCGGCTTGTCCCGAGCTGCCTTAAGGATAGCCTCCTTTTCAATGAAGAAATGGACCCGCGTCAGGATGTCAGGCACGAGGCCCGGCCTCCCTGGCGGACCAGCTACTCGGTGCGCACGGTCCAGAGCGGGCGGCGAGGTGTCATCGTCTCCTCTAATGTCATGTAGTAGATCGGCCACAAAAGTCATTATGTCTGTACCTTCTGCCCCAAGCGGAATCCCCCGCAGGCGTATGTTGTTTCGGCGCCCCCGATTTTCCAGGTCCTCCTGCTTGATCTGTAGCTCGATGTGTTGCTCCTCCAGGGTGGCTAGCCGCTGCCATAGGTGTTCCTGGTCCTCTGTACGGGTGTCCAGGGTCTTTTCAAGATCGTCCACTCGCCCACCCAGCTCTCCTACATCTTTCCGGAGGTCTTTGACACAAGCTTGTACCTCTGTGCGCAGGGACCCTATTTCCGACTTAAGTTCCTGCATAAAACTGGTCATGAAGGATTGTGTGACCGGCTCTGATGAACATCCGGCCACAAGCGTCGCGTCAGGCGCTGTTTCTGCCCCCGGTTTGTTCCACATGGTCAGGACTGTAGTATCCTTTGGCGTTGCTGAGGACTCCTTCCCGGGTTTTGAGCGGGTCATGTTCATGGAGTAGGAGGAGCCGCCTAGTCCCCCGCGTGGTCGTGTTCACCGCTTCAAGTCCTTGGGGGTGGCGATCAGGGGGAGACCAGGCCCAGTGGCACAGTGGCGCAGTTGTATGTCGTGCTAGCTCAGGGCCCTTCGGTTAAGCGTGGATTCTAAAGGTGCGGAGGGACCAGGTTATCTCACCTGTAATGGCCCCCCACCGTGTACACCAGGCTATGGGTGCCCAGGAGATCGACGGGCAAGGTGTCAGCCACTCGAAGTGTATTGCGGCGTGGTGGCCGCTTCTGGTGATGATAGGAGGATCAATCGGGTCTGCGGTGAAGGCTGGCGATGTTAAACATTGGAGGGTTGGGCTCTGTACCACCCCAATGGGCATGCAGACGGTGGTGCCCTCCGTCTCACTGACAGAGATCTAGGTTCCTTAAGCTGGCCGCCGGCCTGTCGTACCCTCCCGTATCCCGGATTTTGTGGCCCGCCGCTCACCGGCTCTCCACAGGCGGGGAGGCCAGCGCACAGGGGGCTCCCGGCAGGAGCGGTCGGTGAGGATGCTGTGATCTGGTATAGGATGGTACACCTCCAAGGGCTGTACCGCAGTGTGATGGGTCCAGTGCCAACGGGGGGGGGGTCCCGCCCAGCAAGGCAGGGGCGCCGCCGCTGGGGTAGGTCTTAGGCCCAGGAACCCGACCACGGAGTGCAGTCCCAAGCTGCCCAGACCATCGACTCAGTCCCCCCAGCGGTCGCTCTAACCCCCCTCGTTCCCGTACCTGGTCAGACGCTGTACACCCGGGCTCCTCTGTTGGCGGCTGTTTGCCACTAGGCAGCAAGATGGCGGAATCACCCCTGGTCGCCGAGGCCCGGCGGGCCGGTGCACCGGTCAGTAGCTCCGGGGCGTCTCCGGGCCTCCCTCACGCCCCTGCAGCAGTGGGGGAGCGCGGGATCAGACCTCGATCGCCCCGAGCGCCTCCAGCGTATTCGCTCAGGGTCCGGGCTATTAAGATGGCGGCCGTCTCTTATGGCTCTTTGAAATCGGGGATCTAGGCCAGGGCGGCGAGGCGTCTGCAGCGTCGGGTCCCCTCCGGACTCTGTACACTCTTCTCGGAGGCCGTGGGGCTTCTCCGGTGCTCCTGGGTACTTCCAGGGGTGCTGGTTGTTGACACCCGGGGTCTAAGCAGCTAAAATGGCGGGCGGGCCACCGGGTCTCAAGCCTCCCTCAGTCCGAGTCTCCTCTGCCGATTTCCGCCAGCTGAGTTCGAGCCCCGGAGGCACTCGAGTCGCTCCGCTAGCGTGTACTTCCACCCGTGTTTCTTTTCGGGCCGTGGAAATGCATATATTCGCTGTGGTTGGCTGTGGCGGCCCGGAGCTCAAATGGCGTACGTCTCACTCCATTTGCAGCGAGACCACGCCCCCCATATGACATTTTATTAGCGGAGGTGGATTGGCCACCCCCATTCGTTCTTGCTGCACGTACAGGGGAGGAGGTAATCCTTCCGAGCTTTTCTCGACATGTCCCAAAGGACAAAGCGGAGGCTCTGGCAGCTGAGTGGGCAGTGTCCCTGGCTCCTGCGTTATACCGCAACCACGTGGGTTGGGACGAAGATTCTCCCCCCATGAAATACCTTTGCGGTCACTACCGCAGCCACAACCCCAATATCCCATAAAACGTGCCCCGTTTCAGAAATTCTGACTCAGTTGGAATATCAGGGAGTAATCGAAACCTGCCTATCACCTATGAATAATCCCCTTTTTGCGGTTTCTAAACCCGATGGATCGTACCGCTTAGTGTTGGATTACCGGCATTTGAACTCTCATTGTCGGACCTTTGCGGTGCAAAATACCCATAGTTCTGCGCTTGTAGACAGTCTTGTTCGTAAAAAATATAAAACGACACTTGACCTTTCAAATGGATTCTACACGCACAACTTAGCCCCGGAGAGTGCCCAATGGTGTGCTTTTACTTCCGGTGGTAAAATGTTCAAATTCAGGCGTCTTCCTATGGGCTACAAGAATAGTCCAGGCGTATTCGCCGCTCGTGTTGTCTCTTTGTTAGACGGCATAGATCCAGACGCATGTTCGTACGTAGATGACATTTATCTGACAGATGACGAGTTGTTTCCGCATCTGACCCGAGTAGACCGCATTATTCTTGAATTTGCGGTTCAAGGTTACAAATTTAACTTTGCTAAATCTCACATTGCTGAATTTACCGTTTTGTTCTTGGGCTATGAGCTCAACAATGAAGGTAAGGGCTTAGCCCCCCATTTCCTAGAGAAATGTGCACTTCTGTGCCCTCCTACTAATCTGAAGAAGCATCAGTCCTTGCTGGGTTTTTTGAACTTCGGGCGTACCTACATTCCCGAATACGCCCAGCGTATCAAGCCACTGTATGCCTTGATACAACCTACTTTTTCGAAGTCTTGTTGACTTCCAGAGCATACCTCCATTCTACAGTCTTTACAGACTGACCTTCTTGAGTCTAAATTTCTTTTGACGCGTGATAACCACACAAACCTGGTGATTAGAATCATACCAGGGGCAGTGGGTTTCACGTACTTAACCTTTAACGAAGGTGATACCGTACCCATCGCATACAAGTCACATCTGTACACTTCCGCGGAAATGCGGTTTTCCTCTGTAGAAAAAGTTCTAACAGCAGTGCAAATAGCGATTCTAAAGGAGCGCGCACTGGCACAGGGAAAACGCATACTGGTGGTAACACCATATCCTGCCTTAGAGGCAGTGACCAAAGCAAGTGTACCGAACTCTAAAGCTTTGCACCCCCGTTGGATTCAATGGGCAACATCTTTGACGTCTCCGGATGTCACTTTCATTTTCGATTCTTCTCTTCAGACTCAGGAGTTTTTACAGTATGAATTCGTTCATCCTCCTCCTTTGTCTTTACTGCCGCTTGAGGATTACGATTGTGTGATCTACACTGATGGTTCGGCACAACCAGCCACAGGGTCCAAGCATGCTTATTCAGCCGCATGTGCTATTGTTGCAGGTACCTTTGTGAACGGAGAGTTCAAATCCTCTGTAGTGCACACTCAGACACTCGGGGATAGTACCGCACAATTGGCCGAGCTGCACGCTTTGGTGCTTGCACTTGAGTTTGTTAATCCTGATGTGACCACTCTAATTGTGTGCGACTCTTACTACTGTGTTCAATCATACAATGACAATCTGTTCTTTTGGTCGCAAAACGACTATAGAGACGCTAAAGGCAACACAATCAAGCATAAAACGCTTTGGGTTCGAGTGGCAGAATTACAAAAACGTCTGCCGCTCACACAGGTGGTACACACCCTAGGCCATCAACGGGTGGGCGCACACGCTGTTGGTAACAGTTTGGCAGATGAAGCTGCCAAATCAGCAGTAGTCACGTGTTCAGTAGCAGCAGTTACTAGATCCATGTCTAAAATAGACACCGATATCTTGGCAGCTATTGCTGCGACAAAGGAAGGCGTTAATTACCCTAGGGGTTTTCCTTCCAAATATTCTTATCAGTTAGGTCCCGAACAGGCTCCTTATGTAACAATACCTGGTGTTGGGGATCGGCTGATCCCCAACGCGGACCGCAGGTTTTCCTTGATAACGGCAGCGCACAAAGGCATGGCTTCGGCTCATGATGGTGTGTCTGCGACAGTTTCCATCTTACAGCAGCGTTACTGGTGGCGTGGTTTGTATAAAGACACCCGTACTTATGTGCTTTCCTGTGACGTTTGTCAACAGATCAAGCCTTCCACGGTTACACGACCACCTCAGACCTCGCTGGGCATTTCTAACAGACCCTTTGGGTGTGTTTACCTGGATCACTGCGGTCCATTTTCTTCAGACACTGCCTATAAATATATCTTAGTGGCAGTGGACTCGTGCACACGGTTCATCTGGGTCTGGCCACAACGGAGTGCTGACGCTCGAAATGTCATCAGGGATTTGCGTGTCTTTGTGGGAATTTTCGCATGCGGCACCTTCCATTCTGACCAAGGTCCGGCGTTTGCCTCTAAGGCTTACAAGGACGCAATGGGTTCATTGGGGGTGCGGGTGAAATTTTCGTCTCCGTATAGGCCTGAGGGCAATTCTATCGTTGAACGAATGAACCGTGACTTAAAGCAATCCTTGACAGCTAGAGTTATAGGTACTGGCAGGAACTGGCTGGCCCACTTGTATACCGTACAACGTGCACTTAATAATCTCCCTAGAAGACCTCTGGGTGGGCGGACCCCATACGAAATGCTTTTGGCATACGAATGTTTGTGCCTGACCTTGATGGTCTAGACATGGCGGCGCAATCCGCCAAGTTTGATGTAGATAACCATTCTGCTATGTTACAGGACTTACAAGAAGCCCGAGACAAACTTGCAATTGCACATTTGCCTTCAGCCACAGACCCCGCTCTGCGGATTCCGGTTGCCGGCTGGCTTCCGAAGATTGGCGACCTGGTTCGAGAGAAGGTGGAGAACAAAAAAGAATTCGGCCCCTCTTTTCGTGCACCGGTTCCAGTTCTAGGCTTGAAGGGAACACGTACAGTGATCTTACCACCGCTTCCTGGTCGCAAGGAGAACAGATACATCTCAGTGGAAAATGTCAAGCTACAACATCTGGCCGATCCTGAATAGTGTTACACCAGCGGTCTCTTGTCCTGCCATTTATCGGACATGTGTTCGAGGCACTCCTGCCCGAACGGTCACTGGTGTTACCATGGAGATGGTTGATTTGCCTGAAAATATATTCGAACCCACTGCATCCCCCTGCATCGACGAGGACGAGTATACCTATCCCGCAACAGAGTCGGTGGCACACCAACCAACAACGCCACTGAGCCCGACACGTTTTTCCTTTGACTCTGATTCTACTTCTTCAAATGTCCCGTCCAAGTTCAGTCTTTTTGTATCCTGGTTTAGAGACAATTTTTTGGTTCCACCCTGGACATATCTTTGGTTGGTGCTGTTCTTGATTTTTTTGTTCATGTCCATTGGCTTTGTCACAGTGTTTTTTCTACTCATCAATGGTCACTATTTACCTGAACGCTCTGCTGTGAACAGTGTTACTGGAACTTTGGCACCACATTCCTCATCTCACATCATGAAGCGTGACCACACGTTTGTGAACATTTCAGCTTTTCCAGTTGCTGATGGCATCGTATGGGATGCGGTAAACTTTCAAATCCATGGCCCGACAGAAATTATTAATCTACCCAATGTTCTTCGAGTTTCGATGGGTGATGTAGTAAAAAGTAATATTCATTCTGACGATTGGGATGTGCATGCCGTTGAAGCACTATTTGCTGATATAAAATATTATGCTTCTTTTAATGCTGAGGATTTGTATATGAATTCTGCAAATTATGCCGATTTGTACTGCTACCAGCATTGGGGCAACCATTTTCTCCACAAACCGAGTGCACTACGTAGCCCTGTTACATACACCCAATGGGAACATTGCCCAAACCCCATACCAGGTAGCTCCCAGACTCTTAGAAATAAATTTACCTATTTCACTGATTTTAATCGATCAAACCCTGGGTCCTATTATTTTAAACTGAATGCCCCATTAACTCAGAAAATCATGTTGACCCACACAAAATTACTATATTCGGGTTCCTTTTTGAAAGCCTTAGCTGTGGGTGGTTATGAGTACTGGAGGGACACTGTGGATTTGAAATCAATCTGGGGCTCAAAGCCATGGCAGGTGCAGGGCACAGAGGCTTTGCACCGTGCTTGCCTAATCCCGGCCCAAATTGTGTTTTTAAATGCTTCCATTTATCAGTCTACGTGTTGGGGTTTGGCTACCACTAAACAATTAAACGCACCTTCCCTACCATCCCTGTCAAGCGCTCCCAATGATAGCTTGCGTTTTAATATGTCCCTTGCAACTTTGCAGGCCATGTTTCAGGACAATTCATTCAATGTTTCTACACTTGTTCAGTCACCCTGGTTAGTGTGGCCCATATCGTCTAATGCATGCCAACTGCGTTTTCACGGCTCAGTTCCTGGATACAAACAGGACAGACCTGATCCGAGGTTTTCTGATTCCCGTACTGTCACCACATATTCTGTTGGTAAATTATGCAAACAGTGGTTGCAGCATTCGTCCCTAGATTCTGTTAAACAGCATTTATCCCTCCTTTCAGGCAATATTGAGCTGTCCGACTTTGTTTTGGGGCCTCGTGGTCCACGACCAAAGAGATTCATTTATGAAGCGTATAATGAACTCTGGAAGCTATCACAAATGGAAGCTGCATCCCGTCTTCGGGAAATAGACCAAGCAAATTTGGAAAAGGTGCTTGCTGTTGTTGACAATAGTATAAATACCCTGTCTTCCCGCATTTACACATTGGAGAATATTGTGTCCTCTGTTGTCGATATTGTACAAGATGATGTTTCTATATTGTACCATGGTCAGAATCAATTGTGTTCAGTAATGCAGTTTGCGTGGACTTTGCAAACCCTTAAGTTAGGTAAAGTTCCTTGGAATTTCTTGAACACCACCGCCCTATTTCTGCCTTTTAATTTGACTGAAAAACAGCAGTTCATGTCCATGAAAGATGCATCTTACACTTTGTTACATATTGAGAAAGTGGATCCTTTACCATTCTCTGTAGCGGAACTAGATTCTGCTGTGTGGCTAGTTCATGGGGTTATCGCTTTACCTTTTTCCTTGTTTGAATTTAGCTCATGCATGAAACATTATCCTGTGGGCCGTTTCCAGCCTTTGGGTAGTGCCTTCCTGCATGAACTCTGGTCCTTGCCTTTCATGTATAAATGCCTTAGAGACGGCAAGGAAGTTTTTCTCACGGGGAGTCTTGTGATTCAACTGTAGGTCATTCACTTATTTGTAAACATATTAAGCTGAACGGAGCTTGTAGCGTTTCCGTTCCAAATCTTGCATGTGTGCTGAAAGGTATTCCTGCTCCTGCTATTTCTCCCACCTTTACTTTGCTTACTAATGGTAGCTATTTGCTTTTAAATAACGAAGACTGTTGTGGCTTACAGGCCGGCATTCCGTATATTGTCACGGTTTCGCACAGAGTTGTCTGCTGCAAGAATGTGCTTTTTCCTCCCCTCACGACATCGTTGATAACTCTATTTGGCCTTCCATTCCTACCATGGAGGCAGATTTCAATAAGTTGAGCAGAATAAAGGCCCTATTATTGAATGAGGAGGTTATGCTCACATCCGCCCGGGAGACATTCATTCTCCAGGTGGCGAGTACCCACAGTGAAATACAGGCCCTTTTGAACACTGACCTCCCCCAACATTTCGGGGAGTTGATACATCGTATTTTTAACGCATCAAACACTGAGGGTCTGGTGCACTTTTTTAAGGTTGTGGGGTCCGGCCTGGTGTCCACCTTTCAAACTATTTTTGGTGTGATACCGGCATTCATTCATTCTATTTTCTCCAGCGTCTTTGGTGGATTCCCATTAATCCTCGCCTTGGCGGCTGGTGTCTTGCTGTTGATCTGTTTTCTGCGCAATGGCTGCTCCCCGATGGGCCCTTCTCGATCCCGAACGCCTCCAGCTGCTCCGTGAGCGTCTACTGGACAGTTTCGGTGTCCTGCCATTGGCGACCATCAGTGTGTCATATACCCTTTCTTTTCGCTTTGCGTATTTCACTTGCGTGCAACCTGTGATGTCTTGCATCCGCTGTCCTTTCACCTGGACCATGGATTATTGCCTCTCCAATTCGTCGTTGTCTGTTCCGGATTTTGTTCGGTTGGTGGGTCCCTTAGAGGCCCATGAACAGGACTGTTCCGTTACTGGCTGTATGACGCGTGCGGCTGCACTTGGGATTTTGGCACAATGGGATATCTGGGCGGCTGCTCAGGATCTCCTCCAACAGAGCTATATTGAATATCACGCAAGCTGTCCCGCATTGCTTTTGGATGCTCCGTCCTCTGAGGAACATTCCCGCTCGTTTGCTCTGATGGACTGGGTGGCGTCTATGTTTTCTGACACTTCCAATGATGTCCTCCTGGATGCTATTGCGTTTTTCTGCTCTTACACGCTCCTGGATTGAATGGCCTGCATTGCAGGCTCACATTTGCCTTTGGACGTTTTTTGTTTTTTTATTAGTCCCATTCCCTCATTGGGACTGAATAGCCTACAGGCCTTTTTGTTCTGCTCGGCCCATTTGAACACTGTCTTCGTCCTTTGGCTTGGCTGATGGACTGTCCAGGGGAGGGTGTCTTGTGGTTTGTGGCTTCCTGGCCCTGGCCTGCCTCGCTAAGTTGTCTTGGGCCTGGCTGCCATAATGCTTTCCTTTGCACACGTTACTCTGGGCCGTTGTTCTATCGACCTCTGCGCTTGCCAAGTTTTGTTTGCACTGTCTGCATTTTCTATCTTTCACCTTTTCTCCTGTTCACTTTGGGCTCAGACTGCACAACATGTACAAGGTCGAATAACAACGTTTCCTTGTCTTGCTGATTTGGCCAGTCCCTCACACCTAGACATAACACTAGGTACAGCTGCCATGGAAAAATTAGTGTGCTTTTAATATTGCGGTTGGTCCGCTCTAGAGACACTTGGAGACAACCTTTCCGGGGAGAAGAGCTGTGATTGTCTGCTGATGTAGTTTTGCATCTAGAGACTGAGGTATGGGGGTTCACTAGTCAAAGCCCAGAGGTCTTCTATTTTATAATAAACTGGCTTCCAGCACGGGGAGGGTGGTAATGTTAGTTAGACATATATCCACTGCTTTATGAGATGCTTTCCCGTTCGTATTCTATGGAGTTGTAACTATGCTGATTATATTATTCATATGTATTATGCTAGTAGTACTGACACGTGTACTGTATCTTAGAGCACGTAAGTTGAAATAAACATTTTAACCTATACAGTGTCTCTTCTTACGCATGTTGTGGACAGGTACGAGTGAGTGACGAAAGAGTGTTCTTGCTTCTGCGAGTCCTGAGATAGAGATACCGTGTTCTGGGTTGTCCAATCATTGGTACATTGGTGCCAATGGGACGCTAAGGCTAGTTGGGTTGGGGTTTTAGGTGCTAAGGGTTATGGTTGGCTCACCACTATATTCCGAGGTTCTATTATCCTGTGCATAGCTCTGTGTGTGCAGAATCCCTATGACACATACATGCATATGGTTAGAAAATTGGACAAAATATACCAAGAATGATGGAGCATTGGCTTTCCCTGAGAATGGTTCATTTAATGTAGCTATACTACGGAACTTGAGAGAAAAGATGGCAATGTTAGAACCTAGACCGACACAGTTTGAAGCTTTAACGGAATGGGAAGATGAGATGTATGAACGAGAGAGATTCAGAAGATTAAAGAATCATGAGTTTGTGCCTGGAAGGTTATGGGGAATAAATCATGAGGACAGAATAAAGCGTTGGAGATGTGCTAACATGACAGGAGGTTTGTTTCCAGCTTTTACAGTTGAGGAAGAAGCAAAGAGAAAGTGTACAGAGAAAAAGAAACATGTAGTGATAGAAAAGTATGTGTATGGTGGTAGTGACACGGATGATGAATTGCTGGAAGATATTTTAAACAGAAACCCACCTCCATACCAACAGACTTCTGCGGTGGTGACACCTAATGCACCGCCAATGGAAACTGGGAGGAATAAAAATCCCGAAAGAAGAGATGAGACAAATAGGTCACAAGATCAATTAAAAACTTCACAAAATGAAGAGATAGAAAGTGATAATGCAACTGAATTAGCAAAAACCACAAGAGAATTGACTGAAAAAATAAGAGCATTGACAAAGAATATGGAAGCTGTAACTGTACCAGTGACAATAGGTCCAGTAATGCCAATTTTTGAGAATCAGAAAATTGATGAACGTTCTTTAGTGATTCCCATGAATTCACATTTGCAAAGAAAAAGAGAAGGGATGGAACTGAAGAATGAAGGTGCACACAATTTGGCTAGTACCTATAGACCAAGCCCACCTACTAATTTGACGATAAATGAGAATGAGATTAGGAGAATGCCTATGGTGACGGAGTCCGCATCAGGGACACCAGAAAGAAGTAGCAATTGGATAGAATTAAATAGTACGCCTGTAGGTCCGACTCCAGATGAGTTAAATGAATGGATGAAAGCGCTAAAAATAAAAGAAACGGAAGTGAAACCCTTAGATGTAATTAGGTTGAAAATAGACATGGAAAAATTGATTTTAGGAACAATTGGTACAGAAAAATTAAAAAATTATCAGGATGATGAGATTATGTTTCTGTGCAAAAGTCTTACATGGAGAGCTAGAAATTTACATGACAAATTGGAAGAGACAGCAAGTGAACTCGGAGTGGAGTTTGTAAAAGTGAGAACATTGCAGAAACCATACAGAGTAGATTTTTGTGAGAAAGATATAGAGAATTTGAACACATCAGGAAGACTGACCCAAATAAAAGAGTTAATTGTTTTATTGAGAAAATGGGGTGATGTGGATAGATGGAGAAATAGATGGTCGAAAAGGAATGAGAAAACAACAGATAAAGCATCTTTGGCTTTTGCAGTGACAGATAAGGCACCAGTTGTAAGGGAGTACCCGATGAGAGAAACTCCAGGTGGTAGTTATGTGCATGTTCCATGGACCAGGCAGGATATACTGTCATTTACAAATGACTTCCCGAAGTTGAGAGAAAAGCCAGTAGAATGGTACAGACAAGTGGAGAGATTTGTGAAAGTTTCAAAAGTTTTGTGGATAGACTTAGATGGATTGTTTGATATAGTAGTGCCTGCTGATTTGTGGACAGAATGTAAGATTACTATTGATTGGCCAACTGTAGAATATCCAAGGGATGCTAAAACAGGAGCGCCAGGACCAGAAGTGATGAGGAAGTATGACCAAGTAATTACCTTTTTGAAGAATAAGATTCCACCAAAAGAAACTGATTGGGTAAAAATAGACAGAACAACGCAGGAAAGTAAAGAGTCAGTGCATGCTTATTATGAAAGACTGTTGTTGGTTTTCAAACAGTATAGTGGTTATGAGACACTAAATGAGAAGGATATGAGTCATTTTGTATATAGATTTGTATATGGGTTAAAACCGGAGATAAGTGAAATGATTAAGCAGCATATGATTTGTTGGCAGAATAGCACAGTGGACGAGGTTCTGAGATATGCTAAGTATTGCAGTGATGATATTGAGAGTAGACAGCGAAAAGTGAAAGAAAAAGCCATGTGGGCACAGGTGAAAGTTGCAGAGAAGCAAGAAGCTCAATTGAGTAATACCGGAAATGAAACAGGACAGGTTAGATCCCGACCTAATATAGGTAAAGGAAAAGGACAAATGAGCATAGATGAGGCAAAGAAAAAGTGGCCATGCCACAACTGCGGAAAGCTAGGACATTGGAGAAACAAGTGTAAGTTTCCTCCAAAACCTAATGTGGAAAATCAATCATTAAATTCACAGGTGCAGAGTGAGGTAGTTACTCAACAAGGTCAGGTGCCACAACCACCACTTCCCAAGAGTGTTAACCAACAGAAATACAGTGCAGAAACAGGATTCTACGGAGGAGAACAGGTAACACAGTTGCAGCGTGCAGCTGCAATTTCTCAATATTGGTTACAACAGGATGAGGATGATACGGATGAAAGTTTCTGACGGTGCCTAGGAGAGGGGGAAGAGTGCGTGCTTGGCGCAACTCTAGAGGTAGATCAGTCTGGTCCATTTGTGGATGGAGAAGTGAATGGTGCAAATGTAACATTCCTTGTTGACACTGGAGCTACCCGTTCTACTGTTAGGTCAGTGGAAATACCAAACCTTCCTCTCTCAGGTGAACATATCCAAGTAGTTGGAGTTTCAAATAAGCAAATTAAGACGCCTCTTACTAAATTAGTGGAGGTAAGAATTGGTCCATTTAGTGAAATGCACCGATTTGTGGTATGCGATTGTAGTCCCGTGAACCTTTTAGGACGCGATTTATTGTGCAAGATGAATTGCACTATCTATTGTACCCCAGACGGAATTGCATTTCAGACCCCAGATGAAGATGTATTGTATAAAATGACAATGGTGAATTTAGAACCAGAAGTAACTGATTTGTTTCCTGTATTTGATGCAGAGAAAATCCCAATTGAATTGAAAAAGACAGTGAATGAAGAAGTGTGGGACTTTACAGGAGAAGATGTAGGATTAATGAAAGGAGTAGATCCCGTTAAAATAACAGTGAAAGAGGGAACGAGTTACCCAAATACGCCCCAGTATAAATTGACACCAGAAATAATTGAAGGAATAACGCCAGTAATAAATAAAATGATTGAACAAGGGACTTTAAAAGAAATCATGTAATTCGCCAATAATGGGACTGAAAAAGCCAAACGGAACATATAGAATTGTACAGGGTTTGAGGAAGGTAAACAAAATTGTTGTGCCTTGTTGCCCAATAGTACCGAACCCTGCTGTGATTTTATACCAGATTCCACGTGAAGCAGAATGGTACAGAGTAATTGATTTATGTCATGCATTTTCTCTATTCCATTGCATCCAGATAGCCAGCCATTATTTGCATTTAGGTTTGGAGAGCGTATTTTGGCATGGTGCCGAATTCCTCAGGGGTACACAGAAAGTCCCTCAATCTTTAATCAGATTCTAAAGAAATCGTTGGAAGATTTAAAAATGCCAGAAAAGTCAGTAATGGTTCAGTATATTGATGACCTACTGGTGGCATCAAAAACGAAGGAAGCATGTGTCAATGATACAATTGCTTTGCTGAATCATTTAGCAAAAAGAGGACATAAAGTGTCCCCTTCAAAATTGCAGTTTTGTCAACAAGAAGTCCAGTATTTAGGGCATAAAATTGAGAAAGGAGTGCGAAAAGTAACGACTGAAAGAATAAAAATGATTCAAGGAATGAGAGCTCCAATGACGCAAAGAGAGGTAAGAATGTTTCTGGGAATGGTTGGATATTGTCGACAATGGATAAGCGGTTTTTCGCTGATTGCTAAACCGTTGCAAAAACTGACAAAGAAGGATGTTAAAGATCCTTTTGAAATGAATGATGAAGAAATGAAAGCATTCAGAGAGCTGAAAAAGAAATTATGTGAGGCTCCAGCATTAGGAATGCCTGACTATGAGAAAGATTTTGAGCTGGATTGCAGTGAAAGAGATGGATGTGCATTTTCAGTTTTGGTACAGAGACATGGAACTATGAAAAGACCCATTGCATATTTTTCAGCTGTTTTAGACCCTGTAGCGAAAGCATTGCCTGGATGCTTGAAAGCAGTTGCTGCTACTTGTGTGAGTCTGGAACAGAGTGAAGGGATAGTGATGGGATATCCACTGAGAGTATATGTTCCCCATTCTGTGCAAATTCTCTTGACAAGAACGAAAACCCAATACATGACACATAGTCGGCTGACTAGGTATGAAAAAGTAATTTTGAGTGCAGATAATGTGACCATTGACAGATGTATGAATGTGAATCCTTCGACATCGTTACCAGATGAAGAAAGTATAATTGAAATGGATGAAGTAGATCACGATTGTCTGAATGTGCTTGAATATTGTACAAAACCAAGGTCTGACATACGAGATGAGCCTTTAAAAGAATCAGATTATATTCTGTTCGTGGATGGCTCATGTTTGAGAACGCAGTGATGGAGTTCTAAGTGCAGCATATGCAGTTTGCACAGTAGCAACTGTAATGGAAGCATCTTGTCTGAAAGGGATACGGTCTGCCCAAGTCGCAGAATTAGTAGCTCTGATTCAAGCATGCAAGTTGGGAAGAAATGTACGGGTTACGATTGTGACAGATAGCCAGTACGGCTTTGGGGTGGTGCATGACTTTGGTCAGATTTGGTCACAAAGAGGTTTCTTGACGTCTGCAGGAACACCCATTAGAAACGGAGATTTTGTGAAAAAATTGCTTGAGGCGATACAGCTGCCTAAACAGATTGCTGTTGTGAAGTGCAATGCACATAAAAATGGGGAAGACTACATAACTGTTGGTAATAAATATGCTGACGAGATAGCACAGTACTGTGCGAAGAATGTGGTTTCTTTAAACAAAAGTCGAGAAAGAGAGCATATTTCTTGTCCTTTGCTTTCTACTAACTCTGTTGAGACATGGGATGAGGTGAGACAGTTACAGGAAGCTGCAGATGATGAGGAAAAGATACATGGATAAAAGCAGGATGTAGAAAACATGAAGAAAATGATGTTTGGGTTTACAGAGATGAAAGACCAGTTATGCCTGATAGCATGATTTCTGACATGGCACGGATGTACCATGGACAAGCCCATATTGGGAGAGATTCAATGATCAGACTTTTTAGACAAACATGGTATAATCCAAAATTCAGAGCCATAGCTGAGAGTCTTTGTCAGAGATGTCTTATTTGTCAACAGATAAACCCAGGAAGGAAGACAGTAGTGAGTCTAGGAACAATAGGACGAGAAGGAGGTCCGTTCACTAGAATGCAAATGGATTTTATTGAAATGCCCCCTTGCAACAGACTAAGGTATGTCCTAGTGGTCGTCTGTTTGTTTTCCCGTTGGGTGGAGGCATACCCAACCAGAAGGAATGATGGAATAACGGTAGCAAAACTTATGCTGCGAGAATTCATTCCGAGGTATGGTTTTCCAGTCACGATTGAAACAGATAGAGGAACACATTTCCAAAATGAATTAGTTAAACTGATTTGTGAAGCACTTAGTATTAAACAGAAACTGCATTGTGCATACAGACCAGAGGCTTCTGGAATAGTAGAGCAAGTGAATGGAACAATTAAGAACAGGTTAGGAAAAATGTGTCAAGCTACAGGACTCAAATGGCCAGATGCCTTGCCATTAGTTTTAATGACAATCAGAAGTATTCCGGAAAGAAAAACTGGACTCAGTCCCCATGAGATAATTATGGGACGAGCAATGAGACAAGCACAAGTACCTGTCAACAAACTACTGACTATAACTGATGATCTAGTGCTGGATTATTGCAAAGGATTGGCTGATGTGGTGCGTTCTGTGTTTCATCAGGTTGGACCGGATGCGACCACTCTTGAAAGAAAACCAGCTCACGACTTGAATCCAGGAGATTGGGTCCGCATAAAAGTCCACAGAAGAATAAACTGTTTGGTTCCTCGCTGGGACGAACCACGACAAGTGATCCTGGTGACAACCACTGCAGTCAAGTGTGCAGGAGTGAAACACTGGGTGCATGCCAGTCACACCATCAGAGTTCCAGGACCTGAAGATCGACATGTGAGTCGACATCTGGAAGTATTGGATAATAGTTCAGCATCAGAAGCAGAAGAAGAAAGAAACAGGGTGCCAGAACCTGAAGATCGACCTGTAAGTCGATATCTGGAAAACCCAACTACAAATGCAACGACAGAAGAAGTAGAGGAAATAGCTGAAGTTCCAGAACTTGAAGATCGACCTGTAAGTCGACATCTGGAAATATCAGATACCAGTTCAGAATCTGATACAGATCATTCGGATTGTGAAGAAATTCTAAAAAGAAATTGAAAATTTGAAAGCATAAGAGAAGAAACTGAGCCAGAAGATAGTAACAGTGAGCAACCAAGTACAAGTTATGGTGAGAATCCTTCGGAGATAATATTAATGGATGAAGAAGGGAGAGTTTCAAGCAGAAAAGAAGAAAATTCGGAAGAGCCCCGAGGAGCAATAGGGACAAATAGTCAAACAAAAGAACAGGGAAATTTAGAAGCAGATAGAGAGACTGACACAAATTCGGAAGAACCTCGAGGAGGGACAGAAATAGGTGAACGAAGGAAGATAAGAAAAGAACCACAAGTAGAGGAGGAAAATGAAATTATAGGTTTCAAAATAAGAGACAATAACGAAAGAATTGAAACAGAGTCTGAAGAAAGTGGAGAAGAAAGAAACCAAAAACTAGAGTCAAGAAAAAGAAATTGGAAAACAGAAAGAGAGGAAAAAGGAAGTGAGGCAAAAAGGCCAAGAAAAGGAGACAATTGGCCCAACGAAGTAAGAAAATTAAGATACAGAATCATATGGTTAGATGGAAAAAGTGCTGAACAAGTGAATGAAATAACAAGTCAGAAAGAGCAAGAAAAACAAGGTGGAAAACACTTGCAGAAAACGAAAAGAATAAAGAAAGTAAATGCGAAGTATAGATCACCTGAATGGTTGTATCTTGCTTTGACTGATTTCAAAAAAGAAAAGAACACTCACAAGAACCAAGAACCAAGAAACCTAATGGGTGAAGGTGAGGTGCAACAAACTTGAAGAAATTTAAATAATTTCTAATGGATTTGACAAAACACTGGACCTGATGAATTTCTACCGGATATGACAAAGAAAGAATTCTGAAAAAGAATTAAAAGAAAGTACCAAGCAAAGACAAAACATTGGAGTACAGAGTGGCAAATAAGTCATTTTCTGAGGTGTAGTGACACAATTTTCTGGAAAACAAATAAATAAGGTTATAAACAAAATGGAGAATACTAGAGATAGAAAATGTAAATGTGAATTTTTAAGTAGATGGTGTAAGATGTGCTGCTTTTGTACAGGATTATTAATGACAGTATGGGTGGTTTTAGCAATCACTATTCCAATTAGTTTAGCTGTAGTAGAAACGTCTAATAACACTGAGAAAGAAAAAGGAGCTAACACTCAAGAACAAGTTATTTTAAAAAGTAGTGCAGAATTACACAAGGACAAATCGATAACAGATTTTTCTAAAAATGTTTTTACTAAATTATATGAGTATGTAGAAACAATGGATGTAAGAAATTGCTATGTTTGTATGCAGTTGCCTGCATCTGTAGCAGAGGGTGTGACTTATCATCACCTCCCTTTGACGTATGGAATAACATGTAGTGTCTTAGCAAGTTTATTTTATAAAACAGGTAGATTAGAATATTATTACACTGACATAGATAAGATTTTTGCGAAAGTTTCTGTAGTTCCCGAACTAAACAAAATAAAAGAGGGAAAAACGTTTGGTGAATATTTTATAGAAGATAAGATTTTAACATTAGAGAATATAGTTAAAAACAACCTTACTTGTGAGTTAAAGAAGGAAGAAAAAGTATTTTTAGAGATGGTTGAAGAGAGAAGAGTGAAATTTCAGAGAAAAGTGATAGAAGAGACAAAAACACCTCTTTGGGTGTTTGAGGAAGACAATCATGACAAGAAAAAGACAAATGTCGCTATGACTCTGGATTGGCCCCAACAGGGAAGGTTGTGCATCAGAAGAAATAAAACAAAATATGACAATTATTTTGTGGGTTCCAGTATTTGCCATGACAATTATCAAATTTTAGGTGGATGGGGATTCAAAGGGGAAAAAGATCCAATATTTCCGGGGATCTATTATGTTTGCGGGAATAGGGCTTATTACAGGTTGCCGGACCATTGGTATGGGTCATGTTATTTAGGCCTGGTCTTTCCCAAAAATTTCATATGGACAGAAAAGAAAAAGGAACACACAGAATGATAAATACCTTTTCACGTAGAAAAAGGAAAGTTTTTCAGAAATAGTAGGTGATATTTTTGGAGCATTGATACCAGCAGTGGGAATATCTTTGAATGCATTTAGAATTAGGAAATTATCCACAGTGGTAGATCGTTTATCTACAGATACTGCTGGAGGGTTCTTGATGGTAAATACTGAGATGGTTGCCATGAGAGCTATGGTGATGCAAAATCGACTTGCCCTTGACATTCTTTTGGCGAAAGAGGGTGGAGTCTGTGGAATGCTGAAAGTCCAACATTGTTGCACTTACATTCCCGATAAAAGTGAAAATATACAAAAGTATATATCGAAAATAACAAGTTTGCACAAAGAACTAGTTCCACTGGAGGTTGAAAGTGCATTGGGAAAACTTGGTAAAGGGTTTTCTTCAGTAATAAATTGGTTAACAAGAATGAGTGGATTAATAATAGGGAAAGTTATAATAATAGCAACCATGATAATAATAATAATTTTAGTACTGAAGCTTATAATAACATGTATAAAGAGAAGAAGAAGACAGAAAGAAATAGAAAAAGAAAACATGATAAACAAGGAAAGAGAGAGAGAAATGGGTGAAATAGAATTAGAAGAAATAAAAGAGAACATGTACAAGAAAACAAAGAGACAAGTTGAAAGGGATACAGTTGTGTAAAGTAACAAAAGCAAACGGATAAAAGATATATGCTGTCTGAAAGAAATGTATAACTTGGGTACTGTGGTGATATTAAAAATCACCAAAGGGGGAGTTGATGGAGCAGGGTAAATGAACATTTTTAACCTCCTAATAATTTTCAGTAAAATAATTAATAAACATGTTCGTTTAAGTAAATAACCAACAATGTATGTTACATGTGAAGGGTTAAAGGTAACACGCTATTCCGTGTGCAAAATAATTAACTTATAATTGTTTACGTGTCTAACATAACTTAATATTTGCGTACTAATCAAATAATAAATGCATGATCTGTGCTTTTAAATAAAACGTGTGGTTGCAAAATAAAGCGATGGTAAGTAAGGGACGGCTTTATATGTTGCTTTTTGCTAGGTAATACCTAATTGGGGTACATAGAAAGACGGGAGGGAAACGAAAGGGTTTATCTTTCTTTGTTTTAACAATATTTTGTTTATCTTTGAAAATAGTGCGCTTAGGCCTGTCGAGCAGCGATATAAAATGGCCGCCATTTGCTAGAGTACGCATGAGCAGGGAACCATGTGATAGAGGAGAGAGGCTGTGGAAAAGGATGATCACGTGCTGGTGCCGAGAGGCTAAGATGGAAGTATGGTCAAGGCTATTGTGACCTTTCTGAGCAGATGTGTGCCAAGATGATCAGCAAGAAGCGTGAGAAGTCAAACTGAATCAATGGACGGAACTGTTAAATCTAAAAAGTAGCAGAAAAAGATACAAATTGGACTGATCGAAGCGGATGAGCAATGACATGTACTGTGGGAAACGATGCAAGCATGGACATTCCACAAGGAACTGGTTAAGACCAGGAAGTTTGATTAAAATGTATATGGGCCTGAGTTTGACCAATGAGAAAGAATCCCGCCATGCAGATGCAACATTTTATTTAGTAAGCTAGAATTAGGGTATAAGAAGACCTACTCTTGGTGGGAGGGGTTAGTTGTTGGAGAGGAGTTGTTGGAGAGTAGTTGTTGGAGAGGAGATGCTGGAGAAGTTAGATGCTGTAGATGGGTGAAGTTGCGGTTGCTGATGCTGACGAGCTGATGTTGCTGCTGCTATTTTTATTTTCCAGTTGAGTATAAGATGCTGTTTTTGGAGAACCTTTTTATTCCTGATCAATTTTTCATTTAGAACTATTAGATTTTCCAAAACAGATAGATTGATCATTTAGAGTTCTTGCTATGATAACCTTATTTTTCCGTCTAATCGATATGCATTGTAATTTCAATTTATTCTTATAATGATGATAAATGTAAAGATCTGAATAATAAACTTAAAACTTATTTCTTGCTTCGAAACTTTACATAAACTTTATTATTCTTTAAACAAATGACTCAGTGATTCTTTAGTTCAATGATTAAAGTAAAATGATAAAGAGTTTATTGTGAGTGAGCTGGTCTTAATCACCATCAACTGATTCCTACTAGTTGGTCCATCGACCAATGAGCGGAATACCTTAGAGCAAATGAGAAACATTATGTCATGTTAAAAGAGGTATCCCGTCTTCTTCCAGCGAATCGTTTTCTCCTAGGTTATTGACGGAGGAAATCCAGGGAATAAATGAGTAAGTGAATGTATAGGCGGTGTT
This sequence comes from Calotriton arnoldi, assembly GCA_963921515.1. NCBI lineage: Eukaryota > Metazoa > Chordata > Amphibia > Caudata > Salamandridae > Calotriton > Calotriton arnoldi. The sequence continues at coordinate 246,771 of CAWUFW010014749.1, forward strand.
ATGGGCCCCACCATCATATGGATATAGTGTGTGTGTTAGAGGAATAGTTGCACCTGGATGACCGAAGCATATAGGAGAATTATTTTTATTGTTAGCGCTGGATCAACTGCAAGAAAAGTTTTCTAGCAGTAGCTGGCTTAATGTCATTTAAAACTAATTCTAGGCTATACCTATCCTTAGACTCCAAAAATGGTAGAGTGAGTTTGCCTACAGAAGGGTTAGACTGGAGCTGAGCCAATTTGAATTCCCCATAGGAATTCCTCAACACTTTCTTAGAGATTAGGACACAGGCAGCCTCTGGATCATCCCACAGATTGCCCCATCCCAGGCTAGTTAGCGTGTGGCGTACATAGGACAACCAAGGTAATTTGCCTGCCCCTGGTAGGTTCAGGATCTCTCTTAGTTCATCTCTATATGCTGCAAGTTCAGGGGTGACCCACAGATGACGCCAATATAGGAGGGGTCTAAAATTAGATTCATCCACTATGGCTCTTACCCCCAGATCTAGGCGTAATGGCGTAAGGGGGGTGCTCTGGGGGAGATTAAACAATTGTCTGAGAAAACAATTTTCTATCAGTGTTAAGTTCTCAGAACTACGGTGACCCCACAATTCTGCCCCGTATAGTGCTCCTCCCCTAGCTTGGACCTTATAGATTTCTATAGCTGGACTTATAGGTTTATAGCTTGATTTACGAAAAGCCTTCATTAGTCCTCCAGATGATTGCGAGAGCTTGAGCGCTGATTTCTTAATCTGAGCCCCCCAGCCCATGGAGTCTGTGATTGTGATGCCTAAATAGTCAAAAGAGGATACTTTTTCAAGGGGTTTGCCATATAAAGATAGATTAGGTCGAGTACTTTTCGGGGAATTGAACACCATAAATTTGTTTTTTGGAGGTTAATTTCTAACCCTCTTTCCCTACAAAATGTGTCGAACCTGTTTAAAACCCTCTGTATCCCCATAGGTGATTTGGATACTAGTAGAGTATCGTCAGCAAACATCAGAGCTGGAATTTTACAGTTTGCCAGCTTAGGGATGTCCAGATCTTTCTCCCTAAGCAGATAGTCTACTAGCCCATTTATGTATAGGCTAAATAGGGTCGGAGCAAGTACACATCCCTGCCGAACACCTCTATTTACGGGGATGGGGGCCGTTAGACACCCCTCCTTCCCATACCTAACCTGGGCATAGTTCCCCTCATGCAGGCGTTTTATGGCTTGGCACAGATATGGTGGGACCCCTAACTCGTACAAAACTACCCACAACTTCTCCCTGAGGACCAAATCAAACGCAGATCTCAGGTCTACGAAGATCAGGTAGAGGCTGCCACCCTCCAGACACACGATCTTCCAGTATAGCATTTGTAGCCTGAGAATTTGGTCCAATGTGGACAGTTTTTCCCTGAACCCTGCCTGGAGGGGGGTAAGTATGTCATGCTCCTCCATCCAGCTCTGCAGCCGAAGCAACAACATCCGTGCAAAGATCTTTTGTGTGATGTCTATGAGGCTAATTGGCCTATAATTAGTTGGCAACAATGGTGAGCCCTTTTTATAAATAGGGATTATTTCAGCTCCTGCCCAGCTTGGAGGTATCTCCATGCCTTGGAGTATAGCATTGAATAATACCCAAAGGTATGGGGTCCAAACAGCGGGTTCGCTACGAAACAGATCCCCTGGGATCTTGTCCAGGCCAGGGGCTTTGCCCGGTGGTATTTTAGAAAGAGCACAAGTTATTTCACTGAGGGATATCACAGGGGTGTCGGCTGAAATTGTCGGGATGGACAAAAGGCCCATTCCCGCATGACATACATTTTCAGCTTGATCAGCCGATATCTCCACCTGTGAGTATAGGGACTCAAAGTGGTCCCTCCATACACATCCCTCCAGATTTGGCTCTATTGGAGATTTTACCTCACAACTACCTGTGTTGACCACTTTCCAGAAGGTTCTCATATCCCTGCTACCCAAAGAGCTTCTCAAAATGTCCCACCTGCTACTTTCCCACCTTTTTTTTGCCTCACTGACACAGGCCTTATAGGCCACTCTAGATGTTTTAATTAATGGGCGGTCGTTAACCTTAATGGAGGCAATCAGAGCTTTTTTAGCCTTGCGACATTCGTCGCTATACCAGGGGTGGGAGGATTTCTTATTCGTTTTTTGTGATGCGTAGAACAAATAATTCACTAGGGCATACACCTCTAACCAGTTGGGTAAGGGAGCAAAGCCAAATTGGGACCCAAAATTAGCGATGACAAAAATGTTAAAATCAATCCCACATAGAACTGCGCGATTGAGCACAGTGAACAAACCTATCCCTCTCTGTTGGATTTGATGGGTGAGGTTCCTAGGAAGAAAACTTTGGAAAGATGAGTACAAACTGCAAATGACAGGACAATATTTTATATATAGGGGCTAAGCACTTTCAGAAATATATCATGACCGCCTCTCCTGACCTAAAAGCAGCACTTTAGATTGCAACCCACTGGGAAATCGCTAAATGCTCCATTGGCCAGTCTGGCCATGTAACAGATTATAGTTTATAACACAGAAATCACCATGTGAATTTACAAATGGCAGAAAAGGGTGGGTGTGTAGCCGCAGCTCCTTTTCCATTATCATGATCACCAACTCTCACAGCTTCTCTTTTCTGTCTCTAGCCGCTTCTCCTCTACACTTCTCACCTCTCCTCGCCTTCAGTGGTCACCTCTTCACATATCCAGCTCTCGCCCATTCTCTCCTCCTGGACATGTCTCTTCTCCGGCTGTCACTTGTTCTCCCCTTACCTCTCATCTCTACCGTTCTCCAGCTCTTTTCTCTGCAGCCCTCTGGCTTCAGCTCCTCCTCTCACCTGTCCTCTGCTCCACATCTCACCTCTTCTTTCCTCCAGATATCACCTCTACCCCTCCAGCTGGCCTCATCTCTGTTCGAATGATAGCCAACCCATAAGCTTTTAGCTCCCTACTTCCCTCTGTAATGCTCACCACCAGCTGTCTGCTCAACTCTCCCCTACCTAGTCTCCTTGTCAAGACTCCTTGCATACGAGGTTGAGGGAGTGTTTAACTTGTGATCCTGGTTTCGGTTGTGAGTATGGCTTCCGCAGTGATCTGATATGCCTTTTTGGAGTGCATGGCTTGCAGACCACACCAAAGGGAGCGGCTCAAATGCAGGTGCAGGAGGATGGAATTGTAGTGGTGATGTACGACCACCTGGACTATTTAAGGCTAGAGTGTCATGCAGAGGATGTAACACTAGAGGTTAATTTTTAAGGACAGTAGAATTGTGGAGAGCCCAAAGGAAGCCTTCAGCAAGTAGCATGTGAATGCACAGTCCTATGATGGCTGCACAACATTCAAGGTGGATTCCAACTCATACCTGCGTGTGCCATAGGCCTTCTTCAGGCATAGGTGTGCACCTTCCACTTTTCTTGAAAACTCAGTAAACCAGCATCAATGCTGAACTCCTCATGCCTTCTCCCGAAATGGGACACCTTTGAACTTCGAGTATTTCAATTTCCGTTTTCCAACCATATTATTGGTCCAAGTTGGGTCACATTTACAATTTACACTTGTGCATCTGAACAAATGTCATTAGGTGCTCTCCTCCACATGAAAACCGAATACGGGATCCTCTTTTTATTTTGGGAAATTAACAAATCTTTTTTTCTTCTTCCGTCTATCATTTGAGTGTAATTCCCAAGGGTATTTGAGGGTGAATGAAAAATGTAAGATTGAGGGTCAGTGTAAGCGAGAAGAGATTGTGTGTGTGAATTTGTGGTACTCCTGAGGCGAGTGCTGTAAGTGTATTTTAACCTACATAGGCGAGGAACTGACGGTGTTATTTTGAATCCGAGTGGGGATTGGCGGAGGGCCATTTCTCCTAGTAAAGAGGGCTGATTCCAAATTGCAAGTACAGATTCTACACAGTAGGAAAGGACTCAGATCCAGTGGCTGGTGTGTCACTAATCTAGTAAACCCATTTGGTGAAACACTGGTCCCGTTATAACAGTTCAATATATAAAATGCAGACTGGAACACCGAGGATTCTCTTCCTGTCAGTCAAGAAGATGCTGATGTCCCTTATATGTACCATCCCCTGGAGGGCTTGTAGGAACATCACACCCATCAAGCATTCAAAGATCCCTGGAAATCCACAAAGTAAGAGAAAATGAAGTTAGGGAATGTATGATGGATATACTTAGATAAAGTAGTGTACTTCAAGGATTTTTATGATAACATTTGCCAGAACAGTACTAATAGAGGTACTTAAAGGTCTTGTTAAGCACTTGGATGACAAAGCCATGCAGTCTTTTTCATTCTAGCTGGTTCAACAAGCATTGGCATAGCCAATAGGTCTCGCTTTTGGGACCTTTTAAGTATGTAGTTATGCAGCACCATATTCTTGGTGCAAGAACATGAACTGTTGCTTGGCTAAACACTTATAAATGCTGTGGAAATGCTTGTTGGCTATACTGTGTGTTTGACTGAGTTTACAGGCAGCGAATATTGATTTTAATAGATGTTCGACTGCATTTCCTCCTTGCATTAATTGGTATAGAGATATAGCTTTTATGGATTGATTTTGCAGTGATGGGATTGATCTAGGTCTTTATTGTACCGCTGTCTTTGTTAAATATTGTGTAGACATACTGAGTCATACAGACAGACAGAGTTAGACAGAGTCAGACAGACAGACAGTGTCAGACAGAGTTAGACAGATAGTGTCAGAGTCAGACAGACAGTGTCAGACAGACAGTGTCAGACAGACAGACAGACAGAGTCAGACAGACAGTGTCAGACAGACAGACAGACAGTGTCAGACAGACAGTGTGAGACAGACAGACAGAGTCAGACAGACAGACTAAGACAGATAGAGTGAGACAGAGACAGAGTTAGACAGACAGATAAAGACAGACAGACAGATATACTTAGACAGATAGACAGACAGACACAGAGATAGACAGCTTCAGACAGACAGAGTCACACAGTCATTGAGATAGAGTCAGTCATACAGAGTGACAGACAGAGTCAGTGAGACAGACAGTCAGACAGAGTCAGACAGATAGACAGACAGACAGAGTTAGAGAAACAGAGTGAGTCAAACAGACAGAGTTAGTCAGACTCAGTCAGACAGACTCAGTCAGACAGAGTGTTAGACAGACTCATTCAGACAGAGTGATAGGTAGAGGCAGTTAGAGTGACAGGCAGAGTCAGTTATACAGAGTGACAGTCAGAGTTAGTCAGGCAGTTGCAGACAGTCAGTCTGACAGAGTGACAGACAGAGTCAGTTAGACAGAGTGAGAGACATAGTCAGTCAGATACAGTGACAAACAGAGTTAGTCAGACAGAGTGACAGACAGTCATCCAGACAGAGTGACAGACAGAGTCAGTTAGACAGTCACAGACAGAGTCAGTCAGATATAGTGACAGACAGAGTCAGTTAGATAGAGTGACAGACAGATTCAGTCAGACAGAGAGACAGACAGAGTCAGTTAGTCAGAGTGACAGACTGAGTCAGTTAGACAGTGACAGACAGACATATTCAGACAGACAGAGTCAAACAGACAGAGTCAAACAGACAGAGTCAGACAGATATACAGAGTTATACAGACAGATAGACAGAGTCAGACAGATAGACAGAGTCAGACAGACAGAGTCAGACAGATAGAGTGAGACAGATAGTCATACAGACATAGTCAGACAGAGTCAGACAGATAGACAGACAGACAGATTCAGATAGACAAACAAAGACAGACAGAGTTAGACAGACAGACAGACAGATAGAGTCAGACAGACAGACAGAGACAGACAGAGTCATACAGATAGAGTCAGACAGACAGTTAGACAGAGTCAGACAGACAGACAGATAGAGTCAGAGAGACAGACAGTCACAGACAGAGTCAGTTAGATACAGTGACAGACAGAGTCAGTTAGATACAGTGGCCGAATAGAGTCAGGTAGATAGAGTGACAGACAGATTCAGTCAGACAGAGTGACAGACAGAGTCAGTCAGTGAGAGTGACAGACCGAGTCAGTTAGACAGACAGTAACAGACAGACATAGTTCAACAGATAGTGTCAGACAGACAGAGTCAAACAGACAGAGTTAGACAGACAGATATACAGAGTTATACAGACAGAGGCAGACAGATAGACAGAGTCAGACAGATAGAGTCAGACAAAGTCAGACAGACAGAGTAATACAGACATAGTCAGATAAGTGTCCCGTTTCTCATTCAGCTACTTATGCTTTTCTAGCCAATGACCCTTTCCTGAAGAGTCAAAAAGGGAAACTACAAGTCCCATAATACAACCTGCAGGTGACAAAAGGAAGAAAGGTAGCATACATGCGTACATTCCCAATGTATTCGGAAGACATAATATTTATAATTTAGCAAAAAAAATGGCTTCATTGTCGGTTTTTTTCAACTCAAAACTCTCACCACTTCCATGAAAATTAATTAAACTGAATTTTTTTTTTATCTCCCTCTTAGCTTTTCACACATGGTGGCGTGCTTGGGTTCGTGACCTCGCAGAGCTGCCTCCAGTTTTGTGAGATAAGTCATAAGACATTTACATTAAAAGGTATAGATAATTTATGATGTTTATAGGAAAGCGTCATTTATTCTTTCACACAAAACACATTGAAGTATGAAGCTAAATCATTCAATAAAAATGGAAAGGTCACATACGCAGTCTGAAAGCTTGGCAGGTTTGTTACAGGATTGTTGTTGTAGCCTGCAGGAGTTACTTGATAAAAAGTTTTGGGACTCGGCTGGTGCACGCGGCCTCGCTCTCCCTGTTTATTTGTTGGATCGCCAACCCTCTATTGGTGTGTAGCGTGTGTGTGTTTGGTTGGGGGGTGGAGGGGGGAGGGGGCGGGGGTAGGTTACAAAAATACGTCACATACTCTTGACCCCCACATAAGAAAAGGTTAAAATTTAAAGGCTTATGACCATTTTAGTAATGCCGCAGAACGTAAAGTAAACTAAAACACAGGTAAATACTGAAAAAAACGTATCACATTGAAATGGAAATCATCGAGCAGACTTTAAAAACAAAGGCAATTAATAATAATAATTAGCGAAATCTCCAAAAGAGTGTGAATACAAGGCCAAAAGCAGACACATAAATCGGATTAGTTAAAGGATATTGACAAGTGCATTGACAAATGATGTTTAGTGCGTGTGTATGCGGAGTGTGACTAATGGCGATATCCCAAAAACAATGTCAATATAATGCAACAATTTGCAAACAATGCGTACTTACTTGGTAAAGGACCTTAGAGAATCGCATTTACTAATGGTGATAAGTGCGTGCGTGTAAGCGTTGTCGGGGACGCGGCAGTGTTATCCTTTTTAAAAGCACAGTTTTCATTGAGCGACAATAGTGCTCTTGGCTGACTTTTGTAGCAGCATTGTACTGCAGAAAGTTTTGCATGCAAACCTGGATTCCTAGAAAGTGAAAGGAGTGCGGGAGGAGGGGCGCGAGCGCAACCGTTGTAAGCGGATGAGCTGCTTTCTGTAATTGAAGGAGAGCTGCCTGGAGGGGCCGACCGGAGGAGCTGACTTATTAATTTAGGAGTAATTTGCGGCCGGAGGGGCGCGCTTGTCGCCGTGGGAAGCCGCTGTGATGCCTTTGTGAGGAGTGAAGGAGTGTTTTTAGGAGGGGGCACTCCCAGAGGACCTGTAACCTAGTGAGTGTTATTGGCACACCCGTCCCAGTTGAGAATGACCTCGAGAGACACTGATAAGTGCCACAATGGGTTTGCTTTACCGGACTGTGCGTGCTAGGGAAATGGAGCGTTACAGTAAAGCAACTTTGTGTTGTACATTTTTCGTATTGCAAACGTGCCTACATTCCCAATGTATTCGGAAGGCATAATATTTTTAATTTAGCAAAAAAAATGGCTTAATTGCAGGTTTTTTTCAACTCAAAACTCTCACCACTTGCATGAAAATCGGAAAATTAATTAAACCGATTTTTTTTTATCTCCCTCCTAGCTTTTCACACATGGTGGCGTGCTTGGGTTCGTGACCTCGCAGAGCTGCCTCTAGTTTTGTGAGATAAGTCATAAGACATTTACATTAAAAGGGATAGATAATTTATGAAGTTTATAGGAAAGCGTAATTCATTCTTTCACACAAAACACATTGAAGTATCAAGCTAAATCATTCAAGAAAAATGGAAAGGTCACATACGCAGTCTGAAAGCTTGGCAGGTTTGTTACAGGATTGTTGTTGTAGCCTGCAGGAGTTACTTGATAAAAAGTTTCGGGACTCGGCTGGTGCACGTGGCCTCGCTCTCCGTTTATTTGTTGGATCGCCAACCCTCTATTGGTGTGTGTTTGGTTGGGGGGTGGAGGGGGGGGGGCGGGGGGTAGGTTACAAAAATATGTCACATACTCTTGACCCCCCACATAAGAAAAGGTTAAAATGTAAAGGCTTATGACCATTCTAGTAATGCCACAGAACGTAAAGTAAACTAAAACAGGTAAATACTGAAACAAGAAATGGCCGCGCGGCCGTGAAACTGACACAGCCGCGCGGCCGCGAAAGTGAAAGTAATCGCGAGGGAAGCCAGATGGCAAGGGAAGCCATATGGCGCCTGATCGCGCGTGCACGCTCGCGTGAACGCAAGCTGGTCGCCAGCAAATTGCTGTTTGCACTTCCAAAACCCGCTTACTAAAACTCTCGCCAGAGCAGCGCATGCGCTGGCTCAGGCGAGACCTAAAAAGGGTTAGGAAAGGGCTAATTCAGTGAGGAGGAGAAAGGTGGCCAACGAATAGATGATGGTAAAATTGCACATCAGAAACAGAGGGAATTATAATGTTGATGGGACTTACTATTTTGACCACATGATGCTTATCAATAAACTGTCTACATCATGAGGCCTCAGTGGTACAGCATGGTCATTGTGGCCCTCTTTACCACATAACCACATGCATCGAGGTAAACTGGGCCCATTCCTCTCAAGCACAGCTGACATCACCTATAGTGTGTCCACAGCTGTGCCTTGTCAATCTCTCTATCCATTACTTACCTACTTGATAGGATGTCCCATGTACATGGATGACACACAGTTTCATCTGAAGCTTGAAGATGACCCTGCTAAAAATCCCACTCTTTCCCACTTCTTCTCTCATGTTCATTGTTGGACGCAGAATAATTGTCTCTGTCTAAACAGCAAGAAAACTGAAATCAGCACCTAGCCCCTGTTAACCCACACCCTTTCCCTCTACCTCGCCCTGAAGATTTGGGTATACCAACCCCACTCCGTTCTCCCCCTTCTCCCACCTCCCCCACACCGGTAGATAGAGCACCCAATTTGGGGGTGATCTTCCACAGCATTATTTAATTCATCCCTCAGATAATATGGAATCAAAAACTGCATTCCAAATCGTGTGTCTGATAAAAAAGGGTCTTGCCGCTGCTGCACTGCTTCCAGAAAATCACCATCCTTTTCAGCATAGTTACATTATGCCTGGCACACGCATCTCTAATAAAACCATGCAGATCACCTGCAGTTTGGCCCAAAAAAATTCAACCACATTACCCCTGCTCTTAGATGCCAGAAAGAGCATCATTTAGAACACTTTCTCTTATACACAAGGAGCTGCATGGACGCGCACCCAGCTGTGTGTGCTTCAGGCCTCACGTCACAGCCAACAGTGACCTCGAGTCAGACCCAGATGTTGAGGCACAGGTGGTACAGCGATCCACCCCTCCGCTCACATGGCTGCTCCATGACCAATAATGTCAGACTTGAAAATGGCTGTCCTTAAAAAGGCTCCTCTTCAGCCTGGCGCTTGCGTCATCACGTGTCCATGATAGTCCTCATCAGCTGTATCTTTGTTCCGCCCAAAACCCGCTGTGCCACTTTCGCCAGTCTCAGCCAGGACTCGTGCTCTTTCAAGGTTTTGTTATCTAATTGGAGTTAAATTTAAGGGAGAACACATCTTCACTGTGGCCTCTTGCTGGATGATTGACTGGCACCCCCTCGTCTAGTTTCAACATTTCGGCATTCATGCTATTTAACATTCACGCTGTATGTATCCACTGCGAAAGCGCTTTAAGACAATCTGAAGGTGTTAGTAGTGCTTTACAAAATCACCAAATAAAGTAAGTATTCCATCCTCCTACAGCAGGTAAGAGTGCAGCGTTTTTGTTGCACGTCAGATTATGCTGGGTTGCTTTTTATACATCTACCTGCAAGGTTGCACCACTTGTTCGTTGGTGCAAACACTCCGGAAGTGTTCAATTGTTACTGAAATGTGCTTCATTTTTGCATCCGTCGTATGAGTAATTTACGAATCTATGAAATGAAACACTTCAGTGCTGCGAATGTCAGGGCTCATTTGCATCACTAAAAGCAACACTGGGCTTTGCCTCGCCTGGCTTCATTTCCTCGGCTTCCTGTGCATTTCCCAACCCCGTTTGCACGGCATCCCAGCTCCTTTGTACATCAGTCCCTGCCCGTGTCTTCCAACGTCAGCTTTTTATCCCAACTATATATTTTTTTAAATGAGCACACGCAAAATACAGCCAGTGCAATCCGCGCTGCCTGCAGAGCTGTCAACAGAGCGTGCAAGGCGAACAAAAATTCAATATTGAGTCAAACGCTGCTGTGCTTTCGAACAATGCGTGTTATTGTTTAAAATAAGCATTCCTTTGTACCAGCGAATCAAAATGGAACATTCACGGTACACCCTGTCCGGCAGCTGGATTGCAGGAATTGTAATTAGTGACTAGTTTCAAAGAATTCATGGTTAAAAGCTTGGCCTTCTCCATACAGGAACCACCTCTTGTTTATCTGTTTCTGCTGCTTTGAGAGGGAGGAGTGTAAATGCAGTCCTTTTATGACAGGCGAACACATTCTCTACAGAACCAATTAACCTCTCTCGCCCTCATTAATTCAATAGATGGTTATTAGTTGCACAGTACAGGGGTAACGGTATAATTGCTTGCAGTAATTTTGCACCAGTACCCTGCAAGTACAAGTAAAACCCCATAGAATGGGGAATTACTATGTGGGACGGATTTTTGGAGATGTAAAGTCACAAGGAATTGGCCATTCAATGGGGTTTTACCCAGGGCTTTAAGAGGACCGGGTCCTGCCGGTGCTCAGTACCGGCAGTTCTTAAAAACAGGGCTCTCCGTTTTTGCACTCACCCTCAGGGTGAAAAAAAATCTTAACTCTGCAGCAGTACCACCCTTCACTACCTTTGATGTAACTTCAAAGAGCCTTGTTATAGTAATTTCATAGTCTCATCATCTCAGAACTGAAGCATTTTCAATATTATATACAACAAAGTCATAGTTGTTGCTTATTTATCTTACGGAACTAACAACCATTGCCAAAGCCAATAGTCATGGCTTGTTGTAGGTGTAATGGCACTTGTATTATTTGTCTGGCTGCAATGACAGAAGCAGCAAAATACCAGTCGGGCGGCATACTATGCTAAGCACAGATCTTTAGCTGACGTGTTCTTAAGCCACGCCCTTAATTACATTGGCCACGCTCCTTTGAGAGACCCTCCAGTTTTTTCATCCCACTTAAAGTCCTGGTTTTATCACATACACTTGCTCTGAGCAGGTGGTAAATGTATGTGTGGGCCTAGGAGTAGGTTGGTGGTGAGGGAGGTTGGTAGAAGGATAAGGGGTGTGAGGGGGAAGCTGTTTTCAAGCATGCGGAATTCTGCCTTGTATGCGCCCTGCGGTAGAAAAAAAACCATGGTAAGAGGCTTCGCTACCGCTACCGCTCCAGCCAAAGCATCATGCGATTTCCAGCTGGAAAACAGATGTAGAAAAGCCTACCAACTCTGAATCAGGCGGTGCAAAGTTCCATGTGGTAATTTCACTCAAGATGAGTCATCATAATGCCATGATGGATGGTGTCAATATTTTGAAACCCATAAACCAGGACATTCCACAAACATAGAAGTAGGACTACAATTTTGTAAGGACAGAGGGGCGGGCATAGCATGACTTATCCAACAGCTCTCACCAAGACAGACAGTTTGGTGCTAAGGGGAATTAAATGCAACTTTTAAACACAATTATCATCTGTGTTAACTAAATTGCTTTCTGCTACAGGATGGTAATTAATTCGGCACTCCAACACATAAAAACTTGCCTCTCTCTGTGTCCCGTCCATATTTTCTGAAAACCGGGACATGTGCTAGATTTAGTGGATTTTGCCCAGACAAGTGATGAAAAACCTGAATTGTCCTGGCAAATCTGGGACACCTGGTCACACTACCATGATGACCAACTGTGTTACTGCAAACGGAAATTATGAGATTACTGGAGCTGTATAATTAAATCGGGAACAAAATGTGGAAATCACATTTGTGCATGTTTATCTGCATTAAGAGGTGTGGAAATAGCACCAGTGTGCACAGATTTTATGTTACACAGAGGAGGAATGACTGTCTTTCCTGATTGCCTATAGCTCTTTTTTCTAAATACAAAAATCCACAGAAAACCACTTTCCGCACATTTTGCACGACATTTTCCCTCCTCAGAAATGTTTCGATTCCTTAACTATATGTATTTTAAAACCTGTGCATGCTTTTGCTATAAACAAGTTTTAAAAAGCGTGCAATTTGCGTAAGCTCTGACTCACAAAAGACACCCATACAGGTGCATATGAAAATGGACAAATGCAGGCACACATATGTGATGTGTCGTAGGCCCATACATTAGTCAGCCTATATTGGAGAGCAATTCAGGGGCCTTTGGTTAAAGCCATGCCTCTGAGATGAGGTCCTGCCTTTGGAAATTGAAACCACAGACCCTTCACCTCCAACCTCCATGCAGGAACTAATGCATTGGCGCTGCAAGACAATATTTATGGCAGGGTGCATACTATATGACTACATCTAACATAAGTACCTTGGTGACATATGTAAGAACTGAGTGTGCACAGCATACTTGTCATGCCTGCATGTCTTGCCCAGCCTTCCTTTAGAAAGCGGTCACATGTAATGTGTGTGCTCATAGCAGAACCCTTGTTCAGTGTTCTCTAGCTAGACTCACAATCTACAAACATCTATACATCAATACATAGTTTAATCCAGAAGACCTCTGTATTCCTTGTGATCCGGTCATATGAGCCCATTGTGGCTAACCACGGGTGAGACTTCCGTTCAAAGTGTGAGACTGAGACAGTTATTGCAAGTTGTGTCCAATGGCGATCCTACACTTTTTTTGTGGAGTTACCATCCCGTCAAATACAAGTTTGTATGCTTGTATGTGGTTTGCTGCTATTGTGGTTTTGTGTGTGCTATAAAAATACCTAAAACCAACAACAAATAACAAAATGTCACACAACGCAGCATAGAAAGACACTGTGCTGCGCTGCGTGACAGGGAAAGGGCAGCAATGAGCCGTTTCTAACATCAAATGAGGCATTCATGTCCTCTCCTTGCACTGGCGCACTATGTGCTGCCTAGCACCAACACAGGCAGGATTTGTTTTGTGCCAAAAAGGGAACATTCCTGCACAAAAACAATCCTTTGAGGTTTTTTCCTCTTTCTAAGGAAAACGCTTGCATTTTGTTTGTTTTTATGGTCTTTTTCTCCAGTTACAGGTACAAATCACCTTTAACTGTGCTAATCAGCACCTGCAAGAAGAAGGGTAAGCGAATCACTTACTTATGCACACTACAACTTAGTGTGCTATCACATGGTCCTGAAGAAAGCCCAATGACCCGACAGGGCACGAGAGAGCTGAAACATGTCAACCGATCACACTTTTTAATAGGTGCAATAGAACAGTGACTCTTCTATTCTCGCACCGCCCCATCTTTTTAACCATACCCCATCATCAACATAATAAAAGGCATTTTGTGGTAATGATTGAGGTATTTCTAAACCCACTTCACTCTCACTTTCACAATTACTGATCACTACTGTGAATACCAGATGGTCTCCCTCCAGGTGGAGGAAAGCATAAGAAAAAAGACCCGATGATGATGCTTTTCACGTTATAACTTCTGCGGATAATCAAGATATACCGCACCATCGGCTTCAATGTGAATGAGGGTTTTTAAAGACGGATAGACCCCTATGACCCTGGTTAATAACAGGACAAGTGACTCATTCTCCCTTGATTATCTAATTTGTAAACATATTCAGTGGGCTTCTGGTGTGAGCTCATAGGAACAAGTGAAATAACCATAAAATGGTTAGGAAAATGTATGCAAACATTTTGACTGAGAAAGCTAGTTTTTGTTTTCTCGGCTCAGAAGCCAAGAGGCAGGCACATCTCAATGTCAGAGATGGGCGCTACCTAGGTAATGTTAATATGAGCAGGAAAACATGGCTGAAGCAAGTTACAGTTATGCTAATGCAATTTTCACACATTCCACAGTTGATACTCACTGACCTGCCAGTCACCGCATTTGTTTGTGGATTCATATTTTGAGTAAGGTCAGAAACTGTTTCTACCAGGAAAGGGTGGGGGATCTATCTGATAGCATCTCATCAGGGGTGGCATTGGGGGAAATGCCACCCATGATGAAGCAGGAAACTATGCTCAGAACGGAGCTCTTTGCCATACCTGGTGCTTACCAGCCTTCACTGCTTTTTCAGGGAAAGAACGACAGTACTGCCGGCACTCTGCTTGCTCGGCTGATTGGGGGGGGAGAGGGGGATAAGAACTTTCATTCACAACCCTGCCAGGTATCTTTTTTCAATCAATATTACTGGTACTTGGTTAATCATTGATCTGGAACGCTCCAACTTGTGGAATGACGACTTGCCTGACCTTAAAATGGCAGATGGGAGACACCACCTCTATCCTAATGCTTAGATTGCCTGTTGTCTGGAATTTGATCATATATCTCTCACAATAGCCCTACCAACTATTTCTATAACACAGCATGCCCATGTCACTTAAGCCAGATACCAATGCTGCCTCTAAAATAGCTGTATGTGACGCCTGACCTTAAAATGGCGACAGTGAGAAGCTTTCTAAAATGAGCCTACTTGCTCATTACATTCCTCCCAAAAACCAGTGAAAGGGCAAATATCCAACAAATAAAAAACAAACAAAAACAAACAGGAGACCACCATCCGTCTCAGAATCAATAATAATGACAGTGGTGTAACACTGAGAGAACTGGAGCCTGTAAGATCATACTGGCGCATAGTGAATGTAGTGTTTCTGATAGCTACTGAAACTGGTGATCCGGAGCCAGCGAGTTTAAATCAGGACAGAGCAAGATGACGGAGTGACTTCACCCAGAAAACACTATAGGACCAGGAGAGCCCAACTTCCCCTCAACACTTCGGCCCACGGCGGTGAGTGCCTTTCATTTGTTCTCCCTGGGTGGCAGCCGCCATAAATCACTGCTGCTTTGAAGGTGACTTCCTGACTCGAGGCATCCACTCCAGCCTGTGTCCCAGTTGCTTCTGCGCCGCTGACCTGGATTGCGGTCCCAGCCTCATGGCAGGGTTTTGTGAGTATTGGACTCAGACCCGAGCAGTTACAACTTGTTTGACCGGTACACCTCGCCACTAGGAGTATACCACATTACTATTAATAAGCCGCCCCAGCGAAGTTATAATTGATTTGCCAAAAGAGTAACGATTCTTCCAACAGCAACAGTGGAAAACCCTCACCAAGTGGAGAAACCCTCTCCAAAATGGCCGGCTGAAGCTGCCGCTCCGTGTGACAGAGAGCTCCTGTGGCCTGCCACACAATTGGATGCCGACCTAGGCGATCCCCCGAGGGGCTACTGAGGTTTTACCTCCTCCGTTTCACTTCATGAGCCTAGAGCTGCCACGGGATCTGCCTGTTTCCTCGACCACAGTGCGCTTTGCAAGGCTGTGAACGACCTTGTGATGACTATCTTTAACCTAGCAATGGTTGCTTAGGTCCATACCTATAACTTTCCAACTGGCATCAGCCTCCAACATGTTGACGACACCCGTTGCCACCAGTTCTCCCCCAGCACCCCTTTCCAGATCTGGCACCAGTGCTTTCAAGATCAAATACCCTCCAAATCTTTCCAAATATGCAACGAAATACATGAAACACAGGACCTTGAGAGACTTCCCAGAAACCCTCTTCACAAACCAATACCACTGCCAACGCAAAAGTTCTCTCAAAACTGACTTCCTCCTCTTCACACACAACACTGACCTATGGATCAGATCCTTACACAGTTTTCGCCTATCCACTTCTGTCTCGAACATCCCCTTTGGATGCAAACTCAAATGCTGCTCCCCTTTGGCCTCTCGGGCAACCTTTCTATATCCATTTACAACAATGGAAAGATCATGTTCCAAGCCAGCGAAACAATCTTGGACATGATTGACTTAATTTATCTCACCCTCAGAGCCTCCTATGATTCTTCACGATCCCCTCTCTCCGTCCACCCATAACACCCTCACCCATTCTCCCCCCTTCTGGTCCACCTAGACAACATCTCTCACCCTGGACTCTCTTACAGTCTGTTATGCCCCCCACAACCCATAGCTCACCGCCAATACCAGACCTTGAACATCCCTCCCAGAGACCATCTCCACACCGTTCCTCTCCAACCTTCCACTAACCATTATCTCACATTCAGGTGGCCGTCGCCACCCTTCTTTCATCCTCACAGTCGACCTATATGTCTCCCCCTCCTCCCAGTCCATCCCAATCCTCCCACAATTAGTGAACATAACTGGCCTCCTTTCCTCATTCTCATGCCTCTCTCAAAGAATGCAGAAGACACACAAATGGTGGACAGAATGCGGAACAAATCAAACATTAACCCACCAGTCAAGAGATCTAGTTTAAATCCATAGTTTTTTGCTCACCATGCCACCCCAGTTTAATCCCAGCCATATGCAAATCAGTCTTGACTCTGCTCCTCATGGGAACAGTCCAGCCCGAACTGCCAAAGCCAGGTCCTTCCTGGACCAGAAACAAGCCTCCTGGGACTGGCCTCGGGGTATCACTCCTCATCAGCCATCATTTGTTGCTGCAGTATCTCTCGAAGAATGGACATCCTCACATCGGATCTGTTCCAGCTTAGTGACTCTCTGTCTTCTCGTCACTCCTACCCTTATAACCCCTTGCAGACCCTCCCCCCACACCCTTCCAGCATACCAAGAGACAGCCTCCTACCCAGACCTAAACGGACACAAACACTTCTAGACAACTCAGACCTATCTATCTTCTAAAGAGTTATGCAGATTTAAATTCCGCGACCTCATCCTCCTATCCCCTCTGCTGCCCGATTTCCACCACCATCTCTGACCTCATTAAAACTCACACACACCATCCCAGTGCGCGCTCATCCCCTCTTAACTTGATACAAATCCCAACTACCCTCTCGGAACAACCAAGTCAGAAAGACAACAGCTTCTCCCTGAACTGTATGCTACACAATTGTCGATCTGCAGTCAAACACTGTCCAGAGTTATCATACTCGATCCTGACCCATAATCTGTACATCCTGATCCTCACTGAAATGTGGCTCAATGTCTTATCTAACCATGCTGTAGACCTTCTTCTACCTTCCAGCTACTCTATTGTGCGTCGCGACTGGGACGATAGACACAGGGGAGGTCTCGCACTCATTCACCTAAGAGACACATCCAACCTTGACACAGAAGCAATGGACATCATGGCCTTTCCCACCCTAATTCTGATTACACCTTATCTTGACATTAACAAGGCCACCGACAAGTACAACTCCTGCATGGAATCCCTTATTGACAAATGTGCACCCCTGAAGTGCAAATTATCCAGAGCAAAACCCTCTCTGCCCTGGTTCTCAAAAGAGCTTTATGAAGAACAAAAGCTTATCAGAAAATGTGAGAAAGAATGGAGACAAGCACCATCTCACCTGAGTATGGCTAAGCTTCGCAAAGTGAGAAAACAATGCAAAGACCGTATCCTCAGAGCCAAATCCTCCCATATCAGAGCCCTTGTGAATTCTGCAAAGAATAGACCGAAGCGCCTGTTCGAGGTCATTGCACAATCTAATAACCCCTCTTTCACTTTGGCTCCTAAGACATCCATATTTCGCTTCTCATCAGCGACTCTCTTGAAACGGTTGCGTCTCTAACATGCGAGGCACTACAATCATGGTCATCTTTCTCTCTAATCTCCGAGCAGGGCCTACAACAAAATATCTCCAAAGTAAAACCCTCAAACCATCATCAGGACGACATTCCAGGCTCTATGAGCAAATCTCTTCCACACACCTAATCCCCATATGGACCACCATGGTCAACTCCTCTTTCAAACAAGGCCTCTTCCCAGAACGACAAAAAAATGGGTCAAATCACTCCGCTCTTGAAAAAACAACCTCTCGATCCAGAGAACCTGAACTACTACTGCCCAGTCTTCACACTCCCATTTTTAGGCAAGGTCATCGAAAGTTGCGTAGCGTCCCAACTAGCCTCACACATTCGAACAAACAACCTCCTAGACACTCTCAAGTCAGGTTTCCACCAGGGTCACAGTACCTAAACTGCGATCCTCCAAACTGACGATGACTCCTTTAGAATCCTTAACTCCGGCAACTCCTGCCTCTAGGTCCTCCTGGATTTATCTGCCGCATTCGACACTGTTAACCATCTTGCCCTTTTTCATATTCTTGAACTATGCATGGGATGTGGAGGCACTGTCCTCAACTGGCTCTCCCCTTACCTATCCAACTGTTCCCAAATTGTGAAAATGGGCAACTCATTCTTGAAACCAGTCAGCGTTCTCTAAGGGATCCCTCAAGGTTCGATCCTCTTCAACCTCTACCTAGAACCACTGTGTGTGATTCTCAGAAGTTCTGGGATTTTCTTCCACCTCTATGCCGACTATACCCAAATATACTTGAAAATCTCATCCCCCGAAGACGTTGCCCTGCTTTCAAATACACTCTTAAAGATTCTAAACTGGATATCCAACCACCATTTAAAATTTAACCCAACTAAAACAAAATGTCTTTTGATCCCCCCTCCGAAAGCAAAAACTCCAGTACAATAATTGATGACCAACTTTCCCGCCCTGGAAGGCTACCCCGCCATTGTCACAAGTGCCAGATTACTCAGCATCACCCTTGATAAACGTCTCAATCTTCACAGCCACATAGCAGCCATCAACAGTGCACAACGCCAACGTTGGTAGCTTTGGGGCATCAGACAATTGATTCTGGAACAAGATCTCAAAATTGTTCTCTAGACTAAACTATGGAATTGCCCTTCTCTCAGCCATTCCCAAAGTCCACTTAGGACCACTGAGAGCAACACTAGTGGCTGCAGCACGCTTTGTCTTAGGTCTCAAAAAATGTTAACACATTTCCCCTGTCCTGCTAACCCTCCAATAGCTCACCATTGAAGCATGGGCCCAATTCAAAATCGCTTGCATTACCCACAGGAGATCACAAGGAGATCCATAATCTGAATATCCAATGGTCTTGGAAGTGAAGTTACCCATAGGCGTTATTGGGCATCCCTCTGCACCCTCAAGGGGGGCGGTGTGTCACAGTTTGAAGACCACTGCATCCTTTGCTCTCCCCAGGCTCGACAGCACCACAGAATGAAGACCATTGTGTTAAAAGAAGAGGATGCAGGGCTGTTTTGGGAACAAAAATCAGCCCTGGCAAATATGTTCCAACCACAATATTTCATGTGAGCGTACCTGCGTGTCTCTGGGAGGCAGTGGTTAGTTTGTAAAAAAATAAGTGCTGGGGCCACTGCAGTTTGAGTCACCTGTTGACCCTGCCAGCGACAGTACGTATATAACTACTAACTATCACACTCCTACAAGTGTAACAATTCAGACTATTCCAGACCTCAAAAGCTATGTCTTGGGTGGCAGGTATTAGTCATTGTATTGTATGTTGAATTAATAAACAACTGTTGTGTTCATCTCTAAAGGAGTCAAACATCCCACCATGTGGCACACTGTCATAAGGGCCGGTGTTGGCAATTAAGTGCTGGTGTCGAGCACCGGAAACCACTGGCTCAAATTAAGCACTACGGAAGGTTAGGGCAAAGGAAGGGGGGAGATGTGTGCATGCAGGGGATGTTTTCCCACAAAGAATGTTTTAGAAAAATTGGACCCAAATGGTTCAATGTATATCACAGCTTTTTACTATATTAGCTAAGCACTTTAAGGGACGCAACGCTCTCTGCAGGGGTGTAACACTTTTAGTGAGGGAGTTTCGGCACTTCTCAGTAGCAAACAGGCACTGTGGGAAAATGAGTCCCTGTACTTTACTATTCCCATTTCAAGCGCTGCTCCTTCTGCTGGAGTAGATGGGGCTGTCCAGTATAGCCTTTTTGTGGAACCTGCCCCGGAAGAAGAACAAGAATAGGGAAATCCACTCTTTGCAGACCATGGTTTAATTGGGACCAAGGTGAAGTGCGAGGCATCTCAGGACCACCAACAGCCCCTTTGAATACATGGTGCCAGCATTAGGGCCCTGGGAGGGGAGATAGAACTCACTGGGGCAGTGGTGCAGAAAGATACACATGAATCATGCAGCACCAGGAAGCTGATTCCACTGCCTGCAAGCATACAACTTAATATGTAGTATTGTGTGTACGAAAGGCTCCCATGCCGCACAGCTGGCCTGGGAAATTACTGGAAGGCGCAGATAACTATTCCAGCTAACAGCAAACCTTTTCCTGCAGCCGCTTTGGGCATGCATTGAGTCACTTGCTAGCTGCCAGCCCACCTGCTGCAATCACCTGCCATTTTTAGGTCTCGCGCCTAGCGTTGCAGTGCGAAGCACTGCTCGCGCAGCGTGAGACCTCCTGTATGGGCTTCAGAAAGCTAACCACACGCTCGTGCGTGTGGTTTTGCTTTTGGAAGCCCACATTGGCTGTAGCGTGCTTTAAAAAAAAAAAATAACGGCACCCAATTGGGCAAAGGCGGGCGCATGTCCCGCCTTTGCTCCGCCCATTCCCGTCTGTGTCTAGGACGCGCATCAGCGCGCGGCACAGACTACAGGCTCCCTCCCCCCCCCCGCTCCTCTGTGGTGCGCACGCACCACTGGTTTCGATTCCCGCGTTCGGCTCCTCTGTGGTGCGCGCGCACCACAGGTTTCGATACCGTGCTTGTTCTTAATTTGAATGATATTTTTTTGTCCCTAAAACCTGGAAGAAAAGGACATTCAGCCACGTTAAATATAATTTAATTCACGTCACGCGCACTGCCCCTGAAGAGTCGCTGAAGCCCTCTACGCAGGTCAGCACGCTGCTCCAAACCCCGAAGTTATTGGTTTTTCTAGTGGTAATTGTTGACATGTACGATGTATAAACAGAGATAAGTATCTTTTGTCATGACCACGATGAAGTTAGCCAGAATGTCTGCATGAGCAACATTGGCATTGTTTGTTACAAGACTCCAGAGCGACTGAGCACAGCTGAGCTGCTCGCCTAGTTTTGGTAGGCAGGGGAGATTAAGCGGTTTGCCCAGAGTCACAGGATGTTGAGCCGACGCCGAGATTGGAACCTGGCTCCATAGCTGCAGCTCTGGCCCCAACGCATCTTCCTGTCCCCTCATCCTGCCTGCTGCACGAGTGCATTATGCTGTGGTCCATAGTGACTGAAGTACCGCGGGAGACTCTTAGTTTGCATAAGGCGGTAGTTGGGTCTTCAGTCCAGGCTCCTCTGGACTGAAGCCCCGACCCCAATCAATGCCTCTTCAGAACAAACCACTGAACACGGAGGCCTGTGACGGCGGCGAGAGTTTGAGATTGCCATGGCGACAGAGAGCAGGCTTTATTAGTTATCCTTCTGCCCTTTGGGTTGGCATGGCAACGGCGTACAAGAATAGAAAACGGGAGCGGGAAGCGCTAGCGTCCGTGACACAGCCAGGCATCCGGATCTAGAGTGTTTTGGGCAGGCTGGGCCGCCCCTCATGGTGCGGTCGAATTGTTTGACGCACTGCCCTTTTCCAAGTGCAGACCAAAAATGTCATCGTGACCGGGCAAATGCCGATTCCGGCACCCCTGGGTCTGTGTTTGCATTTCAAAGCCACAGAGAATGTGCCCTCCTGACTCAGGGGGTGCATATTTTAACAGCTGTTCTCTTTCCCTCTCTCTGTCCTGTCACTGTGGTGTAAGTTCTTCTGTTATATACTTACCTGGCCGTCCAAGTCTCTCGTGTTCCCATCATGGGCTGGGAAATGCCACAACCTTGAGGTAGGATTGGAAATGCATTATGTTGCCAAACTGGGCACATTGCATAAATGCGAGCATCGGGGTTCAAGGATTTCATTCCTTAGCACGAAGCATGTTGGGACTTGTAGTTTCACTTTTCAAATTATAAAAGTGGGACTAGAACCGCAACATGCTCCGTGCTGCTGACTGAAAAAACTCTGCAGGCCAGTGGGACTGCTCTTGAAGGGACGTGCATTAGCAGACAGGTAGGATGTCACTCCACGGGAGAGTGCCTGGTCTAGGAATATAGGGAGTGCACAGTGACATCTGCGGGAACTGTATTAATGTTGCGTGTGAGTGACCAGAGTAGTCTGATGTTCCTGGGCCTAAGGCATGTGATGGGAGAGGTCTAATGGCGCGTATGCCTTTTACTTGAATGCGTTGTTGGTTCTGCTGATTACAGTGCTTAATTTGAGCCGATGGTTTCCGGTGCTGGCACCCGTGCTTGTGACAGTCTGCCACAAAGTGCCGATGTCTGACTCATTTAGAGATGACCACAGCAACAGGTAGTTATTCATTCAATATACATTAACAATGACTATTACCTGCCGCCCAAGCCGTTCTTATAGCTTTGGGGGCCTGGAATAGTATGAATTGTCACACTTGTAGGAGGAGTGTGATGGTGAGTAGTTGTGTTGTTACTATCATTAGCAGCATGGCAGGGGCAATGCGTGGTGCAAGCTGCATTGCCTCCTGACGAGAGCCCTGGCACCATTTTATTCCCCAAATTTATCACTGGCTGATTATAACAGATTAAATTGCATTACAGTATTTTTTACGAGCGCTTCCTACATCGTGTTGATGCCCCAACGTGCTTCGCAGACCAGGGTCTGTGCTTCTGAGGTCCTTGAAGAAGGGTTTCGATGGCAGTGCCAGCTTTCAGTATTGGTTATCGATGTTGCACAAGATGCCCAAAGAGAGCGCTCCAATATTTCATGCAGCCTAACTTGACGCGTGTGCTAGACAGCGAAGAAGTGTGACCACAGGCCCGCAAGCAGCGTATACAAACCAGTTAGTCCTGTGGCCTTAGTTATGGGAAGAGGCAGGTCTTTATGGTTCTTCTGAATTGCATATGATTTTCTTTGGTAGTTTATTCCATGGTTTGCGAGTCTCGACTGAGAAGCCGCTGTCTTCTGTGTGGGTTTTGTGGAGAGTAGGGGCCAATCTCCACCTGCCCTTTCTCCTGTGGTTATATAGTCTGAGTTTCGACTTGTAAGACGCCAGGTCCCAGTCCATGGATTGCAAAGGGAAAGCAAAGGGTTTTGAAAGATATTCCTGTGGCCACTGGTAAACAAGCATTTGCAATGCAATAGGTCTCGCATTTACGCGAGTTTCAGCTATTGACATTGCAAATAACAATGCCTTTTATTTTTGTTTTCGTTTTTAAAACATAAATAAAAGGCATTGTCATTTACAATGCCTATAGCTTAAACTCGCGTAAATGCGAGACCTATTGCATTGCAAATGCTTGTTTAATGTTGCATTAGCCATATCTGATCCTTCCCTGACAGTCATTAGAGAATGCTACATTTGGTGCCTGATAAACAGCTGGGGTCAGGTCCTTCCTCCTCCTGCCCTATATTCAGCTGTAAAGCTGTGCTAGCAGAGGCCTGTATCCGGTTACATATGACATTTTCTCCCTTAATCCCAGATAGGCTACTAGGTTTTGTGTGTAAGCAGAAGAAGGTTCTGTACAAGATGGAAAGTGGTCCATGTTACAGCTACCTGCCCTTTTGGAGCAGAGGCACAGAGAAGGACTGCAGAGCTACTGTGTCACTATATTTACACAAAGTGCACTGTTCTAGTTTGGGGAGTAGGGCCATGTTATATTACATTTTATTATTTTTATGTGTGTGTTGAGATTCCAAACCCAAGAGGCATGCAGGCGTGCGCAGAACAGTAACACCCTTTTATACAGGATTCTATTATTTAATTTATTGGACTGGTCTTAAAGCACGTACAGGCCTCTAAAGGCAGCGAAGTTCTGCACAAATCATTGAGATACACTGCCAATATGGTTGTACTCTTAAACATAGAGTACTAGAATATCGTGGCCAGGGCTGGACTGCCCGTAGCGGGCACCCGGTGTTTCCCCTGGAGGCTGGAAGGGTGGGGGCTGGTGTTGCAGAGGTGGGGGCTAGTTTTGCGATGGTGCTGCAATATCAGCCCCCAGTAACAAAAGCACCAGTGCTTCACACTTGCAACCCCCCCTTTCCCCTGCCCCATCCCAATTCCCCCCCCCCCACGGTTTGACAAAATTGCCAGGGCTGCTTTGGATTCCCAGTCCAGCCCTGATCGTGGCACAGTAATATTGCGGAGAAAATATAAAAAGGTGAGTGCACAAAGGGAAGTATATAGTCACTGTTCTTAATTCCTCATCTATGAATCTTAACGATATGCATATCTTCAAGGTACATAGATGTGGAGTTAGGTATAGAAAATCTGTACATAATAACTTTTCAATATTTTGTCCTTGATATTAGTGTCCGACGATATCCTGGATTTGATATTCAGGAGCCGCGTTGTCAGCATACGATGTGAAGCACTATATGGGTCTCAACTCTGAAGGGGATTGCAGAAGAGGTAGGAAGCTAATGAAATTCTTTCAGGGTGGGAGATGTGAGAAATCTTCATAGGATTGTGATCAGTTGAGCAGCAGCCCGAAGAACGGCTTCAGTCGGTGTCATTAAAGACTCTGGGAGACCAGGGAATAGTTTATTTGCTTTTAGCACTGCTTAAAATAGAAATATAGAAGTGCAGGAACTCACCTTCAGAGTACCTGCTTCCCCCCGAGACGTGCAGGTATTCGCCCATTAAAACTATTGTGCCCTGCAGAGAAGTGCTGGTACTCTACCTTTTAAATTGAAGTGCTTGTACTCACCACTAGTATCCCTGCTTCCTACTGAGAAGTGCAGATACTTTCCTGTTAAAAGTTATGCACCCCTGCTAAGAAGTGCAGTTACTTATCATCAATGTACTTGGTTCCTACTGAGAACTGAAGATACTCTCTTAAAAGTATTGCACCCCTGCAGAGAGGTGTAAGTACTCTCCCTTTCATACTGAAGATTTGCAGATATTGACTATCAGAGCACCTGCTTCCTATTGAGAAGTTCTCTACCTTTCATGTTGAAAAGCTACAGATACTGATTCTCAGAGTACCTGATTCCTAGTGACAACTTCCGAAACTCTCATGTTAAGTGTATTGCTCCCCTGTAGAGAAGTGCAGGTACTCTAGCTTTCACATTGAAGAAGTGGAGATAGTGACTGTCAGACTACCCGCTTCCTACAGAGAAGTGCAGGTACTCGCCTGTAAAAAGTATTTCACCTGTGCAAGCAAGTGTAGGTGCTCTACATTGGAAATAACAGTGGTGCAGCTACTCACCATTAGAATACTTGCTTCCTATAGAGAAGTGAAGCTACTCTCCTATTAAAAGTAATGCACACCTGCTGAGAAGTGCAGGTACCCACCATCAGTGTACCTGCTTCCTACTGAGAAGTGCAGACACGCTCCTGTTAAACGTAATTCACCCCTGCCAAGAAGTGCAGGTACTCACCATTCCTGTACCTGCTTCCTTCTGAGAAGTGTAGATACTCTACCGTTACAAGTACCTGACAGCACCTGCTCATTAAAATCATGGCCTCTGTCTAGGTGTGATAAAGTCATGGCTTGACAATGAAAATACAGAAAGACAGCATAAAGGAAGACAACATTGCTAGATTTGGTTTGAGTGGTTAGTCAATCAATCAATCAATAGGTCTTGTAGAGCGCAACTTATCACCCCAGCGGGAGGGGGGGGGGGGTTTCCAGGCGCTGTGGTTCTGTGAGCCACTGTCGGATGGCCATGACGGTCGAGGAGCAAGGTTTTGAACTTCTTCCTGAAGTCCTTCAGTGAAGAGGAGGTGCATAGGGGAGGTCGTTCCAGGACTTGGCGGCGAGGTAAGAGAAGGAGCGACCTGTGCAGTGGCTTCGGCGGATGTGGGGGAAGTGGGCCAGAGCGAGGATGGAGGAGCGGAGCTCCCTGGTCGGTTCGTGGAACGTCAGGCGGTTGTTGATGCAGGCGGGTCCGGATTTGTGGAAGGCTTTGTAGGCGTGAGTGAGAAGCTTGAAGAGGCTTCTTTCCCGGACGGGGAGCCAGTGGAGAGCCCTGAGGTGAGAGGAGATGCTGGTTCTTCTGGGGAGGTCAAGAATGAGTCTTGCTGCTGAGTTCTGGATGGTCTGGAAGTGGTTTAGTAGCTGTTTGGTGGTACCATTCCATTCCCAAAGTCTCTGGCAGTGACGGAATGTTCAAAATCAGGCAAAAGGCACACAATTGAAAGTGATCACTATGTACCTTTTTAAGTCTGACGTTAGCCAAGACCTTATGATTTTACTATAACTACTTATAAAGTATAAGTACTTGTAGAGGTTTCTGTCACCCCTCTTCATCCATTGGTCTGTTGTAGTGCCATTCAAATTTTTGTGTATTCCACCGAGCCGAGCCTGGGTCTACAGCACACAGCATTGGGCAAAGGATCAGCCCACTTCAGTCACTGGCTAACTTCACTGTGAGTGACGGCATTCTGCTCTTTCACAGGGAGCACATTCGCACAAAAAGTAGTTCTCTTCAGTGCCAGGGACTGCTATGGAAATGTGTGCTTTCTGAGAACCAAAAATCTTTTGATTTTAGCCAGTTTTTCTTTTTCATATTGGCAAGGGCCCGGCAGCTCACCCTACAACATTTTACAAAAATCATAAAAAACCAAAACAAGCATCAACAAAATCCCTAGGGATGGGAGTCAATGCCAGACCTGTTGTCTATGCCAATGCTCGTTTCATACGTGGTTCACCCAGGAAAATGATGGTATGTCCTTGCACAACTTCTCTGCTTGAGGGGTTAAGAAACTTCACAAAGGAGGCCTGAGGAGCACAGTGCATTCCTTCATTAAGGCAGAAGGGCAAAGATCACCAGGGCAGGTAGTAAGGGTCATTCCATACTGACTCGCCCTCCAAGAGGGCGTGTGACAACCATGTGAAGCAATTACTTTCCTCCAAAGATACTCTCTTTGTCTGAAGGAAGGATTGTGTTTAATAGTCAAAGCACATAACAACTCTACTCAGTCCATGAAACAACTTTTTCTAACTCTGCTGGACTGCAGCAGATCCAAGATCAATCATGCATCAGTCTCTTGGCGAAGAGTGCACGCTTCAAATAATGGACATCATTTGCTCGCGCAATATTTGAAAATGGTGATCTTAGTGCATACATCCTCTTCTAGAACTTAATAGAAGGAAATTACGTGCACCCGTTGACAGGAGAGCTTTATCCCTTCCTGTTGTATCGTAACAGCAAGACAGACGACACTGACTCGTGGTAAGTGAATACATTGGAGCTTTATTTTGCATGCGTCTGCTCACTTCCAACTCCATTCCCTAACTGCTTCCCTAGCTCCTCCTTTTCCGCTTCCTCCGCCTCCCACCTTTCCTTTTCTTCGTCCGCAGGTCATAGTGCCCCTGCGTGTATTTTCTACAACATTACATCTCCCCCCTTCTTACACAACTTAAATCAACTGGTACATTTACCACAGGGTAGAAAGATAAAACAAACGAACATAACTATAGTTCTTCAATGAGGCGGATAGGCCTTCGATGGAGGTGCTGTGGCCGGTGGGCTACCTCTTGAGTAGATTGCTCCCTCTCACCAAAAGGGATGGGAAACTGGTGCTCACTTCCCATCACGTGAGTGTCCTCCTTCATTACACTTTCTGGCGCAGCCAATGTCTCTCTTGTGGTTGGTGTACATCTATGAAAATGCCCCACATTCCTTGTTATTCTCTTGTCGTCTGAGGCGGCCATGATCATAGTCCCCTTTTGTTTTGTTACTAGCAGTGGGCGAGCATGATATCGACTATCAGATTTTCTTTGTTGTTCTTGCCGTACAAGTACCCAGTCTCCTTCCTGGATGGATGATGGTTTAGCTTTCCGACGACTATCCGCATATTCCTTCATCTTGGCTTTCTAGAATCCGTCTCTCGCTGCTAACTCTGCATGATCTGAGTCCTGATGAGTACAGCCAGTCGAGTCTTCCCAGGCCGGTATTCTTGTGCGCACTGTGCGGCCCAACATCAACGTTGCTGGACATCTGTCCGTGGTATTGTGTGGTGTGGTTCGATATGCTCGTAACACCTCGTTTAGCGCCGTTTGAACATCTCGCCTTGATAGTTCAGCTTGCTGTATGGCCTTTTTCAGAGTGGCCATAAATCTTTCTACCATCCCATTGGCCTGTGGCCACATGGGAGTGATCTTCCGATGTCTAAAGTTGAGATGGTTAGCGAATGCAGCAAATTCTTGTCCATTGAATGGCGGGCCATTGTCTGTTTTTACTACTTTTGGTATGCCCCACGCTGCGAAGACTTCATCCAACACGGGTATACTGATGGCAGCTTTGGTTGATGATATGAGGTGAGCAATTGGGAAGCGGGAGTATTCATCCATTATGACAAGAATGTATTTGCTTGACTGCAACGGGCCGAAGAAGTCTACTGCGACATGTTGCCATACGCCCTCCGGCAGTACTGACATTTGTAGAGGTGAAGGTGGCTCTTCTCGACTAACTAATTGACACTGAGGGCAGTCTTTCAGTGTGGATTCGACCATCTGATCAAGAGAGGGGAACCAGACCCGTTCACGCAACGCTCTCTTTGTGGCTACGACACCTCGGTGCCCTTCATGTGCCAAGTTGACAACTCCTTGGCGCAGCTGCTTTGGAATGATAATCCTTTTGTCTCTTAGCAGGAGACCATCTGAGGTAATGGACAATTCATCCTTTACGTGTAGAAAAGAGGTCAGTCATGGCTGTCGACCTGTTTAATATGTCCGGACTCTTCTAGATGTCTCCAGCTGTTCGTCTGGATGCAGTGTTTCACATTTTGCAGGGTGGCATCCACAGTAGTGGCTTCAAGAATGGCCTCAAGAGGGACTGTGGGTGGTTTTGCTTGAGCCACGACAAAGTGTATGTATTCCTCCGCTACTGACGGGTTTGATTTTGAGGATGTCTTAGGGTGTCGCGACATGTAGTCAGCTGGATTTGCTGCTTTTCCAGGTTTGTGGACAATTGTGTACGTGTATTCTTGAAGACAGATTCCCCAGCGCTCTATTCTGGGTGGCATTTTGGCCCGGGGGTTTCCGAATATGGTTATCAGAGCCTGATGGTCCGTGATGAGCGTAAAGTGTTTTCCATAGATAAATATGTGAAAGTGCTCACAGGCCCAGACCACAGCCAGACTTTCCTTCTCGGGCTGGGAGTAGGCTCTCTCGGTGTCAGTTAGGCTACGACTGGCATATGCTACGATGTGACGTTGGTCACCTTCCTTGTCATATTGAGCCAATATAGCTCCAAGTCCCACAGGGCTGGCATCCACAGTGATTTCAGTTTTCCGACGAGGGTTGAAATAAGCCAGATTGTTGGCCGACTCAACAGATGCTTTGATCGAGTGAAACGCTTGATCGCATCTAGTTGTCCATTGGAATTTGTGGCCTTGTTTAGTTCGTTTTCGCAATGGATAGCTGAGGGTGGCATAATCCTTGATATAGCGTGCACAGTAGCTTGCCATTCCTAGAAACGAACGCACATCCCCAGCATCTCGAGGTTGAGGGTTATCGTTCAAGGCTGCGATTTTTTCAGGACCTGGTCTCATTCCTGTGCCTGAGAAGATGTGTCCATAGAACTTCAATGTTGATTTGTGGAATTCGCATTTATCTTTATTGAGTGTTAGGTTTGCTTCCAGGAGGGCGTGACATACTCGGTCAAGTGCCTTGTCATGTTCTTGTACCATTGCTCCGTACACGACGATGTCGTCACTGTAGTTGAGGGTGTTGGGAATATGGTGAATGACCCTTCTGATCGCTTCTTGGAAGATCTCAGCCGCAGAAGAAACTCCGAAGCTGAGCCGTTTGTATCTAAAAAGGCCTTGGTGAGTCGAGAATGTAGTGATATATCTCGATTTTTCATGAAGTTCAAGCTGGTGATAGCCCTTATTAAGATCTAGTTTGGAAAATATTTGTGCCCCATTCAACGACGTGATCATATCACTGATGTGAGGTCCAGGGTGCCTCTCCCTTTCGATGGCGGTATTTGGTGCTCTCATATCAACACAGAGACGTACTTTGCCGTCTGATCCTTTTTTGGGTACTATGACCACTGGAGAGACCCAGGGAGTAGTTTCCGAAGTTCTCTCGATGATGTCTGCCCCGAGAAGATCTTGCAGTTCCTCCTCCACGGACTGTTGAAGATGGAACTGTATTTTCCTGTGATATTGGGCTCTGGGTGTCACACGTTCATTTATGTGCAGGTGAACTTGAAAGTGAGCCATCTTCCCAAGCCCTGTGAATAATTTGGGGAACTTGTGGACTATGTCGGGTTCATCCTCCACTCGATATAATATTTCCACTAGTTGAAGCCGCTCCGCTGTGGGCAAACTAAGGAGACAGTCTGCTTCAGGCCCTTCAATAACATGAACGCGAGCCGGAATAGTTCTATCTTTGTATGTGAGATCAGTCTGAAATTGTCCTAGACAAGGAAGAGGTTCTTTCGACATCCATGTGTAAACTCGCACAGCAGCTTTGTGCAGGTGGGGTGTGGATTCATTTTGTTGTACTCCGCGACCGAAATGTAGTTGAGAGATGCCCCACTGTCCAGCACAAACTTGGCCAGGTGTTTGCCCATTTGAAGATGTGGTCGCGGGTATTTCTTTAGCCTATCTGGATCCGCGACCATGCAGACGTATTCTTCACTGTCTTGCGATACGGGCGAGAGTGACCTCGACTCCCGAGATCCTGAGCGTCGCGACCTGTAGGTGATGTGAGAGTGGAGACTCGATCGTGACGAGCTGGTGGAAGTGTCCCTGAGGTCCCATACCGCCTTGGCATGATGGTGAGTACTGGATTGTCTCGACTGTCTGTGAATGTCTTTGCGGGACGCTCTGCATACTTTCTCAAAGTGATTGTCTCTGCCACACTGCCTACATCTTTGACCTAATGCAGGACACGTCTCAGTGTGGGGAAAATCTTGTCCATAGCGATAACATTTAAGTTGGCGCTCCTGTCTCTTATCAGTCCGGCTGGGACTGCGACGACGACTTGGACGTTGAGGATGATCCTTGGACCTCGATGGTCTTTGACTTGCAGATGAGTGTCTGTCCGTGTAGCGAGATTGGAGCCGGAAGGCTTGTTCTCGTTTTTCACCTTTCCCAGCTTCCATTTTTTTTTGCATGTTCTTCTGCCTGGTCATTAACTCTAGTCATTTCTTCAATTTCATCGAGGGAGTAACTTTTCTTTAGAAGGCGTCTGCGTAGGGACTCTGATTGACATCCTTCGATGATTCGCAAGCGAAGAGCGTCTTCAGTCGTGAAGGAGTCGAACGCACAGTAACGTGCTAACCGTTTGAGGCGCGTAATGAATTCTCCCATGGATTCATCCTTCTCTTGGGATGCCAAATTGAAGGTGTAGCGTTCATAATCAATGTTTCTTTTGTGAAGAAATTTTCTATTAAGTGCTTCACGCACATCAGGATAGGAAGACGCAACATCAGCTGGAAGTTCCTTAATAATCTGGCCAACGTCTTTTCCAATTAGATTGCGTAGTGCAGTGAGTTGTTGATCCAAGTCAGAAACTTGCGAGCCTTTCATGAAGTCCTCAAAGTCTTCCAGCCATTCTTGCCAGCGAAGGCCCATATCTCCACCAGATACGAGAGCCAGGGTTTCCGGCGGGCGCAGAAAAGGGACTCCCAACATGGCAAGTCTGTGCCCTCCTATCTGCGACGATGATGTAGGGGACTCTAGCCGGGCTCCTCTGTTCTGGGAATCATGGCGTTGTCTCGAAGTTGGAGAGCCAGACATGTTAGATGGCTATGCGCACAGGCGGCAGGTACTTGTCTTGACTCAGGAAGACCCACAACATATGGCACCTTGCACTAGCACTGCAATTTAAAGTGTGGCTGTACGTGGAGCTGGAGAAAACGAATGACGAGAAGCCCAAGAATGCAGCAGATGCAGTAAATACCATGGGAGGTACTGTGAGCAATGTGGGTAATAGTGTTCCTGAAGAGGATTAATGTATAATTGTCTTTTGTGTTTCTTTTTTTTCACTTTTTGTAGGGTGCTTGCAGATGCCTGACTTAAAGATGGCCGCCCATGAATCCTGGCAGCCTATTGGAGGATCTGTCTGACCCCAAGATGGCCACCAAGCAGGGCTCACTCCTCGCAAGAGTTCAGGGGCCTGAATCAGAGGCGCGAGGCAGCAATAGTGTGCATGCTGCACAGGGATAGCACGCTGCTGCACACACAGCGGGCAAGGCAAAACAGGCAATCAGGAAGGAAACCTGAGATCGGATCCAGCTGCCGGAGCAGGGACAGGCATCAAACGTGAAGCAGGTGCACGCGCCCAGGGTGGGCTCCTAACAGCGCGTCAGTACACGTGGTGGTCAGCACGGCAGCAATCCTGCGCGACCGGGGTAGGCTCCCGGGGTCGCGTCTAGACATATGCAGCAAGTGAACGGCAGGTGCACGCGCTCAGGGTGGGCTCCTGACGGCGCAGCATCACAGCAGCAGTATTGCGCGACCTGGGTAGGCTCCCGGGGTCGCGTCTCAGCAGAGGCAGCTCCGAGACAGCAGGGGCTCCCGACTTCACTTCGCCGTCTGCACGAGGGTGGTCAGCAGGGTTCCAACAACTACCCTCGTCGCCAGTTGTCGTATCGTAACAGCAAGACAGACGACACTGACTCGTCGTAAGTGAATACACTGGAGCTTTATTTTGCATGCGTCCGCTCACTTCCAACTCCATTCCCTAACTGCTTCCCTAGCTCCTCCTTTTCCGCTTCCTCCGCCTCCCACCTTTCCTTTTCTTCGTCCGCAAGTCCTAGTGCCCCTGCGTGTATTTTCTACAACATTACACTTCTGTTCTCTATCAGCGAGAAAGATAGGATACATCAAGGAAGTCAACATATTTGGGCTGTGTCATCCCTGGTGTATTTTTTCTGTGTAACCACGCTCTGTGTGATATAGGGTATCAGAATCCCTCATTTACAGTACTGTGTGAGGTCCTTAAAGTATTACTGAGGTTTATTGCACCACATGTGGAATATTTAAGGTTGCTGGAAAGAGTAGTTTCGTTGCCACTACGTGTAAATAGGGCCACCAGTGACGTCAATAATAGGACCAATATAACTGGTGCATTTAGCCCCCAAAAAGCACCTTGTGATTGTTACAGGGAGTTCATGAGTTGGAAAATCAGTTCAAACTGTTCCAAAAGATAAAGTGTCCACCGACCTGTAGCAATCAATATAAAACCTAACCAGATACACCACAAAAAGGAAATGGTGATATCAATAAATTGATGTACAAGAACAGGCGCTGTGAGCCTCTCGGGCTATGTGACTTTCACTTTTGCTACTGGTGAGTTAATTTTTCACTTCAGGTACAAAGGACCACCTTTGTTTGCAATAGGTGTTTTTTAGTGTTCCCATTTTCTTTTTCTCCCATCTTGTGACATCATCTCTGTCTAGCCGTTGTCTGTTACTCTTAGCAGCCGTAGAATTTGTTCTTCCTCCCCACCTTGTACTGGAGTAAGGTGAGTGCAAGGATGGTGATCAGGCCACCATTCCATTTTCCAGCTTGGAAAATGACAAGAATGTTTTTTTCTCGGCTCTCAAATGTATTTCCTTATTTTATTTTGTTGTGTGTACACATTTGGTGCATCCCAATCCTCTTCTGGATCTGGTATGATGCCTTAGGTGTAGTGCAACTGGCACTCTCATCTGGATGCTGTCAGATATACTCAAGCTTCAACTTGTGCCACAAAAATCCGGTCAATGTGTCCTCATCAGATTAGTGAAGGAGCGCGGCCTGCGTTTCAGCCTTGTCTGCCTCACTCATGGCCAAGAACTACATTTTGGACCACCCCAGCTACAATTTGGTTCATTATGAGCTCGGCCGGAACACCCAGAGCATATTGAAGCATACAGACTGGCAGGTCCGGACACAACAGGACCAACCTCTGCCGTTGACATGATGAGGCATAGGGGTCCACAATTCTGTACTAGTTGTTGGAGCCTCACTGTAGACAATGTGAAGATGCTGAAGCAGGGTCTACTAGTCCACATTAATGGGCTACTCCACAAAGACCACATACACACTTCCTGTTCCTGCAGCATCAAACTTGGTGTTGCATGT
Source organism: Calotriton arnoldi (assembly GCA_963921515.1). Classification (NCBI taxonomy): domain Eukaryota; kingdom Metazoa; phylum Chordata; class Amphibia; order Caudata; family Salamandridae; genus Calotriton; species Calotriton arnoldi. Next base: position 281,137 of record CAWUFW010014749.1, read on the forward strand.
ATGTGACATATATAGCAATAGATCATTGAGAGCACGGACCTTGGCGGGCAAACTACGACTGCCCTCCAGATGCATCATTTTGTCCTGGCAGATGTATTCTAGGGGTCCAGGAGTAGCAGCACTAGAAGGACTTCATTTCCAATACCAAATGTAGATCAAAGCCAAGCCTGGGTCTACAGCCCGCTGCTGTGCCTGCAGTTTGGTCTGCGCAGAGATTCACACAAACCGGCTTGCGACGATAGTGGTACATCAACGTGAGCCCACCTTTGTGGTCATCCACAGGGAAAGGTGAGCTTAAAAGGCTACCAACAGTATGATTCCCCATGTGTACCGTAAATGCTTGGGGGTCACGGAAGGCATGCTAGTCAGAAAATAATGGTTACTCTGCAGAATTAGTTTTTGTGGTCGAACTCCATCACAAATAGCAATGCCAGTACCAACCTAGGATTTTGTTGCCAAACTACATTACAACCACTGTGTTTCACTAAGTTTGGCAGTAACATAACACTTTTCTGCTGCATTCGCTATTTTTCAAGGGACATATGCCTCTCTCCGCATGTCTGAAGGAAAAGAGCATGAAAAGGAAAGATGGTGAAATAAGGCAGGTGAGGGGAATGAACACAGAGTATGACATGAGAGAGGAGAAACCATTGGAAAGGAGTGAGAAAGAATAAGAGTGAGGAGAAGTGACTGAGGTGAAAATATGGACGGCTGAAGAGGGAAAGGGTGAAAAATAAAGACGGTGGGGAGAGGATGGGGATAAAGTAAGAGAAAGGGATACTTAAAGGGAAAATTAAAGAGATGGAAAATAATGGCAAGGGGAGGATAAACGAGGAGCATAGAGCGAGTGGGCAAATGAGAAAAAAGGAGTGTGAAAATATTAAATAGATAAGAATGGGATACAATTCAAAAGTGAGAAGGGGAGGTCAAATAAGAAAGCGATACAAATATGCAACGGGAGAAAGAAGGAGTGTAGAAAGAAGGGAGAAATGAAAGGTGGCAAAACGGTGTAAAATGAAGGAGAGGGGTAAAGAGGGTTATTTTAAAAGCTTGAAGGGGAGAGAGAATGAGAGAGCAGAGGAAATTAGAGTGGGAAGAGGGAAGACAACAATTGTATTGTAATTGCATTTATATAGCACTTACCAGGCGCGCAACGCCCATAGGACTAAAAGGGCTTCAGCCCCCCGTCGTGTGTCTCAGCCCGGGCTGCTGCAGCTCGAGCTGCTGTGGGCTCGACTGGGCAGTGTCTGGAGTCTTATCTCTGGCACGCCCCCGTTTTTCACAGGTCTTTAAAGACCATTTGCATATTTACATACCTTTGTAAAATGGTTACTGAGGCTTAGTTATTTTTCTGGTTCCAGTACCCCCTGGGCCCCCACTCTGCCTATTCCTTTGCCGTAGTGTGAGAATGCATGTCATGACAAGGAATATAAAGTAGGGTGCCAAAAGAAAAATGCCAGCCATGTGTTGTTTAAAGAGCCTGCAAAGACCTTGTCTTGACACTAAATAGGGTTATAAATAAAAAAGTATGTATAGTGTGCTACTCGCCAGAAAAGCGCTTCAACACCCATCAGGGGTAACAGGTGCTATATGAATGCAAACCTTTCTTCCCCTTCTATCCCTCTGCTATCCTTCTCACTCCAAATAACTGACTAATATCCACCACTCAAATTACTTTCATATTTCACCATACTAATTCACCACTAATCCTTTATGGGTTTCCGGAGTCAGGCTTGATACCCATCAGGGGTAACAAGCGCTATATAAATACAAACCTTTTTTCCTCTTCTATCCTTCTGCTATCTTTCCGAATCCAAATAACTGACTAACCTATCCACCACTTAAATTACTTTCATATTTCACCATACTAATTCAACACTAATCCTTTATGGGTCCCGGAGTAGCGTGCTACTCGCTGAAAAAGCGCTTTGACGCCTCGTCAGGGGTAGTAAGCGCTATATAAATGCAATTACAATTACAATTTGTAATGTGACTTTTCTCTCTTTGTTCCCTTTAATTATCAGTCATGGATCATTCAGGCAGCCCTAGAACACAATTAAAAGTGCTTTCAATTTATAGTTGCTGTTCGAAGTATGCACAGATAAGTGCTGAAAATACGGCTTTAGGTGACTGTTTATTTTTGTACCCTCTGGGACATCAAAATAATGAGCTGACAACCCTAATCATAAGACTGGAAGTTTGTTGCAATATCAGCACATTATTTATATCCTCCACCTTCCATCCCTGATTAATGCCATAATAGCAATAGTTTAACTTATATCTGCCGTCAATAACGTGCTAGTTACTTCAAGTGTCTGGAAATGCACCCTGCATTCATACAACACAATCTTAATTCTCGCCTTTCACTTTCACGCTCACCCTGCACTCACAGCGATCACAATGCACTCACACTGATCACCATGCACTCACACCGATCACCCGCTCACCCTGCACTCACAGTGATCTCTCTGCACTGACAATGCACTTGTGCTGTTCACCCTGTACCTCACCCTGCAGTCACACGAGCACACTACTCACCCTGCACTCATGTGACACTTCACTCACCTGTCCCCCTCACTGCTCAATCTGCAATCTCACTCAAACAAGCCCATCACTAACCTTGCATTCATTCGTCCCACTCTGCACTTACATCCGCACCCAAATTCATATGGTCATCTCACTCACCCTGCAGTCACTCCTCTTACCCTACTCTTACACTGTCACATCGCTGTCCGTGCACTCACATGGGCACTCCTGCCACCCACACAGCGCAGAGGGTTAATGTGCCTGCTACAAAGAGCGAGTACCATGCAGATCACAGAACTGAGTGTGAGTAAACAATGAGTAGCGCTTTAAAAATGAAATGTTTGTCAGAAAAGTGCTATAGAGAGATGAGGTGCATTGTAGATGAGTGGTAGTGAGGGAATTCATGGAGGAGGAAATGGGGGAGGGGCGCCAAAAAAGACTGTTGCACCGTGTGCAACCAGTGCTAGGGCCAGCACTGGCTGGGAGTGTTAGCCCCCCCCCCCCCGAAGTTCGGGTATAGTTGAGCCCTTGGAACTTACTACCTCAACAAGGCGTCAAAGCACTTTTTTGGCAAGTAGCATGCTACTCCGGAACCCATAAAGGATTCGTGGTGAATTAGTATAGTGAAATATGAAAGTAAATTGAGTAAAGGAGTGTGACTGGGATGAGACAAGTACAGAAAGTGCTGTATTTAACGAGATAGTGAATGAAAAAGGCGATTGGAAAGGAAAGGAGTGTAAAAATACGAAAGAGAGAGAGAGAACGGTAAATAGATGAGAGGCTGGCTGTAGAAAAAGACTAGGAAAAAGGAATATGGAAAGGGTGGTAAATAGCAAGGGAGGAGAAGGGGCATAAGATCACAGTACCTCAGTGAGCATAAGAAATCAGATCAAGAAAATAAAAGATAAACTACCAAAACAATAAATGGACCAGTAGAGCTAATCAGAACTACCATCATAGAACGTTTAAAAAATATGGGGGATATTTACAATAAAATGTCGGAGAGCGCTGTTACTTCAGGATTGGTAACACCACGCTCCGAACTTTTTTAAACACAGGGATGCGCTGTATTTACAAAAATATGGGGCACTCCTGCGTCTCCTCTAGCGCTGGCACTAAAAAAGCTGCCTAGCGCCAGCGCAGGCACCCTTGCGCCATATTGCAAGGCTGCCTGCGCTGCAGGGGCGATTATTTTTGTGCAGGAAGGTGCAAACAATATTTAAAGGTGACTTGCTATTTCTATGTGTGCTGCAGCACACATAGAAAGAGCTAAATACAAGGAGAAATTAATAATTTCTCCTCATATCGCCATCCTTTAGGCCAGGTTTTACCTGGCCTTAGATTTTGGCGCTGCCCCATCCTTGTAAATATGGGGCAGCGTCAAAAAGCAATGGGTGTTGCGGCGGAACTCTCACTGCAACACCCATTGCACGCCCCATGTATGCTAAGTGAAGCGTGAAAAGGGGCTTATTTACAAGCAGGCGTTAAGCCACGTTATGTGGCTTAACGCCGCTTTTGCTTTGTAAATAAGGAGAAGTGGATATTGCTACTTGAAAACAGGAGCCATGCAAAGTACCCTTCCCAAATCTAAGTTGTGCCAATCTCTCTTGATTCAACGTTTATGCATGAATGGGTTTCCGAATGGACATTACCCTGAAAGTTCCCACTACCCAGAAAAGTGTTTGCAAAATAAAATCAGAAATGGTGCATACTGCAAGCCTGCCAACTGGCTCAGCATCATGATGATCACCCTCACCTATTCCTATTTTTGCTGCAAAAGACACTTTGCATGCTAAGATTCTGTTCTCATGATATAAAGGCAAAGATAGACCTGTTGTGTTTTATTGCTAAGAGCAGAGGCTCGAACAAGATGGTCCACATGGCAGAGGGCAGTTGACTGCAAAGTGAGTGACAAATTAGATCCCATTTTACACCGTTTATCAGTAATTGAGAACGATCTTAATAAGCTGTCCTCATTATTGCAAGGTGGCTCTCTCGCATTGCCCATCTGTTCTACGGCCCCAATAGACCTGCCTCTCAGTAATCACCATAACGCATAGGAGCCCAGCTTGAAGATTGTACCTAAGGTCGTGACCGAGGGTTCAACTCAGCGCTTGTGTCACCCAGGGCCTCCAACATGTTCATCTACATTGGCCACAATTTTGAATAGGTCACCGTCAGTGGCAATCACCTCTAACGACGGGGCATCTTCATGTCTTAAGCAGCACCAGACCTAGGATCCACTGCAGCTGGGTCTAACATAACGACCGATGGAAGGACAGGTGGGACAAACTTTGGGGCACCCAGTAACTTAAACCAGAGCCCTTGCTCTTTACACCTGCCACCTGAGTTAACTCCTCTTGTAGTGGTTTCAGCTAATGTCCCCCGACTGGCTCCGGGTGCAAAGGAAGATTTTGAACAACTGAAGAATAAAGTCGTGTGCTGGTTAAACTCCAATATTGACACAGGGCTACAGGTAGAAAAGAAGGAAAAAAAAAAAGAGTGACAAATACACAAAATTAAGTAATAAATCACTTCATGTATACGTTTGATGCCACTGAATCTGAAAAATGAAATAAAATCAGCTTATATTGTTCCTTAAAATACCAAAGCAAATGAGATTTTCTTGAAATTTCAGAACGAGGGGGCTTATTTACAATCCCTTGCGCTGCCATTTCATCGCACCGGCGGTGCAAGGGCTTGTAAATAAGCCCCGAGGTCTATGGAGAGTGTCTCAGTTTTGCCCATCTGAAGAATCATTCAAGAATCATTTGTCATTTTTAATTTTCGATTCAAATTCACTGCAGTTACTACGACATATCTTTCATTTTTTTTAAACGGATTTAGGGGGAAAGCCCCAAACATTCGGTGAAGTGGATTTTAAACTCTACCACCTTTTGACCAATGCCAACAAGGTGCCATTTGTCAACAAAGCAAAACTCATTTAGAGCAGAAGCACCACACATTCTCTGTGATACGATATTTTGATACCTAGACATTTTAGCCAGTTACAGTCTTTATCTGCTTACCAAAGCACATTTTAGTATATTTTTCAAATCCTCTTCATAAAGAAACCGAAACAAAGCAAATAACTTTAAGTTCCATCAAGCTTTATTACTAGCACTTAAATTTTTCCTATTGGCCACTACATGTTCTTAAAGGTTGTTTAGTGGGAACCTCTAAGCCTCCACCCCTGGAAGAACCTAAATCTGTGACATATGTTACTGGCTTAAGAATGCTTAAGTGCTTAAAACGGATCATAATATCGTTTACATACATATCTTTCTTTGGAATTAATAATAGAAAATCTACACTCATTAGAGCAATATTTTTGCAAACAATATTTATGACACAATCTTTTCGTCAGATGATATGTAGGTAATGGTATTCTGGCGTACAACCATTTGCTTCTACATTTCCATTAATTTCTTTGTAGAAAAAAGCCCAAACGACCTTCAAGTCAACAAAAATTAAATCCTACCATACAGGTGTACAAGCCACCTGTAGTTGTGAATGTAAAGTAAGAAAACATCCAGAGCAAAGTAACTTTGAGTTCTCCCACAACTTGATGCAGTCTAGATAAGACTTCTGCTTTCAAGGGGGTTGGTGTCTGGCCATAGAGAGATGATGTCACCAATCCAGCAGTATTCAAAGTCATTTTTAGGTTGAAGCCTACCAGACAGCTTACGACTTCTTGTAGACACTGTGAAAGCTTCCCTGGCAATGCATTTCACCCACTGCTTACTATTGGCTTTGTGGTTTGTAACTCACAGTTGCTTGCTTTCTATTTGCTGACATTATTTGCTTTAGGCTGTCCAGCTTGAGTTTGTCCCTCCCCTGAGCATACCTTGTTTACTGTATCCTTCAGAGTACTAGCTTTTGTAAACAAAATCTTGTTCATATCTCGTCACATTTGCTGTGCATTCAAAGACAGAGGTCTAAGGTCAGTCTCTGTCTTCCGAAAGAGCTTGGTGTTTACTTTTCTTGCTCTGACTTAAAGTGAGACAATTTATGTGACCATCGTGCTGAGTACCCATGTGAGAGTAGAGGGTGTATGATGTTATTTTTTCTGGAAACAACCTTTACCACACAGTCTAAACTACGCAGTGCCTTTACAACGCGGGCACTACATCGAACTAGTCGTTACCATGCATTCTTTTAGTTTACAAGTTGTTACAATGAACTTGCTTTATGGAACGTGTTGTTGGACTGGTGTTGGATTTAAAGTCCAACACCTTCCCTACTGTTACACAGACTGGAGTTAGAATAGTAAATTATACTATTCCAAAGTCCAGGCTTCCCTAAGGCAAGTCGTTGTAATGACTTGTGTGCTAAAGGAAGGAGTGCTAACGACGCATTTGATTTAGTCCCCGTGTTGTACAGGCATGAGTGGTAAAGGTATTCGTGGTTCCCGTCATACAAACTATTTTTTCTAGCACACAACAAAAATGAACTGTGCTGATGTTTCAGAATATATCAGAATTAAAAGAAAGTACAAATGAAGCACGTTTTCTTGTAATTCTGAAGTGTAGTGGAAACAAATATTTGAATAGGATCAAAATACATCAATACACTAGGCGATGACATTTACACACATTATCGTTTGTGCGTAGTAAAACTGTCTGTCAGTCCAAATGTAATGGTCATTTCAATTGAAAATATGTTTTCTGTAAAGGCAGTGCACTATCACACCATGTATACGCAACTCCACTTTACACCACTCCACTCTACAACACTTTACTCCACTCTATGCCATTCCACTCTACACCCCTCCACTCTAAGACATTCTATGACACGCAACGCCACTCGACTCCACGCTACGCTACGCCACTCCACGACACAACACACCACTCTAATCTATGCCCCTCCACTCTACTGTCCTCCACACCACTTACCCCAATCCCCTCCAGTCTACCTCAATCTACCCAACTCTACTCCAATCTACCCCACTCCAGTTTACCCCAATCTATCCCACTCAACTCTACCCAGTCCACTCCATTCCACTCCAATCTATCACAATCTACCCCACTCCACTTCACAACAATCTACTTCACTGATACCTACCATATCCCATTCCTCCGACTTCTACCCCACTCTAATCTACCCCACTCCACTCTAACCCTTTCCACTCAATCTACCTCAATGCACCTGACTCCACTCCAGTCTAACCCACTCCACCCCAATCAATTCTAGCCCAATCTATCCCACTCCAATCTACCTCACCTCACCCCACCCCACTCCACACCTCACCAATCTACCCCCACTCCAATCTACCCCACCCCACTCCAATCTACCCCCACTACACTTCATTCTACCCCATTCTATACCACTCTACTCTACCTCAATCTTCTCCACTCCACTTCACTCTACCCCAATCTACCTCACTCCACTCTACCCCAATCCACTTCATTACGATCCAATCTACCCCACACCACTCCACTACAATCTATCCCAATCTACTCCACTACAATCTATACTACTCCACCCAAACTACCCCACTCCAATCTACCCCAATCTACCGAACTTCACTCAAATCTACCCCGCTCCGCTCCAGTCTACCTCACTCCACTCCAATCTACCACACTCCAATCTACCCCAATCCAACCCACTCCCCTCCAATCTACCCGACTCCACTCTGCCTCATTTCACCCTAATCTACCCCACTCCACTCCAGTCTACCCCACTCCATTCCAATTTATCCTACTCATCTCCAATCCACTAACGCAATCAACCTAACCCCACTCCACTCCAATCTACCCCACTCCAGTCTACCCCAATCTACCGCACTCCACTCGAATCTACCCCGCTCCAGTCTACCTCACTCCACTCCAATCTACCACACTCCAATCTACCCCAATCCAACCCACTCCCCTCCAATCTAACCGACTCCACTCTACCTCATTTCACCCTAATCTACACCACTCCACTCCAGTCTACCCCAGTCCAATCTACCCCACTCCATTCCAATTTACCCTACTCATCTCCAATCCACTACAATCTATCGAAATCCACTCCAATCTACCCCACCCACTCCAATCTACCCCAATCCACCCCACTGCACTCTACCACAGTCTATCCCACTCCAGTCTACCCCAATCTACCCCACTCAATTCCATCTATCCCACGACAATCCACCCAATCTACCGCACTCCACTCCACCCCACTTCACTCCAATCTACACCACTCCAATCTAACACACTCCACTCTACCTCAATCCACTTCATTACGATCCAATCTACCCCACACCACTCCACTACAATCTATCCCAATCTACCCCACTCCACTACAATCTATACTACTCCACCGAATCTACCCCACTCCAATCTACCCCACTCTACTCCACTCCAGTCCAGTCTAACCCAATCAACCTAACCCCACTCCACTCCAATATACCCCACTCCAGTCTACCCTAATCTACCGCACTCCACTTGAATCTACCCTGCTCCGCTCCAGTCTACCTCACTCCACTCCAATCTACCACACTCCAATCTACCTTAATCCAACCCACTCCCCTCCAATCTACCCGACTCCACTCTACCTGATTTCACCCTAATCTACTCCACTCCAGTCTACCCCAGTCCAATCTACCCCACTCCATTCCAATTTACCCTACTCATCTCCAATCCACTACAATCTATCGAACTCCACTCCAATCTACCCCACCCACTGCAATCTACCCCAATCCACCCCACTGCACTCTACCACAGTCTATCCCACTCCAGTCCACCCCAATCTACCCCACTCAATTCCATCTATCCCACGACAATCCACCCAATCTACCACCCTCCACTCCAATCTAACACACTCCACTCCAATCTACCCCACTCCACTCTACCCCAATCTACCACACTCCACTCCAACTCACTCCAACCTACACCACTCCAATCTAACACACTCCACTCCAATCTACCCCACTCCACTCTAATCCAACCTACTCCACTGCACTCTACCCCAATCTACCCCACTCCAGTAAACCACAATCTACCCCTATCCAATAAACCACAATCTACCCCACTCTATTCCAATCTGTCCTACTCCCATCCACCCAATCTACTCCACTCCACCCTAGTCTACCACACTCCACTCCACCCCACTTCACTCCAATCTACCCCACTACAATCTACCACACTCCACTCACATCGACTCCACTGCACCCCATCTAACCAACTCCACCCCAATCCAATCCACCCACTCCACTCTACCTCATCCCAATCTACCCTACTCCAATCTACACCACCCCATTTGCCCCACTCTGATCTATCCCACTCCACTTCAATCCACCCCACTCCACTCCACTCTACTCCAATCTACCCCAATCTCCCCATCTCCACTCTACCCCAATCTACCCCACTCCACTCTGATCTACCCCAATCCACTCCAATACGATCCAATCTACCTCACTCCACTACAATCTACCCCATCTATTCCACTACAATCTACCCCACTCCACCCCAATCTACCGCTCTCCAATCTACCCCACTTCACTCACTCCACTCCAGTCTACTTCACTCCACTCCACTCAGTCTACCCCACCCACTCCAATTTACCATACTCCACTCCAATCTACGTCACTCCAATCCAATCTACCCCACTCCACTCTACCACAATCTACCTCACTCAAATCTACCAGTCTACCCCACTCCACTCTTATCTGCCCCACTCCACTCTACAACACTTTACTCCACTCTATGCCATTCCACTCTACACCCCTCCACTCTAAGACATTCTATGACACGCAACGCCACTCGACTCCACGCAACGTCACTCCACGACACAACACACCACTCTAATCTATGCCCCTCCACTCTACTGTCCTCCACACCACTTACCCCAATCCCCTCCAGTCTACCTCAATCTACCCAACTCTACTCCAATATACCCCACTCCAGTTTACCCCAATCTATCCCACTCAACTCTACCCAGTCCACTCCATTCCACTCCAATCTATCACAATCTACCCCACTCCACTTCACAACAATCTACTTCACTGATATCTACAATATCCCATTCCTCCGACTTCTACCCCACTCTAATCTACCCCACTCCACTCTAACCCTTTCCACTCAATCTACCTCAATGCACCTGACTCCACTCCAGTCTACCCCACTCCACCCCAATCAATTCTAGCCCAATCTATCCCACTCCAATCTACCTCACCTCACCCCACCCCACTCCACACCTCACCAATCTACCCCCACTCCAATCTACCCCACCCCACTCCAATCTACCCCCACTACACTTCATTCTACCCCATTTTATACCACTCTACTCTACCTCAATCTTCTCCACTCCACTTCACTCTACCCCAATCTACCTCACTCCACTCTACCCCAATCCACTTCATTACGATCCAATCTACCCCACACCACTCCACTACAATCTATCCCAATCTACTCCACTACAATCTATACTACTCCACCCAATCTACCCCACTCCAATCTACCCCAATCTACCGCACTTCACTCGAATCTACCCCGCTCTGCTCCAGTCTACCTCACTCCACTCCAATCTACCACACTTCAATCTACCCCAATCCAACCCACTCCCCTCCAATCTACCCGACTCCACTCTGCCTCATTTCACCCTAATCTACCCCACTCCACTCCAGTCTACCCCACTCCATTCCAATTTATCCTACTCATCTCCAATCCACTAACGCAATCAACCTAACCCCACTCCACTCCAATCTACCCCACTCCAGTCTACCCCAATCTACCGCACTCCACTCGAATCTACCCCGCTCCAGTCTACCTCACTCCACTCCAATCTACCACACTCCAATCTACCCCAATCCAACCCACTCCCCTCCAATCTAACCGACTCCACTCTACCTCATTTCACCCTAATCTACCCCAGTCCAATCTACCCCACTCCATTCCAATTTACCCTACTCATCTCCAATCCACTACAATCTATCAAAATCCACTCCAATCTACCCCACCCACTCCAATCTACCCCAATCCACCCCACTGCACTCTACCACAGTCTATCCCACTCCAGTCTACCCCAATCTACCCCACTCAATTCCATCTATCCCACGACAATCTACCACACTCCACTCCACCCCACTTCACTCCAATCTACACCACTCCAATCTAACACACTCCACTCTACCTCAATCCACTTCATTACGATCCAATCTACCCCACACCACTCCACTACAATCTATCCCAATCTACCCCACTCCACTACAATCTATACTACACCGAATCTACCCCACTCCAATCTACTCCAGTCCAGTCTAACCCAATCAACCTAACCCCACTCCACTCCAATCTACCCCACTCCAGTCTACCCTAATCTACCGCACTCCACTTGAATCTACCCTGCTCCGCTCCAGTCTACCTCACTCCACTCCAATCTACCACACTCCAATCTACCCCAATCCAACCCACTCCCCTCCAATCTACCCGACTCCACTCTACCTGATTTCACCCTAATCGACTCCACTCCAGTCTACCCCAGTCCAATCTACCCCACTCCATTCCAATTTACCCTACTCATCTCCAATCCACTACAATCTATCGAACTCCACTCCAATTTACCCCACCCACTCCAATCTACCCCAATCCACCCCACTGCACTCTACCACAGTCTATCCCACTCCAGTCTACCCCAATCTACCCCACTCAATTCCATCTATCCCACGACAATCCACTCCACTCTACTCCAATCTACCCCAATCTCCCCATCTCCACTCTACCCCAATCTACCCCACTCCACTCTGATCTACCCCAATCCACTCCAATACGATCCAATCTACCTCACTCCACTACAATCTACCCCCATCTATTCCACTACAATCTACCCCACCCCACCCCAATCTACCCCTCTCCAATCTACCCCACTTCACTCACTCCACTCCACTTCACTCCACTCCACTCAGTCTACCCCACCCACTCCAATTTACCATACTCCACTCCAATCTACGTCACTCCAATCCAATCTACCCCACTCCACTCTACCACAATCTACCTCACTCAAATCTACCAGTCTACCCCACTCCACTCTTATCTGCCCCACTCCACTCTACCCCACTCCAATCCACCCAAACTATCCCACTCCAATCGACCTCACTCCACTCTACCCCAATCTACCCCACTCCTTCACTCCAATCTACCACACTCCACTCAAATCTACCCCGCTCCAGTTCAATCTAACCAACTCCACCCCAATCTACCATACTCCAATCTACCCCACCTAAATCTACTCCACTCCGATTTACCCTGCTCCACTCAACTAAAATCTACCCTCACTCCACTCCAACCTACCCCATTCCAATCTACCCCAACCCACCCTTCCCCATTCCACTCCAATCTACCCCAATATACTCCACCCCCATCTACCCCAATCCACCCCTCTTCACTCATTCCACACCAGTCTATCACAATCCACCCCATTCTACCCAACTCCACCCCACTCCAATCTACCCCACCTCATCCCAGTCTACCCCACACCACTCTACCCCACTCTATTCCCCTCCACTCCACTCCAATCTACCCCACTCCACTCCAATTTACCCCACTCCATTCCAATCTACTCTGCTCTAATCCACCCAATCTACCCCACTCCAATTTACCTTGCTCCACTCCACTAAAATCTACCCCACTCCAATCTACCTCGACCCACTCTACCCCTTCCCCATTCCACTCCAATCTACTGTATACTCCACTCCATCTACTCCAATCCACCCCTCTTCACTCCAGTCAATCCCAATCCACCCCATTCTACCCCATTTCAATCTACCCCACTCCAATCTCCCACGCCAATCTACCTCACTCCCCTTGTAAGTAGCCTATGGGCCGATTGTACTACTGAGTATTAACTGCAACAATATCATGGCATACTAATATTGAGAACAGAATATCACGGGACAAAACATCGAAAGGTAAGTGCACGTATGGAAGTACAGATTTACTATTCCTAACTCATCAATACCATAAAGATATATGTACTGGGCAGGTACATATATGTGGAGTTAGGTATAGAAAATCTGGACCTGTTAATATTTTATTTTTGTTATTCTTTCCTCGCTATTCAGTCCCATCAATACTGTTGATTCAGTATTCGGGGGCACACCTTATGGGCCATAGTGGGTACCGCTACCGGAATACCAACTACTTTTCACTATGCAAAAGCACAAACTATTTGCTTTGTTAATGCTGTTTTTTTTACATTCCCTTCCATCTAGAAAGCGGGTCCCAGTCTTATGTATGAGAATTCAAAGGATGGTGCCGCTGCGTTACCACATTAGTGAAACAAGGTTGTCACCTTCTCTCAAGATTTGACTGCAGCTGAGCAATGATACATCAAGCTTTCTCCAGATCAAAACACACAGTAGGCCTACATTGGGTAAACGTTGTCACGAACATCAACTAAGGTTTATCCAGAGCACGACATAGGGGGAAGCGTCCTTTAGGACGAAGCCGGAATCACGGCATGCTTTCACAACGCCGGCAATAGAACGAATGCGTCGTTATCTTGCATTCATTCAACACGCAAGTCGTTACGACTTACTTTGGGGGGGGGGCGTATTGGTGGAATGGTGTTGGAGTTAAACTCCAACCTTCCCTACTGTTGCGCAGACTTGAGTTGGAATAGTTAGTGATACTATTCCAAAGCCCAGCGCCCCTCTAAGGCAAGTGGTTATAACGACTTGCGTGCTAAAGGAAGGCGTCGTAATGACACGTTTGTTCTAATGACGGCGTGATGAAGGCATGCATGCTAAACGCATGTGGTATTCGGTTGTACATTCCGACATAGGGCCCAACTGGCATGGGCTGACTATAACCCACAAACCACAGAGGTGGCAACCAAAGCATGACCCTTTGTTCAAGCATACCCTGTGCTGATACAAAGACTCTGGAGATCTACGGGAGCGAAGTTCCAACTTTTGGTCTCATGATGCAGGAAATCAATTTGTGTCCGTCTTCTTCATCCCCGTTTGCCCTTGCTCTTCTCTGTTACTTTCTGTGCTCCTAAAGGCCACATTTGTGGGCCAAGGTGACAGCAGATCTCAATAAACAGCAAAAAAAAAGATATAGTTGGCTAGATTACACAAATTCTCTTTTCCTGTAATCCCATCTTTAGTTCTATCACTCATCTTCTACCCCCCCCCCCCACTAAACAATCTTTTGGAACATGTAGGGGCAGGGGACGGGAGCTTAGATTGCCGTACTGATGTGCAGTTGCCCCCGCCCCTCATCATCCTTGTGGGACCGTGGCTCCATACCAGAACTTGTAGGCCCATGTCCCGGTAACAAACCACACCCACCCACAGGGCCTTTAGGCAGCCTCACATCCAATTTGCAAAGTTTCACCTCAATACACCCCAAGTGATAATACAGCCCTGATAGCTTAGTCAAGGAGATCGGGAACCTCCTTGCCAAACTAAGCCAAGATACCCCGATGACCTCTTTGGTGTTAGTGAAAATATCAGGCATTGAGGACCCAGGGGATGCTAGATTATATGAGTTATGTGTTTACTGCTTGTAATTGTGCTTGTTCTGGCCCACGTTTGCGTTTCGTCCAGGGTAATAAGGCCTGTGTAGTAGCCCGTGTATTACTGGGGGAAACACATTCATCTCCTGGGACCCCACCCACACAACCCGGGGCAGGTGTAGCAATTGAGGGATCTCCCTCACTAGTCAGAGCTGCTATAAATGCTATTGAGAGCCGCCTTTCTGCAAGCAAAATTTCTTTGTCTAAAGCTCCCGCTGCCTTTTCAATGTATCAATCCAATGTGCCAGTTTTTCTTCGGCAGCCCCCTCCATGTTGGACCTTGCTTTTTCTTAGCCGTTCTATGCACACACAGAACAAACAAAAGACCGCTCGGGGATCAAATAGACGCTGTGGAGAGGGTAAGTGGTAATACTGACAGTCATTAAGAGTTCATTAATAAAAAGTCAAGGCATTTGCAAAGCACCCTAAGCAGCTAAACATACTACCATTTGAAATGGCAAAGTCAAGCCAAGAGGGGTATCCCAGCCCAGCCTCCTCCGGGTGCAGACAGGCCTGCTCTTGACCCAGTCTTCGCTTGGGCGCGTCTCACGCCACGGGGGACAAGTGGGCTTTTTAAGCCCCCAACTGGCGCTATTTTACTCCCCTCACCTCCTCACAGGCCTTCTGGGGCCTGTAGTGTCTGCTGTGCGTGGCGTCTCTGTGCCGAAGTGTCCCGCGCTGCGGGGAAGAAGAGGGCTTTTCAAGCCCCCAACAAGCGCTGTTTCACTCCCCTCACCTCCATACAGCAGGGCTTCTGGGACCTGTAGTCGCTGCCCCGTGAGGCGTCTCTTTGCCGAAGTGTCCCAAGATGACCACCTGCAAAATATATTATTGCCCTACCATCTTGGAATGATATTGTGCATACTGTCATTATTTCATTTGGCCACCCCATTACTTCTAAAGTATGCAGAATGCCTTTCTAAGATGGCTGTCTGCTTGTGAATCAGAGTCTATGTGGAATATTGTATTGTATTGTAATTGCATTTATATAGCGCTTACTACCCCTGACGAGCGTCAAAGCGCTTATTGGCAAGTAGCACGCTACTCCGGAACCCATAAAGGATTAGTGGTGAATTAGAATAGTGAAAATATGAAAGTATTTTGAGTGGTGGATATGTTAGTCAGTTATTTGGATTGAGAAGGATAGTGGAGGGATAGAGAAGGGAAAGAGTTTGGATTTATATAGCGCTTGCTACCCCTGATGGGGGTTTGAAGTGCTTCTTTTTGGCGAGTAGCATTCTACTCTCGAACCCGTAGTGTTAGTGGTAAATTAGTATATTGAAATATAAAAGTCATTTGAGTGGTGGATAAGTTAGTCAGTTATTTGGATTGAGAAGGATAGCGAAAGGGTAGAAGAGGTAAAAAGGTTTGCATTTGTATAGCGCTTGCTACCCCTGATGAGGTGTTGAAGTGCTGTTTTGGCGAGTATGGCATACAGCAAGCAGCAGCACTCCCAGGGGAGCTGCTGGGCTCCCAGAAAAAGCGGTTGGAAAAGGCACAACATACTTACAAAAAGAAATGAGACCGTTTAAAAGTAAATCCCTAGACCTGGAATCCAAGTTTCCAAGATATCAAGCTTTACTTCGGCAATGATGCCATAAAAGCACGTACAAATAAAAATCGCATTGACATATGCTATTGAAATCTAGTATAGGAGTACCATCACTTAGGATTGCCTTCTAGTTTTAACACGTCTTAAAAGTGGGTGTTTAACTGAATATTGTTGTAAATGTCCTTGAGCATTGGAATATTTGCTATTTAGTTTCACAGTGCATAGTTTGTTGAAGTCGACGCTCCTCTAATAAGCGTCATTTGTTTATAATATCCTTGTTTTCGTTTTATTGTATTTTTATATAGTATCACTATGTATTTTGATTTACTCCACATGTATCTCATGTTTTTGCTGCTGTGATATCTCTGTAAAGCGCTCTGATACCTTCGGGTCTAGTTCGCGCTATATAAAACTCGATAAATTGAAGGGGAAAAAAGTGCTAGTAACAAAGCTTGATGAAATTTAAAGTCAATTGTTTTGTTTCGCGTTTTTCTATGAAGAGTTTTTTTTAAATGTACTCACCTGTGCTTTGTTAAGTAGATGCGGACGGTAACATTGGCCAAAATGTGTTATGTATCGAAAGACCAGATTACTGAGAGCTTAGTGATTCTTCCCAAAATAATTTGGACTTTGTCGGCAAATAGCAGCTCATTGGCATTAATTAAAATGTGGGTAGGGTTTAAAGACCACCTTACAGAGGGATTGGGTATTTCCCCCTAAACCGTTTGTTTCAAAGAGCTCTGAAGTAGCAGGAAGACAACATAGTGGTTCTAAATAAATTTCTATGAGTCGCTGCAAAAAATGATAGGTCTTTTACATAGGTAACTGGAGGCAGTTAATGGTGCTGTCTGATACAAATAATTCATGGTCAGCGCTTCGGCACCTCGACAGGACTTTAATACGCTAGCTGAAATATTGTAAAAGCCTATAGAATGCAATACAAAGTTTTGACTTCTAAATTGTGTTCTCAGTCTACTTGGGTAAACAATGATTGTAAGAAATAGAATCTTTGGCGCCTGTTTTTTTTCCAGCTCGCGGCTCTGAGATCATACATTGGGGCAGTTATTTCAAGCAAGTCCTTTCAATCTCTGCTAAAAGGCAGGTAATGACTTCACACAGACGTAAGGCTGCTACGCTTGCTGCTGTTCTGCTGCCTAGTGACTCAGGCAGCTTTTTATAGAAACCATTTCTTCTGTTGAAGACCGAGCTGTTACCTCCATTTGCGCAGTTCTTTTTGAAGGCAACAGTAAACACTTGCTAATTGCGAATTAAAGCATTTTATTTAAATCCATCTGCAAATCATGCCACATTCAACGTCGGTGGACTCTAAGGCTTGCAAAAAATGCCAGATATGTTTTCAGGGCAATTTTGAACATTATGTGATCAAATCAAAGAGACTTTGCAAACCATCAACCCATCTATCAAGTTTCCCAGGTCTAAGTGGGAGTAGTTGAGCCAGTCCATGTTTTTTCTTGCAATTCTGGGCTTTGTAGTTCTAATTTTTAATGTTATAAAGAGGAATAAAAGTCCCAGGATGGAAAGACAAAAGCCTGGAATGATAGTACTACTCATACATGGATCTGGGAAATTTGGGAGCCCTGCGGTCTGCATGCCGCACACAGTAAGAGTTGTTATTGTCAATGTCTGTACCCCCGTTCCATCCTGGTTTCTATCATTCGGTCTCAGCTGGATCCCAAAATCCATATTGTTCAAGAAGAGCACCTCATGTTTGTTACAGATCCCACTACAATTGGAGCATGGGGACAGATCTACTAAGAATGGATTCCGTAAAATTGGTCGCAAATTGCTCTCTGACTTTTACAGAATTCATTATGTTATTGCGAACCGACCTATATCCCTATATAGCCTGATTTATCATAGTAGTAATTCGCCAATGCATCATGCATGGTGTTGCAGTGGCAACGCAATAATAAAGTCAGATTTACCAAGCAACACAAGGCCACTGTGTCTGGCCCTGCGTTGCTTGGCAAATCTGGAGTAACCAAGGTAGCGCACGTTGCTGCCTTGTGTTACTCTGCCCTGGGAAGGCGTTCCATGGCTGGACCGTGGGTGTTCCCACCCCAACAACCCATGGATTTTGGCGTATTCCCAGATTTACCAAGACTGGTAAGCCTGGGAGAGTCAAAATGCTACTCCTTCGCAGGGGAGGCGCAACAAGGAGAAATATCTTTATTTCTCTTCATTGTTTCCTCTTTTTAAGTGTGCTTAGAAAGAGGAAAAAGCCTCAGAGGATTACTTTTGTGCAGGAAGGTGTCCCTTCCTGCACAGAAACTATCCTGTCTGCTACACAGGTACCCTTGCACCATGATGCAATGGTGCCTGCTTTGGTGCTTGGCTCCAGATTGTGCGCCAGTGCAGGCAGAGAGCATGAATATACCATATATTAGTAAATATGGTGCATTCCTGCCGCATCCCTTTCATGCAGCGCAGCAAGTTGTCTTGCTGCGTTGCATTGCTTGATAGATTGGTAAAAATGGGCCCGATTCATAGTGGGTGGCAATTCGACCTACCTCATGAATATTAATGAGGTAGGTCACAAACTGTGACCCAGTAAGAAGCGGAGCCATCACAGGGATGGTGGCAAGCTGAGGCCAGCAGACCACCATGTCTGTGATTGCTTTTAAACAGAGCATTTTTTTTTCCATGCAACCCGTTTTCCAGGGATGCGTTTAAAAAAAAAATCTAAATTCTAACTAACATTTTTTAAGGGTAGGCAGTGGCCCGTGGGACCCCGGTAGAGCACCCTTCAGGCTTCTTATCATTAATGTTTTCATAAACAATGCAGGTTCTGGACAGAATTGAGGAGGCGTTGCCCCTAAATACTAAACCCTACTACTTGCCCTGTCGCCTACGACATGATGGTGGTGTACCTCCTCAACCGCTGTCCCTATGGAATACGGGAAAGATAACCGCATAGAGGTCTGGAACAAAATAAATGATGTTCATTTAAAAAAAAAAAAAAAAAATTACCTGAGGAAAAGCCTTCATTATATTTGTGTCTGTATTGTGCCTAAAAACACTAGGTTTACATAGAAATTTTTTGGGAACAATTCTTTTTATTAAGGCCCACATGTCATTAACACAGCTTTCTGCCTACAACCAGTGGCCGGCAGTGATAGCAAGTTGTGGAGAATGATACACAGCTCTGAGCCAACAACCCAGAGGCCGGCAGCGTTCTACGGACTCAGTGAACATTTAAAGAGGAGAGTCAGGGAAAAGGGCAAAAGAGTCCAACAAAAGAAAAGAACCCATCTAACCACCCCCACCCCCAACTCCTGCCCACCATTACACCCAGCGCAGCACATCAAGCAGAGAGATACTTAGTGAGGGTCAGGATCGGCACCCGTCTCATGCAAAGGTCTAGGTGCCCTCATTGTCATCTCGGGGGGAGGGGAATTGCAATATCTGCAGGTATTTCGGGCAATTTACTGGATGAAAGAATTAGAGACCAATTCATGTTAGGATGTAACATTGAGAGAATCAGGGAAGAACATTGGATGATGGATGAACCCTCCCTGGATGAGGTAATACAGTTTGCTAAAAGAGTTGAACACTCTTTGAAGTGTGTGGATACCATCAAAAAAGACAAACAGTCTACTGTTCAGGTGGTGAAAGAGGATACTAAAAGACCTGTGGCTAAAGTTGAGGGAGGTGGAATGAGAAGTAAGACCACTACACGCAAGTGCTACAGGTGTGACAAGCCTGGGCATTTAGCAAATGACAAGAATGTTCCCGCTTTAAAAGTAGTTTGTTCTAAATGTTAAAAAAAAGGTCATCTTGCCATTGTTTGTAAGGCAAAGTTGACTTCCACTAATGTGAAGAGCGTTGAAACAGAGGATGTTGAAGAGGATTTCGGGTGTGGGCAGATTGTGGTTCAAGTTGACACTGAAGTTAAGTGCAAGTCATGCCCCATTGATACCATTTTAGTGGAAGGTGAACCCACCAAGGTGCTCTTTAATTCAGGTGCTAAAATTACAATTATCTCCAAGCCGTTCTTTCAAAATAAGCTTGCTCACAAGACGTCTTTACTCTAACCTGATATACACCCTCTAGCGTATGGTGGAGAACCAATACCTTTGCAAGGTTATTTTGTAGGGTTAATTGAGTATGAGCAACGTTATACGTCTGGGAAGATTTATGTCTCTGAAAAAGGTGACAGCATAATAAGTTGGTTCCACAAAGGTGACTTGGGCGTTATGCTTGACCCGAGTAGTGCTACACCCATCCTGTTGAAAGATAAGGTGAACATGGTTCAAGGGAGCTCCATTCTCAGTAGTGGTGTTGAATCTCAAGTCAAACAGAGATTTCCCAATGTGTTCAAGGAAGAGCTTGGGTGCCTTAAAGGTTTTCAGCATGAAATACGTTTATGTGCTGGTTCTCAACCTTCATGCTGCAAGGTAAGGAGCGTACCTTTGGCTGTTAGAGATGAAATGAAAAAGGAATGAGAGAAACTCAAGCAAGGGGGTATAATTGAAGAGGTGGAAGGCACTGAGTGGTTGGCCCCAGTGGTTGCAGCCCGCAAGGCCAATGGGAGTCTTCGTCTTTGTGTAGACTTAAGACAACTAAATAAGAGTGTCATCGTAATCGATATCCTCTTCCAAATATTTCGGAGTTATTGGTGTTTCTGGGTGGCGCCAAAGTTTTTAGCACAATTGCCTTGGCTTCGGCTTATCATCAGATGGAACTTGTAGAGTCTTCAAGAGATTACACAGCCTTCATTACACCGTTTGGCAGGTTTGTGAGGATGCGGTTTGGCTTAGTATCTGCGGCATCCATTTTCCAGCGTGCCATGGAAAAGATTCTTGGGGATGTGAAGGGGTCTGTGTATACCAAGATGACATTCTTGTTTTTGGTAAGGATAAAGAAGAGCATGGGTGGTGTCTTGGTATTGTTCTTGAAAAACTTGACAATGCGAATCTTACCATAAAGTCTGAGAAGTGTCAATTTGCCACCACCACCATTAATTATTTAGGTCACACCATCTCCGGTGATGGTGTCATGCCAAAATCCAATTTGGTAGATACCATCTCTTGCATATGTGCCCCTACTTCCAGAGAAGAGCTTATGAAATTTTTTGGTTTGATTGAGTACTACAACAAGTTTGTTGAGAACTTTGCAGAACTTAGTGTCAATATGAGGATGCTTTTGAAGAAAGGGGTTGAGTTCAACTGGAACGATGCTTGTGAAAAGGAGTTTGTAATCCTCAAAGAAAAGCTTAATTGTGCACCAAAACCTAAAAGTTTCGACCCCTCAAAGGTATCTATCATCACCACTGATGTGAGTCTTAAAGGTTTGGGGGCAGTCCTTCAACAAGAAGGTGACGAGGGCATGAATACTATTATGTTTGTGTCACGAGGGTTGAAGGATGCTGAGTCTCGCTATTCAGTCATTGAGCGGGAAGCTTTGGCTGTGTTCTGGGCTATCAGAAAACGTAAGAAATTTCTGTGGGGAACCAAGTTTCTGGTTAAAACAGACCACAAGCCCCTCTGCGAAATCTACACAAAGAAGGGTATAGATCTAGTTTCAGGCAGGATAACTAAATGGGTGATTGCCTTGCAAGAATATGATTTTGAAATAAGGTACATACCAGGTATAGAAAATGGAGTAGCTGACACGTTATCTAGATTAGTGAGAAAGGTCGATGAGAGTGTGACTGGCGAAGACTTTGAAGAGGATGAAGTTCACGCATGCTTTGTGGATGAGGAGATTGTATCTGAGGATCAGTGGCGAGAAGAATGACGATTCTCCAATTATTATGCAGAGAGAATCTTGATTTCATTAAAGACAAACGGAGGCTAACATTATGCAAATACTTTTGATCCGGTGCTTTCTGAAGTTTTGCTTCTGGTCAATAAAGGGTGGCATTCCAAAAAACAGGCCTCTGAGGAAGCTGGGAAGTTTTGGGGTGTGAAAGATGAGTTGGGGGTGTGTGGTGATCTTTTACTTCGTGGGACAAGATTGGTACCCCCTCTTAACCCCTTCGCTGCTAGGCCTTTTCCCCCCCTGTGCTAAGCCTTTTTTTGGCTATTTGGGGTAGTTCGTGCTTAGGCCCCTGTAACTTTTTGACCACATAAGGTATCCACGCCAAATTTGCGTCCTTTTCTTCCAACATCATGGGGATTCTAAAGGTACCCAGGGTTTGTGGATTCCCCTGGAGGGGACCCAGAAATTAGCCAAAATACAGCTAAATTTTGTTGTTTTGGGGGAAAATGGTAAAAAGTGCTGCAAATGAAAGCATCTGGGTTTTTCCCTGCAAATGGTATCAAAAAAGGGTTTGTGGGGCTGAAATCACCATTTTCCCAGCTTTTAGGGAATGACAGACTTTAGTCAGAAAACCAAAAAATTTTACACAGTTTGGGCATTTTTCTGGGACATAGCCTAATTTTGCTATTTTTTGTGCTTTCAACCTCCTTCCAGTTAATGGTAGAAATGGGTATGAAATCAATAATGGATCCTGGAAAGCTATACATTTTAGTAAAGTAGACAAAAATCTGAATTCAGCAATGGGTCATTTGTGTAGATCCTTCAAGGTTTCTTTATAGAAACTAACAGTTAAATATAGGAAAAATTGAAAATTAGTTGAAAAAAACAGCCTTTTGTGTTAACGTTTTCACCTGTAACTTCTTCTAATTATGACAGCTCTGTGAAAGCAATATACCGTTACATCCGCGGGACCTTAGTGGTTGTGGGGTTATATAGGACTTGTAGGTTCACCAAGAACCCGACGAACCCAGAGCCAAAAACTGAGCAGCGACTTGCAATGGTTTTTTATTATGTACCGGGTATATAGCAATTATTCTGGGAAAATGTATACATGGAAAAATCGGTATGAAAGACACCTATCTATTTCTGAAATGGGAACAAAATATAGAGTTTAGAAACAGTAGATATTTGCACATTTCCGAAATTGGGAATACTCATACTAGCATGAGAATTAATAGTCATTTTTCAAAATGACTTCTTTTTTACATATTGTCTTTCATTTGGAAGGCAGAAATGCATTGAAAGTCAATAGGTAATAACAGTTGCTTTACAAATCTGAATTACCCTAAGTCTCCCGGTAAAAATGGTACCTCACTTGTGTGGGTAGGCATAGTGCCCACGACAGGAAACGGCTCAAAACGCAACGTGAACACACCACATTTTCACAATGAAAAATTACCCTTTTTTTGCAAAGTGCCTAGCTGTAGTTTTTTAACACTAGCTCTGTCGGCACCTAGGGAAACCTAGCACACCTATACATTTTTGAAAACTAGACACCCAGGGGAATCCAGGATGGGGTGACTTGACTGCCTCTCACCAGGTTCTGTTACCCAGAATCCCTTGCAAACCTAAACAAATGTCAAAAAACCCACATTTTTCTCACATTTCTGTGGTGGAAAGTTCTGGAATCTGCGTGGATCCACAAATTTCCACCCACCCCGCGTTCCCCAAAGTCTTCTGAGAAAAATGGTACCTCACTTGCATGGCTGGCCTAGTGCCCGCGACAGGATACGGCGCAAAACGCAACGTGGACACACCACAATTTCACAGTGAAAAATGACCCTTTTTTGGCAAAGTGCCTAGCTGTAGTTTTTGAACCCTACCTCTGCCGGCACCTAGGGAAACCTAGCAAACCTATACATTTTTGAAAACTAGACACCCAGGGGAATCCAGGATGGGGTGACTTGACTGGCTCCCACCAGGTTCTGTTACACAGAATCCCTTGCAAACCTAAACAGATGTAAAAAAAACCACATTTTCCTCACATTTCTGTGGTGGAAAGTTCTGGAATCTGCGTGGATCCACAAATTTCCACCCACCCCGCGTTCCCCAAAGTCTTCCGAGAAAAATGGTACTTCACTTGCATGGGTAGGCCTAGTGCCCGCGACAGGAAACGGCACAAAACGCAACGTGGACACACCACAATTTCACAGTGAAAAATGACCCTTTTTTGGCAAAGTGCCTAGCTGTAGTTTTTGAACCCTAGCTCTGCCGGCACCTAGGGAAACATAGCAAACCTATACATTTTTGAAAACTAGACACCCAGGGGAATCCAGGATGGGGTGACTTGACTGGCTCCCACCAGGTTCTGTTACCCAGAATCCCTTGCAAACCTAAACAATTGTCAAAAAACCCACATTTTCCTCACATTTCTGTGGTGGAAAGTTCAGGAATCTGCGTGAATCCACAAATTTCCACCCACCCCGCGTTCCCCAAAGTCTTCCGAGAAAAATGGTACCTAACTTGCGTGGGTAGGCCTAGTGACCGCGACATGAAACGGCGCAAAACGCAACGTGGACACACCACAATTTCACATTGAAAAATGACCCTTTTTTGGCAAAGTGCCTAGCTGTAGTTTTTGAACCCTAGCTGTGCCGGCACCTAGGGAAACCTAACAAACCTATACATTTTTGAAAACTAGACACCCAGGGGAATCCAGGATGGGGTGACTTGACTGCCTCTCACCAGGTTCTGTTACCCAGAATCCCTTGCAAACCTAAAACATTGTCAAAAAAACCACATTTTCCTCACATTTCTGTGGTGGAAAGTTCTGGAATCTGCGTGGATCCACAAATTTCCACCCACCCCGCGTTCCCCAAAGTCTTCTGAGAAAAATGGTACCTCACTTGTGTGGGTAGGCCTAGTGCCTGCAACAGGAAACGGCGCAAAACGCAACGTGGACACACCACAATTTCACATTGAAAAATGACCCTTTTTTGGCAAAGTGCCTAGCTGTAGTTTTTGAACCCTAGCTGTGCCGGCACCTAGGGAAACCTAACAAACCTATACATTTTTGAAAACTAGACACCCAGGGGAATCCAGGATGGGGTGACTTGACTGGCTCCCACCAGGTTCTGTTACCTAGAATCCCTTGCAAACCTAAAAAATTGTCCAAAAAAACACATTTTCCTCACATTTCTGTGGTGGAAAGTTCTGGAATCTGCGTGGATCCACAAATTTCCACCCACCCCGCGTTCCCCAAAGTCTTCCGAGAAAAATGGTACCTCACTTGCGTGGGTAGGCCTAGTGACCGCGACAGGAAACGGTGCAAAACGCAACGTGGACACACCACAATTTCACAGTGAAAAATGACCCTTTTTGGCAAACTGCCTAGCTGTAGTTTTTGAACCCTAGCTCTGCCGGCACCTAAGGAAACCTAGCAAACCTATACATTTTTGAAAACTAGACACCCAGAGGAATCCAATATGGAGTGACTTGTCTGCCTCTCACCAGGTTCTGTTACCCAGAATCCCTTGCAAACCTAAACAATTGTAAAAAAAAACACATTTTCCTCACATTTCTGTGGTGGAAAGTTCTGGAATCTGTGTGGATCCACAAATTTCCACCCACCCCGCATTCCCCAAAGTCTTCCGAGAAAAATGGTACCTCACTTGTGTGGGTAGGCCTAGTGCCCGCAACAGGAAACGGCGCAAAACGCATAGCGTGGACACACCACAATTTCACAGTGAAAAATGACCCTTGTTTGGCAAAGTGCCTAACTGTAGTTTTTGAACCCTAGCTCTGCCGGCACCTAGGAAACCTAGCAAACCTATACATTTTTGAAAACTAGACACCCGGGGATTCCAGGGAGGTATGGCTTGCGTGGATCCCCAACGTTTCCTTACCCAGAATCCCCTGCAAACCTCAAATTTAGCTGAAAACACTTTTTCACACATTTTTGTGTGGGATAGTTGTGGCATCACCGGGCTGACACAAATTTCCTACCACCCAGCGTTCCCGGGTCTCCCGATAAAAATGGTGCCTCACTCGTGTGGGAGGCCCAAGTACCGCGACAGGCAAGAGCCCAAAACGTATTGAGGCAACATCAAAATTGCCTATCTCAAAACAACCTGGTTTTGCAAGAGGGTCACCTGGGTTTGGCCCGTGCTCGGCGGCCATCTAGGAAACCTACCAAACCCATACATTTCTGAAAACTAGACACCCGGGATTCCAGGAGGTATGGCTTGCGTGGATCTCCCAACGTTTCCTTACCCAGAATCCCTGCAAACCTCAAATTTAGCTGAAAAAATCACTTTATTCGCACATTTTTGTGTGGGAAAGTTGTGGCATCACCGGGCTGACACAAATTTCCTACCATCCAGCGTTCCCCCGGGTCTCCCGATAAAAATGGTGCCTCACTCGTGTGGGAGGCCCAAGTACCGCGACAGGCAAGGGCCCAAAGCGTATTGAGGCAACATCAAAATTGCCTATCTCAAAACGACCTGGTTTTGCAAGGGGTCACCTTTGTTTTGGCCCCGTGCTCGCGGCCATCTAGGAAACCTAGCAAACCCACACATTTCTGAAAACTAGACACCTGGGGATTCCAGGAGGTATGGCTTGCGTGGATCCCCCAACGTTTCCGTACCCAGAATCCCCTGCAAACCTCAAATGTTGCTGAAAAAGTCACTTTTTCACACATTTTTGTGTGGAAAGTTGTGGCATCACTGGGCTGACACAAATTTCCTACCACCCAGCATTCCTAGGTCTCCCGATAAAATGGTGCCTCACTCATGTGGGAGGCCCAAGTACCCGCGACAGGCAAGGGCCCAAAACATTTTATGATAGGCAATTTTGATTTTGCCTCAATACGTTTTTGGTCCTTGCCTGTCACAGGTACTTGGGCCTCCCACACGAGTGAGGCACCACTTTTATCGGGAGACCCGGGGGAACGCTGGGTGGTAGGAAATTTGTGTCAGCCCGGTGATGTCACAACTTTCCCACACAAAAATGTGCAAAAAAAGTGTTTTTTTCAGCTATATTTGAGGTTTGCAGGGGATTCTGGGATGAAACGTTGGGGATCCAAGCAAGCCATACTCCCTGGAATCCCCTGGTGTCTAGTTTTCAGAAATGTGTGGGTTTGGTAGGTTTCCTAGATGGCCGCGAGCACGGGGCCAAAACAAAGGTGACCCCCTTGCAAAACCAGGTCGTTTTGAGATAGGCAATTTTGATGTTGCCTCACTGCGTTTGGGCCCTGCCTGTCGCAGGTACTTGGGCCTCCCACACGAGTGAGGCACCATTTCTATCGGGAGACCCTGGGAACGCTGGGTGGAGAATTTGTGTCAGCCCGTGATGCCACAACTTTCCCACACAAAAATGTGTGAAAAAAGTGACTTTTTCAGCAAAATATGAGGTTTGCAGGGGATCCTGGGTAAGGAAACGTTGGGGGATCCACGCAAGCCATACCTCCTGGAATCCCCTGGTGTCTAGTTTTCAGAAATGTGTGGTTAGGTAGGTTTCCTAGATGGCCGCCGAGCACGGGGCCAAAACAAAGGTGACTCCTTGCAAAACAAGGTCGTTTTGAGATAGGCAATTTTGATGTCGCCTCAGTACGTTTTGGGCCCTTGCCTGTCGCGGGTACTTGGGCCTCCCACACGAGTGAGGCACCATTTTTATCGGGAGACCCGAGGAACGCTGGGTGGTAGGAAATTTGTGTCAGCCTGGTGATGTCACAACTTTCCCACACAGAAATGTGCAAAAAGTGTTTTTTCAGCTAAATTTGAGGTTTGCAGGGATTCTGGGTAAGGAAACGTTGGGGGATCCATGCAAGCCATACCTCACTAGAATCCCCGGGTGTCTAGTTTTCAGAAATGTGTGGGTTTGGTAGGTTTCCCTAGATGGCCGCTGAGCACGGGGCCAAAACAAAGGTGACCCCCTTGCAAAACAAGGTCGTTTTGAGATAGGCAATTTTGATGTCGCCTCACTACGTTTTGGGCCCTTTCCTGTCGCGGGTACTTAGGCCTCCCACACGAGTGAGGCACCATTTTATCGGGAGACCCTGGGGAACGCTGGGTGGTAGGAAAATTATGTCAGCCCGGTGATGCCACAACTTTCCCACACAAAAATGTGTGAAAAAAGTGACTTTTTCAGCTAAATTTGAGGTTTGCAGGGGATTCTGGGTAAGGAAACGTTGGGGCATCCACGCAAGCCATACCTCCCTGGAATCCCCCTGGTGTCTAGTTTTCAGAAATGTGTGGGTCTGGTAGGTTTCCCTAGCTGGCCGCCGAGCACGGGGCCAAAAACCCAGGTGACCCCCTTGCAAAACCAGGTTGTTTTGTGATAGGCAATTTTGATGTCGCCTCACTACGTTTTGGGCTCTTGCCTGTCGCGGGTACTTGGGCCTCCCACGCGAGTGAGGTACCATTTCTATTGGAATACTTGGAGAAAGGCGGGGGATAGGAAAGTTGTTGTTTCTTTCTGCAGCGTGAAAATTTTGGCACAATAATGCAAGGAAAATGTGACAGACATTTTGAGGTTTGCAGGACATTGTGGGTAAGATAATGTTTGGGAATCCACAAGAGAGACATCACCATGTACTCCCATGGGTGTTTAGTTTACGACAATATCTACAGTTGGTAGGTTATTCTTAGATGGAATGTACACCTTGGCAGAGAGACTAAAAAGACAAAGATTACTGCACAGCCATCTATTCCTCAAGCACACACACACATACTGGTTGGATTTGGCACGAGGGCGAGTGATGGTTCAGTATATAAAATTTTATTAACAAGAGATTTCACAAAAATGAAATGCACTGTCAATAATTAAAAGGACAAAAACTGAACCAGTGACTCGCAGCTCGTGAGCTGTAAAGCCACGGCAAGGCACCAACCGCTTTACAGGCCATTCACACACCTTTCATACGTGATACACACAAGACCATTCACACCACCAGGCACAAAACCAACACATTACAACACTCACAAAAAGGGACAAGGTACACCCTGCTTGAGAAAGACAGAAAAGACAAATATTTCTGCACAACCACCTATTCTTCAAGCACACAGACATACTGGTTGGATTTGGCACGAGGGTGAGTGATGGTTCAGTATATACAGTTGTATTAACCAGAGATTTCACAAAAATGAAATGCACTGTTAATAATTGAAAGGACGAGAAACTGAACCATTGACTCACAGCTCGTGAGCTGTAAAGCCACGACAAGGCACCAACCGCTTTACAGGCCATTCATACACCTTTCATACGTGTGACACATACAAAACCATTCACAACGCCAGCCGCGGGCCCAGCACATTACAACACTCACACCAGCAGACAGCGCCATTCAAGGGCCCATCACTTTCACACGCCCACATTCCTGACACAGCAACCACACCAACTCACGGATTGCGCGGAGTGGCGTTTAGCTAGCAGTGTGTGTAGTGACCAGCAGCCAGTCACTACTCACACACCGCTAGCCAAGCGCCCGTCCACGCACACCGCCAGCCAAGTGCCTGTCCACGCACACCGCCAGCCAAGTGCCAGTCCACGCACACCGCCAGCCAAGCGCCAATCCACGCACACTGCCAGCCAAGCGCCAATCCACGCACACCGCCAGCCAAGCGCCAATCCACGCACACCGCCAGCCAAGCGCCAATCCACGCACACCGCCAGCCAAGCGCCAGTCCACTCACCGCCAGCCAAGCTCCAGTCCACTCACCGCCAGCCAAGCGCCAGTCCACGCACACCGCCAGCCAAGCTCCAGTCCACGCACACCGCCAGCCAAGCGCCAGTCCACGCACACCGTCATAAATTTATTTTAAACAAGAAAGAAAACACAAACAAATTGCAACTAAATACAAAACTATAACTACAAAAACAACAGCAGTAACTGAAGACATCATTCTATTGCCAAACGTTAAACTGAACTATATAAAACCATACAGACCAGGCAGTACACTATTAGACTCATGGTTGCTCCCAAAAACTCTTTTGAGTGTGATACAATCTGAAACATGTGGGCACACACAGCCCAGGATTAGAAGGACAATCGGCACAGTGCATACGACTCTCCTTCCGCACACCTCTTCGCAAGCAGACTCTACATCTCTTACAGGGATTGTTTTTTTGGGCATGGGAGGAATTAAATCAGGAAAGTGGCGATCTTTCAATCTAGCCACATCCTCCACCACTCCAACTCTAGGAACACTTGCCTGTTCCACAACAACAAGGCTGCCTATCACAGACTCCTGAAACTGAACAAAAGTCAACTTTGACGCAGGAGAACACTCCTTGAACACAACAAAAGCATTGAAAGTTGCTAAATTGAAGAGATGGATGGCCAACTTCTTATACCAAATGTAAGCCTTACGAATAGCAGTGTAAGATTCCAACCTCTGATCTACTCTATCAACACCACCCATGTGCTTATTGTAGTCTAAAATGCACACAGGTTTGCACACTTCAGCAATCTGACCCCAAACAGCCACAGCTGAAGTACTCTCATCATGGATGGTAGTCAGCATGTACACATCCCTCCTGTCCACAAATTTCACAGCTAGTAGTTCATCACTACACAAGGAACTGCACTGTCCCCTCTGAAGTTTTTGCAAACAAGCTCTTTTGGATAACCTTTACGGTTAGAGCGGATTGTGCCACAAGCAAAAGTGTCCACTTTGAACAATTCCTTAAACAATTGCACAGCAGTGTAGAAGTTGTCAAGGTACAAATGGTGGCCTCTGTTAAACAGTCCTCTAGCAAGATCCCACACAATTTTCTCTGAAACTCCAAAAGTGGACGGACAACCAGGGGGTCAATAGTGGAATCCCTACCAGTGTACACACGGAAATTAAAAACATATCCTGTCCTACTCTCAGACAACATATCCAGCTTAATTCCATAACGTGCCCTCTTGCTAGGAATGTACTGCCTAAAAACCAAACGGCCCTTGAACAGGACCAAAGACTCATCAATAGATATTTCTTTCCCTGGAGTATAGATCTCTGAAAATCAATCTACAAATTGATCAAGAACAGGCCGAATCTTAAAAAGACGGTCACAGTCAGGGTGATCTCGTGGCAACGCCAAAGCATTATCAACAAAATGCAGCATCCGAAGCAAAAGTAAATCCCGATCACGAGTCATAATTGCAGGAAATATGGCCGTTGCCATCAAGGGACTGGTAGACCAATATGAAGCCATGGACGGCTTCCTTATCAAACCCATCAAGAAAGTCAAACCCAAAAACTTCTTCATCTCTTCCAGATTTGTGGGAGTTTACCGGGTAGCTCTAGAGTGGGGCCTAAGTCTGGCACTGTTGTCCCGCAAAAACTGTTCAGCATACAAATTAGTCTGCTCAACAATCTCACCCAAAAATACATCATCCATAAACAACTGAAAAAACTGTATAGGCAAAAAAAATTCACAATCCACTCTACACCCTGCTTTACCACTAAAGGCAGGCAACACCGGCTGCACCATGTTTGGATCAACCCAGAGTCCAGCACTTCCAGTAGGAAGCCTAGCAGCCTCAGGCTGCAATCCAGATGCCTCTTGCACCATCGGCACAGCAGTGTCCTCCTCTAAAACAGGCCCTTCATCCGCACTGAGAGTAGCTTCATCCACACCGAGAGTAGCTTCATCCCCACTGAGAGTAGCTTCATCATCCGATGATTCCATGTGGAGAGAAAACTCACTGCCTGAATCTTCCCCTCCCTCCTCTCCCTCAGACGCACTGTCAGTCTCATAATCCTGCTCAGAGGAAGATTCAAGAAGCATACCAACCACCTGCTGAGCAGTCATTCTACGGCTAGCCATAATGCTTACTAATAAAGGTAACTTGTCAAACAAGTCAACAACAACAAACCCTTTGTAAAAAAAGAAATAAACAAAATGTAGCTTTATCACAAAGACCTATATACTCCAACACTATACCACTCACTTGCCAGAAGCAGCTAGACTCACCACCACCTACTCTGCACAGACACAGTAAGGATCGAGAATATCCCACTAAAAAGAAAAAGAAAAGTACATATAAGACAATGCAAAACACATCACAAAGAATTTCATGCTCAAACCACTAACTAAATATGCTGCCATTATGATACCACTAACAAAAAAATTCATTCATGCATGACAATAATACTCATTTGGAGTAAATACAACAAAAAAAAATTTCTTACCAAAATAATGCAAATACGCAAAACTGCAGAACAACCACTGCCAAAACCGCCAACAGGAATCAAAAGCTTTACACTAGAATAAAAGGAGAAAAAAAACATTACAATCACATATGCAAATAATGCACACAATCCACCAGCTAAGCTAAGGGGTAGGTGGCCCTAAGAGTATAAATAAAATATTCACACCCGTAAAAGGGAGCAACCCTTGCCCTTGAGGCCACTCACCAACACAAAAATTTAAAAACCCCTGTTGTCTAGTGGCTTCTGCCCCTTGGGAGCAGATGGACCTAAAAACATACTGCTGATCTGCCACCCAAAGAGGGCAGTAATGGTTACAATCATCCTCCCATAAAGGGGAGCGACCCTTGTCCAAGGTAAGCCTGGGCGTAGTCCGCGTAGTCGCGCTACGCGAAGCTACGCGAAGACTTCGGAGCGCTATGCGAGCTACGGCGTAGCCTCGCGGCGCGCATAGTTGCTTGCCGCGCCCGTTCGCGATGCGTTTTCTTGCTCGGGAGCGCGTTGTGGTTGCTCGGGACGCTGTTTGCGTGCTCGGGGGCGCGAACTTACCCATGCGGTCGCCTATGGGCGCGGCCATTTTGTTTTTCACTTGTCCCGCCCGTTCGCTATCCCTTATTTCCTGTTCCGGGTCGTGTATAGCGTGCTCGCGCTGCGCATTCCTTGTTCGGGAACGCGTTGTATGTGTTCGTGACGTTTTTTGCGTGCTCGGGGACAAATATCGCGCGAACTTACCCACGCGGTCGCGATAGGCGCGGCCATCTTGTTTTACCACTCTATGCTATGGTTCTGGGCCTGCTTTTCTATCCTCCCTCAATCTTTGCAATCCTTAGTTTTGTACACTGTTTTTCAATTTTTCTTTATTTCTTATCTATCTCACTCTCTGCTTAAGTATATATTTTGCATTTTTCTACTTTTTACTGGTTTTTACTTTTTGACTGTTTTATATAACTTTCTTCTTTAAGCTCCTACTTCTTCCCCTAACTTTATTTTCCCTTCTAACTTTTCTTTTCACCTCCTCCCACCCCAGAACCATGGCGAAGGGTAGCAGCAGCGGCTCAAAGGGCAAGGCGCGTGCGCCAGTCGCCGCCTGCCTTGCGGCAGACTGCGCCCTGCAGGGGTGCAAGCCCGCCAGCTGTTTAATGAGGCGGAGGTGGCCGCCCTTGTTTTTTTTATTCAGCGCCACCTCCCCTTGACCTTGGCAGCAGGCGGCAGGCCAGGCTCCGGGTACCCGACCCAGGAGCGTCACCGCCGGTGGGCGAAGGTGCGTCGGGCAGTGTTTTGCTGCTCCGAGGTCCGGCGCACCCATAACCAGCTGGCCCACCGGTGGTCAGACATCCTTGACCGGGAGCAGGACCTGTTGGACCTGCTAGGTGTCGAGGTCGTGGGGCTTGGTGAGTAGCCAATATATATATAGTAGTATAAGTATTGTGATTTGTGTATATATTTTTTACAAATAACAAGAATACTGCTGCTTACATTGCAGGTAAATTACGTTTCAAAATCTTCTGTGATTGTAGGACACAGGTGCTGGGCGGTACTCTTACTTTTTGCAACTTTGCGCTCGCTTGTCATTATGTAAGAGTTTACTTTAGAGAACTTCAGTTAGGTAATGTGTTGGGATCTGAGGAACGCTGTCTCAGGCTCGTGAGGAGCTTGTGTCGCTGTGGGGATTCTATTCTGGAATGTGGAGTTCTAAGGCAGGCAGTTGCTGCCGGGACCCGGAGGACGTCAGATGGATTAAACTAGACACCTACCTTATTTCCGTGTAGTGTCTTCATTTCAGTGGCGACGAGGATGCAGAAATTCCTCAAGGACATAGGTGTTAGTCACATTCTTACTTCTCTTTATCACCCCCGCAGCAATGGCCTGGTTGAGCGCTTCAACCGCGTAATCAAGGAACATCTGCAATTGGCTTTGGTGAATGGGTTGCATTGGCGGCAAGCGGTCAGCAACATGCTTTGGGCTGTGAGGACCACTCCCCATGTTAGTACCGGCATTGCCCCGTTTACCTTACTTAGGGGAAGGGTTGCTGGTTCTAAATTAAACAAGGAATGGATGTCCAGGAGGGAGGTGGACACTAAGAAATTGTCTGTTGTAACTGACGTCAGGGCTGCTGTTCAGGCTAAGTACGACACCAGGCCTGGAGTTCGTTATCCTTTGTCTGTTAAGGTGGGGGATTGGGTGAGGGTCAAGAGACCGGGTTTTCTTCGCAAGGGGAGTCTCGGTTCTCCGCTCCCAAAAGAGTGTCAGCTGTAAGAAATCACGTGGTGGTGTTGGAGAGTGGGAAAGTTTGGAACAAGTCTGCTATTTCCATTGTGCCTGAGTCAATGCTGGTCTATGTCAACAAGAGACTTGGTGTTGTTTCTTCCCCAACATTGGTGCCCACCAATACCCACGGGAGGAACCTGTGCATTCCGATCATGTTTCTTCCAGAGCTGTTTCCACCAGATTGAAATTTGTTCCTGCAAGATTTCAAGATTACAAAATGTAGTGATGTTGTTCTTCTGTATACCCTGTTTCCTGTTATCTTCTTCTTATTGTTTTTTAATCTTTGTCAAACCTTACTTTTCTGTTTTCATTGTGAAGGAAGGGGGGTGTGTTGGGATCTGAGGAACGCTGTCTCAGGCTCGTGAGGAGCTTGTGTCGCTGGGGGATTCTATTCTGGAATGTGGAGTTCTAAGGCAGGCAGTTGCTGCCGGGACCCGGAAGGACGTCAGATGGATTAAACTAGACACCTACCTTATTCCCGTGTAGTGTCTTCATTTCATAATGCTATTGCTAGAGAGACTGTAGTCCTTCCTTTGTCCTCCTGTCAAATAGTGGTGGATTCATTTGATACTAGGTTTAGTTACTATTAGTTGATAATTTTTGAGCGGTCTGCGTGACGCATCCTCTGTCATTGAGTGCTGCTTACCCCAGTCCTTAGAACCTTTTGTAGTTTGTTTAGTGAGTGGTACTGGTAAGCTTAGCTTAGCAGTGTCAGTCAGCTGCAGAACATCAGACGCAACCAACCAACAATTTGGTGTATGCATTATGCACTTTATGCATGTGTCCTCCTTCTCATCTATGCATTTTTGATGTCAATAAAAAATGGAAATGCAGAGCTTAATGAACAATTGGCCCGCCTGGAATAGGTGGGCTAGGTCAGGTGGTACTTAGGCTTAGTTAGTGTTCTGGATTTTATTTGAATCAATCAGAATGGAACACTGAATTAGAGTTCCCAAATAAGTAGACTGTCCGTGAATCCCGCAAGGCAGTAGTCGATCGGATTAGATAGGTCAATTTTATTGCAATTTTTGTTTCCTAAAACGTTTTTGAGCGTTTTTTAGATAATTTATTTGTTTCACAGCAATCATTAATGTTTGTGTCTTTCTTTTTCTTTATTATATCTTACATGATCACTGATGTGCAGCACCCAGGGGCAAGAAGACGGGGTCAGATTTGGCGGGACAACCACCAGAGGACCGCTCCTCTACCGAGGCCCTGCTGCTGGTCCCAGTAAGTCCTCCAGTGGTTAATATTAACAATTATATTGCCCTAACTTTTACTGCACCTTATTTTTTCAGAACTATTAATTCTGGCTCCACTCCCTAATTCTATTTTTACAAAAGATTCTTTGATCTTGACTTGACTATCTGTTTCTAAATTCTGGTTATCCCTGCCTCTAAGTTCTAACTGCCTCTGCTATGAATGTCTGTACTCTGTACTACTAATATTAGTCTGTCGCTAAGCTTGCCCAGTTTGCATTGCCACTCTTTATTGTACGGTTTTGTATAAAACTCAGATTGACCAATACTAATAGCTCTAGCCACTGAGTCCAGTCCTTTCGGTTGTCCTCTTCTAGGCTTCTTAATCTTGAGGCTTTGACAATTACCACAAACAAAATGCCCAACCAGATATTTGACTATTTTTGATAGGATATAGTACATACTACTTGGATTATGCACAGCCCCATGCAGAACTATGCACAATGAAATAGGATGTTGGTGATGCGAGTTTGGAACTTGGACGTTCCTCACACCTCAGTCAGAAGTGAACCCACAATCCCCTGAACGACTAGCTATAGTGTCTCATTAGGTCCCAGAACCCCCACCCGAAGATACCCAATGATTATGATTACACAACCCAGAACATAACACCCTTTCGCTCACTCACTCGTGTAAGTCCACCACCACCACCACACAAAATACCACAGAGTCTATGTGTAAGTTCAAAAGGTTTATTTTTCAACTAACAAGCTCTGTATGTATGTTCTATAAAATTCAGTGTACTCCAGCCAGCTCCAACAGCAAAATGCATAAGATTAAAACAATAAACAGTGTTGGACTTGCAACAAGTGCATGATCATTGATGATTTATAAGACAAAAGATCTGTGCGAATTCTGGGCGACTCCTCACCGTAGAACGTAGAATTACTGGTTACATGCATCATTCATAAGCTCTGCAAATCTCTGGTTCGTAGAAGGGAATCCTCTGCCTGAGAAAAATGGTGCGTGTTATTATAGTATAATGCAAGCATTTCTCAGTCCTGCCCAAAAAGTGTAACATGTTACCTATGGCTAAGCAATACGGACTAACCGAACTCCATAACAAAGTGGCTTGTTTTTCGACCTCTTGTACGCAACGCTCAGACAGTAGCTGTATGTGCTCATGTGGGCTCAAAAGGCGTCTTACTGTTACTGCGCAACAAGCTGCGAGGTAACATGCGCAAAAGACATGAAGCGGAAAATGGTTGCATGGCTCAGGCTAACTTTGCAAAGAGTAGAGTATAGTATAATAATGACCCTAGGGACCATAACACTACTAGTGTCTACTTACTGTACTCTAGTACCCGATTTGGACTATTGAATGTGATTTATAATAATATGTATGTATTAACTTTTTTTCAATCTTGCTAATGAAAAAGAATAAATAGGGGAGGTGTACAGGCATCTAAAAATGTGTCATGTTTTTATCTAGGCGGACTAGCAACCACCAGTGGCGGCGGGGCCACCGGCGGTTCGAGCCTTCCGGAGGGGGCAGGAGAAGATGCAGCACCTGCAGGAGCTACAGGGGGAGCCAGCAGCGGTGGCGGGCGGTGGTAAGTTATATTCATGACTTATTGACATTGCACTAGCTGGAAGGGTGTGTGGACTTCACTCACTGTACTGTTGTTGAGACTTATTATTAGGTATGAAGTTGTAGTGAACATTATACAACGGTTAAAGAAGACACCCTTTACTTAGCATGAGCAATGCAGTAGCAATAGCATTACCAGCGTGACTTGATTAACCAATGGCCTCTTATATCTGACTCCAACTCAGCTGTGAAAGTTTTATGGAGGAGACTAAAAGTCAGATCAGATGACCTTGATGGATGTGTTGAACAAAAGGGAAAGAAGGGTTGAAGGAGGAAGGGCGGGCGAGATTTAATATGATGACTGGCAGAGAAGGATACGTTGGAAGCATGGATAGGTGGCTGATAGGAATCAGATGCATGTGTTGTTGAAGGATGGGTGGAAAAAGGTGAAAGAAGAATGGATGCCTGCCTGGGTGGGCGACACAGTATGGGTGGATACTGTGGATAGCAAGAATCATCAGCGGTGTTTGGGTGAAACTCAAAGCCAAGGCAAGCAACGGAGTGAGTGGACGCATGCGTTGTTGTTGGTGAAACAAAGTAAGGTTGGTGGAGAGATTAAGAAGAATGATTGACATTTACTTAGAATGGATGGATGCCTGTATGTATTCATCATAGACAGCATAGGTGGAGACTGTCACGGGATGCACAGTTTTAGGGAATGTAAAAGAAACCGCGCCAGAGTAGCAAAGCCGATGTGGGGAGGGGCAGGGTGGGGGTAGTAGTAAACAATGTATTACGTGGGCAAATACAGGTAACTTTACTGTAAACATACAAATAAATAAAGCGAATTTCATTGTGCGCACTGCACCGCCAAATGCGATGCAGTGTGCGCAACAAAATTAGTTTCATTTATTTATATGTTTACTTACCTGTAATTGGCCGTAATCCATAGTTTACTACCCCCATCCTGCCCCTACCAACGTCACCGCCCGGCCGAACTCCCCGAGTCCCACCACCGACCGCTACTGTCCTTATGTCGTTGTCCCATATAAAAGCAACGATCATTGGATCAGATATATAATCTGCCTTTTTGTAGTAGCCAAGGCACTGTGAAATAATTGAGCAATTGCCCTCCATGTAACAGAGAGAGTATGGCCAGTGCCACCCGTAATAGAAAAATACGAGCTTCCCCACCTGCAAACAGTAGTAAATCCAACTAACGTGAGTCTGCGTCATGACTCGTATGTTTGTCTTGGGTGCAAGCATAGATGACCGAGCTGGCAATGCCGGCTACAACCAGGTTATGTCATTTCGCTAAACTAGAGAAAAGAAGAACACTGGTGTACTGTGTACTGGTTGGAGTCCATAGTGCTAGAATAATGCCTGAAACTCCCACAAATGTTAGAGGCCGAGGAAGTGGGAGGATAGATAGATTATTACCACAAATGTTATGTACTGTGCTTCTTGCTAGTGCTACTGTGCCATTATGTGTTGAATTAATTTTGTGTTACTGTTTAGCTAAGAGTACTGGTTACAACAATATTTTTTTCTTTCTTGATAAAGATGGTACTCCTTCCCAAGACAAACCATCGCGGAAGGAGTTGGCAGCCAGGGCCCGGCGCCGGAAACTGGAGGCCATATGCCAGGAGTACCGGCGGCTGGTGGCTCAGGCGGAGGAGGAGGAGGCGGCAGCAGCAGCTGCAGCCTCGTCCGATGCCCGGGCCCCAGCCAGGCCACAACTCCAGCGGTGCGGCGCCGCGGTTCTGGTAGCTGCCCGCCGCCGCCGCAATTCACTAGCAGCCAGCACTGCTGTCCCCCACCCTGGATGCCACTGCAGGGCATTTTGCAAGAAGATTCTCCTCCGGATGGCACGTCTAGAGGAGCAAATGGAGGAGCGGGTCAAAATCATGGTGGACAAACACCTCAAATCCCGCCGAATGTAACATCGAGGACCCTGTGGATTTGCCCCTTTTTATTCCTTGTTTTGGTGGGTGGGAATTGGGCGTTGGGGTTTCGGGACATTCTTTGGACTTTTTCGTTTTGGACATTTGTTGGGGTTAGGGAGAAGGGTGGGTCAGGTGTGGGATAGTTTATTTTTGTTAGGGTAATAAATTATATTTATACTTAAACATACAATGTTAATGTTTTGTGGGGGTTACTGTTTTACGAATTAACGTCACATTGGTTTCCTTGCTGCTGCAGGGCCGCAGCCAGTGTTTGATTTAAATAATCTGCCGACGATGATGTAACACAAACAGATAGATGCGGTACCCCTCACTGAGTTATTTGTCCTACTAGTACTGTCAGTCTCTCCTCCTAGTCTATTTATACCTCCCACCAAACGTATCTTACCTGTGATTGATGATTACGTTCGGCACAGCGATGGCTGCATGGTTTCAGAGAGAATGTAGAAGATGCCATGGTTGTGGTGGTAGTAGTAGAGTAGACACTGGCAGTAGCATTTGCTAAAAAATTAACAAAGAGACAGTCACTTTCCTGAGAGCGACTGTGGGAGGAGTAGTAGAGCGAAGTAAAATACAGTACAGAAGAAGACTGCCAAACAAACAATATTGCAGTTGCAACTGCTAAAGTCAAATTAAACATAATGGTGGCGGGGACAGCCTAGTACAAGAAGTTACAAACTGTAGTTGTGTCGATTGAGTCACTTAACTTAACACAATCGTAATTCGTAACCTTTACTGCTGTGTGGTGGGAGTTTGATGATTAATCCAATCAATGACGGCAATTAATTATGATGTACTACTATTAGCCGGTGACGGCTTGCACATAGACTGAGCATGGGTGGGCAAGCAGAAGAAGCTCCTCGCCCTGCCTTGCAATTGAATTAGTGTTGCTTTCACCACATCTGCCCCAGCAAGCGTGTGATCAATTGGTGTACATTTTATGTAGTCACATCACACCTCAATATAAATCACAGCCCGGGGAAGAGGGTTAGGGTTTGATGAATGGATGGGAAGGGGGTTTGGGGAAAGGTTTGAGAATGAAAAACAGTACGCATGGACAACAAAAGCAAAGCGCAATCTTGGCAGACGACCATGATCTTATACAAAAAATCTATAAAGGGAGAAAAGGGAAATGCATGCATGATGATGAAGATAACTTGATGGTTAATGAGTAGTACTTAATAACTCCTACTAGACAATTAGACAGTACAGGGCAGCAGTATATTCTATGCAATTTGCCTTGCCTGTAATATGCCCTCAGAGACCCAAATTCCATGTTGTACGTAACTTACTTGTAAAGATAGCAAAGACAATTAAAAGAAAACACAGTTGTAGGGATAAATTAGCAAACAAACACACAACACACAGTCCTAATGATTGAAGAGAAAAAGGATTCAAATTAATTAAAAGATGAATGATGAATGATACTAAAGTTACTGTATTATCATGCTCAAATTGTGGAGTGGAATCTCGTCCTTCCTCTTGGTCCTATCTTCCATGGACGCTCCGCACATCAATCTTGGTGGCCTTCCTGATGCCGATTGGTAAGGTAAATGTGAGTTGTGTCTCCCAGTATAGCAAGCACAGGGTAAAGGCCGGCCTGTAACGTCTAGATGGAAAAACAAAGGGGTATTGAAAAATCAATGAATAAAAAAACCATCAATTACGGTGGAGTCCAAGAAGAGAGAGAGAACACTTTCAGAGTGAGGCGGCTTGGATATATCGTGTAGATTCTGTTTACAGCATTAAGCTACAACAACAACAGGACAGAACAGGCCCACCACAGCACCAGCCCGTGACCCAACCTCCATTTACCTTAATTTTTGACATAGCCAGACAAAAGGCATACACAGCAACTTAGCATTTTCCTAATTAAGTGACAAAATCAATGCGCCGCTGTGAGTCATCACTACACTCGACTACACACCACTACATGGACATGTAGGTCTGCTGTGTTTACTTTCTTGTTGAATTGTTGTGTTTATGTTTACCTTATGCCACTTCATGAAATGCAGTTATTCCTTGAATCATCTCCGATCCAACTGAATGACTGCGTGCAAAGATAGTATGGTCATCATCATGGTGTGGTACGTGTTGTCCAACTACAACTCAGTCTGTAGTGACTCCGATTAAGTCCATATTCCATATTAAAAAATTGCAACAGATATTGGCCTGCACCTGCAGTAGTAGGAGTACAATTTGGTTATTAAACAACAAGAAGGGAAACATTGACTGTCACTGACTTGAGTCACTTTGTAGATTAACTAGTAGAGTAGAGTTCGACTTCATGCACAACATCAACAACAAACAACAGCAATCGCTCAGAGTCTGCAAGCATCCAATGCATTCCATCATTACCTGTCTTGCTCTTCTCTTTGGCTGTCAGATCATCAGATGCCTAGTTCTGACAGTTGTTATTTTTTTTTACGGGGCAGTGGCCTCATCATTACTCCAGTCCACATTCATTTTGAGTGTTAGTCGCTGTTTTGGTTTTCGTCTTATTCTTCTGTGGCACTTTGTCACAGTTTAAGTTGCTTCCCATGGTCAGCACTGTGATGATGGGCCGCGGCCTGGGTAGCGCTCATTGATGGTCATTTGAGTTTGCACAAATGTCAGCAAGTTTCTTCGAAGAGTCTCTTGTCTTTCTCTGCCAAGTACCTTCTGTCCTGACAGTGAGGACCTTTGGATGCCTGCTGAGGCTGTAGCCTTCGGACACTGATGAGTTTCGGCTCGAAAACAAAACGGAGGATAGCTATAGTCACGTTTCACTTCTTATGGAGGCGGGACTGGTAAAGGCAACATTTCTTGTACTAATGTCTGGCTTGATGGAAATGTACTTGTGCGAGACAGGAAGATGAAGCAGGACTTTGAAGAGTGGACAGTTAAATGCACAGACATCCAACTCCAATAGGGAAATAAAAAGAGAAGACGGTGGTGATGGATTTGTTGTGATTTGAACCAGAAAGACAGATACACAGACACATAAAGGAAGGAAGAAAGTAACAATTTGAAAGCCTAGTTGTCAGGGAAGAGGAGCTCGTCCTCAAACTCTGGTGGTTCGGACAGAAGTAGGTCCTGTAACGCACTATTTACGTCATCCAAGTCGCTCTCCTCTTCCTGCTGTGATTCACATATTTTGTAATCCGGTGGTATAAAGTGCTGATTCATTTTGATCATGGTTAACCTCTCCACGCTTTGGGCCGAGAGACTGGTCCTTTTCGAAGTTACAATGGCACCAGCAGCACTGAAAACACGCTCAGAAGAGACACTTGCGACAGGGAAGCCAGATACTTTATCGCCAGCCTGCTGAGCACTGTCCATTGGCTTCTTTTCCCATACCAATACACCAATGGGTTTCGATCCATGAAGACCTCTGTTGGGTCATCCAGATAGGCCTGGACCATCCGCTCAATGTTCAGGGGTGCTCCGATGTGCTCGGCCTGTTTTGCCTTTGCATCAGCACTGGACTTACCATACCCCTGCTGTAGAAACCAATCAGTTGCACATTGTGCGGTGGATGATCCTGTTCTTGATGTTATTGTTGGTGTAGGTGACTGCTGGGAGGCAAATGCACTGCCCTCAGGCTCCGAAGTAGAACTTGACTCTGGATGCCCTGTAGTACTGGTTATGGCCTGGGGTGGGGGGCCTGTAATTAACAGCCGTTCTCTTTCGAAAATAGTGGCTTCCTTAGCTATCAAAGTTTTGTAGTTGGCAACATCCACTTCCGAAAAAGGAATTACTGCCTTGCTGTT
The DNA here is from genome assembly GCA_963921515.1 of Calotriton arnoldi. Lineage (NCBI taxonomy): Eukaryota > Metazoa > Chordata > Amphibia > Caudata > Salamandridae > Calotriton > Calotriton arnoldi. The sequence continues at coordinate 324,410 of CAWUFW010014749.1, forward strand.
CAGAAATACTTTGTACCGTGGATCCAAAATTGTGGCACTAATGTAATGTGGTTGTGACAAAATTTTATTTTTAATCCTTGTATTTTCCGATAAGCGGCGGCTAAGGTCTCCGCCAAATGATATGCGTCTTGTTTGTCATCCACACCTGCGTACGTTTCAGACACATCCTTCAGCTGTTGCTCTAGCATGTGCAACAATGGGATAGCTTGGCCCATAGTACAGTCCTCCCTGCTGACTTCACGTGTGAAGATCTCAAAAGGAAGTAGCATCTCAGTCAGGCATTTAATGAGGTCCCATTGAGCCATCTCAACGGTCATGCCTTTCACAGTAGGTTCCCTAATCTTTGCATGACATAAGCATTGAGTAGTATGTACAGTTCAAACAGACGATCAAGCATGTAATAAGTTGAGTTCCAACGTGTTGGCACCTCCTGGATGAGCGCTTTGACTGGCATTTTATGCTCACGTTGAATGACCCTCAGCTGCTTCTGGGCTTTAAAAGAATGGTTGAAATGTGTGCATATTCTTCTGCAGGTGACCAGTAAGTTGCTGACTTTGGATTCATTTTTCAAAAAGTCTTGAACAACAATGTTAATGCAGTGTGCCAAACACGGGACCCTAAAATAGCCACCATTGCGCATGGCCAAAACTACATTACTGCCGTTGTCCGTGGCAACAAAACCAATCGTAAGCCCTCTTGGGCGCAGCCACTCAAAGACCTTGGTGTTAAACTCTTCCAAAATGTTTGCAGCAGTATGAGATTTCTCCATGGCAAACATGGCTACAGTTGCATGTTTGCGAGTGGCATGAAAAATCTCTGCAGTATCAACACCAGCAGATACCTGTTCTCTAACCCCCGCAAAACTGATCCAGTGTGCAGTGATGCACATGTAATCTGTGGCTTGGCAACTGGTCCACATGTCTGTAGTCAGGTGGATACTGTGAACAACACTCTGCTTCAAGGCCTTTCCTAGCAATTCCAGCACGTCGTGATGTAGTGCTGGAACTGCAACTCTGGCAAAATAGTAGCGGCTGGGAACATGCCATTTTGGGCAGATGGTTGACACAAATTCCACAAAACCCAACCCTTCAACAAAAGAAAAAGGGAGAAGGTCCAGTGCTAACATTTTAGCCAGCTTCGCATTGTACAAACGTGCTATTGGGTGGTTGCGTTCGTACTGCCCCTCACCCCCAAACATGCTGATAATGGTAGGCTGCATGGTTTTCCTTTCTCTTAGGCTCAACGCACTTTTTGGTAGTGCGGACCTGGTACTTCTTGGTGTCTCCGGCTGACTCTTACTCTTGTGCCACTGAGATGTTGCTGAAGATGTGTGCAACGTTAAGACTGCACTGCTGGGGTCAGGGACACCTTGTGTACCACTACCAGAGAGAATGTCTCCCTGTCCTTCCTCTTCCACCGTGATCGGATCTTCTTCTTCTACTCCTTTATCCCCACCAACACCAATGGTTGCAGTTTTTTTCTGGCGCGAAGGTGGTCCTCCCAGCTGATCAAGTGGTGTTTTTTCAGATGGGTCATTTGGCCTCCGGTACCATAGTTTGTACCAAGCTTACCACGACTAACAGAGGTATTACAAATGGAGCATATAGCAATGTTCTCCTCCTTTTCGCTAACCGTAAAGAAGTCCCAAACTGGGGAGCTTAACTTTGGCCTCCTGCTGGAGGTGCCACTTCCAATGCCGGATGATCTGTAGGGTGTGTGTTGAATTTGACTCTGTGCTGCTGTACCACTACCTACTCCTACAGAGGTGGTGGTTGTGCTGGATGTAGGTCGCTGCCGGGCCTTTGCTAATGCAAATATGGAAGCTGTAGGTCGTGTTGGTGTTACCTGTGGAGGTATGCGTGCTACATCCCTCGCAGCGATTTTGGATAGGGTAAGAATGTTGGTCTCCATCTCCTCGGGGCCGGGAGTGATGTTCGTGATGACTGGCTCGTCGTCATCATCATCATCATCTTGCTGTTCTACATCGACCTCCATAAGTGTAAGGCTTTCCGGAACCTTCCTTTTCCCTAGCTTGGTCTTGGAACGTGGCTCCCTCTCAGACTCAGTTTGTGGCTTCCAAGTGGCATCTAGATCATCAGAAGGGGGCTTGGCGAAGAACTTGAAGGACTACCCCTCCTTTTCCTTGCTGGGGATTTGGAAGACAATGGATCTTCTGAATGAGTGGCTTCTTCTTCTACCTCTGCATGAGGCTCAATTTCCTGAACTGCCCCTACTTCAGGAGGAACAACAACTACTATTGCGGGCGGTGGTTGCGGCTGTTGTTGTTGACCACTTATCTGCTGTGTTTCCTCCTGCGTTGATTGGGTACTACTTTGAGATAGCGATAAGTTTATCTCCGGCTCAGCATCACTGCTTTCCACCATTAGGCTGGCTACCTCTTCCACACTCATGTGCTTGGGCCTGGGTTGGTGGGTTGGGTCCACTGATGCGGAGGTGCTGCCCCCAGCTTGCCCCCGGACACCGCTGCTGCAGGCGCAATTTTGTTTTCCCAAAAGGTATTGGCCGGCACACCAGACTTCAGTGTCACTTGCTTCTTCTGTTCCTTCTTCTTCTCAATAGCAACTTTCTTGGTACTGGAGGACCTGGTACCTGCTTTCTTTGGGCCCATCTTCTTCAGATGTCAGCAGCACTCAGTTGCAGAGATGTCTGGTCAGGTCACACGTCACGTTGTGTTGTGTGTACAGCAGCAGGATGTCTGTCTGGAAGTGCAACAGGCAATGATGAGAGACACACCTCCTCCTCAGTCTTTGTGCACCTAAAAGCAAAAAGCCAGAACATCAGTCAAACATAGCACAAATCAAACAAATAGAATATAGAACTTAGTGTGTGGTGGCCTCAATTATTAAATTTCAGAAACTCTGTGAACAACAACACACAGTCTAGCCATTTATGAGACGTTGACAACAAGGCCAGGGCTTTCCTGGCTACTGTGTAGTGCTAGTGTACACTCTGGAAGAATAAGAATAGTAAAGAACAAAAACTAAAATGTACTGGAGCATGTTTGGCCTAAATTTGTGCATCACGTGGGATGTATTATATAGCAGCATCAGGGAGCTGCAGCTGGCAATGGGGATGGATTTGGAAGCAGTAAGACAAGAGGAACAATGGAAAGACACGCAGGCCTATGTGGCAAAAACAGCACACTAATAACTACCACAACAAAATGGCCCCCAGAAACATGGTGACTCACAGGCACAAGGCACGGCAAACAATGAACTCAAGCAGGCCTATATATGGGCAGACAAAGGATGCCTTATAAAACACACACAGCTTTAATGCAAAAACTAAAATCCACATGGCTAAAAACACTTTGGAAAGTTAGACAACCACTACAACAACACAATTATAATTACACAGTACACACGCAAAAAAGGCATTTATTTAACACACCCAAAAAGTGAAATAGTCAGACCCTCCAAAAAAACCCACATTTTGCAATTCAATTGAATCAATTCAATGCCATCCATGGCCTAAATGATGTCAAAATTCCACAGACTACACAGAAACAGTTTTATGCACCCATGGTGACTACCTCTGGGCCTACTGGCATACTGGGCCATAAGCTTGGAGGCCTATGGCAAAAGCACAGTGGCTGGTTTAACAAAATGGCCGCCGCCCACATGGCCAGGCCACCCAAAATAACAAAAAGTGAAGACAAAGGACAGGACCAGGCAGTTGGAGACTCTGGGCAACTTGCTACCTCTTGGAAAAAATTGTAAAACAAAAAAAAATGACTCCTTGCTCACCAAACTACATCTAAATGACAACCTGAGGAGTTTTTGTGCAAAATGAACTAAATCAACATTTTCGAGAAGGTTTAATGATGCTCGAGAGATATTGTTCAGCCAGATTGTAAATTCTGCGTGTTCGGCATCGCGATCGTCACAAAATGTCGTTATCGCGCGCGAACACTACATTGAGCGCGCAAGAAGATAAAAGTGTAAGTCCGCGTTGTCGCGCAGTGCGGACTTGCCCAAAGTCCGCGAGCTGAACGCCCAGGGTTACCTACTGGCTGAAAAGGCCTATTTATTTAACAAACACCCAAAAAAATAAAATACCACCCCAAAACCCACATTTTGCAAATCAATCCAATGCCATCCATGGCCTAAATTATGTTACAATTCAACAGACAACACAGAAACAGTTTTTATGCACCCATGAGGATGACTACCTCCGGGCCTACTGGCACACTGGGCCGCATAGCTTGGAGGCCTATGGCAAAAGCACAGTGGCTGTTCACACAAAATGGCCGCCAACACATGGCCAGGCCACCCAGAACAACAAGAAAAGGAACACAAGACAGACAATGCAGGCCTATGGCAAAAGCACAATGCCTGGCTTTACAAAATGGCCGCCACCCACATGGCCAGGCCACCCAAAATAACAAAAAGTGAAGACAAAGGACAGGACCAGGCAGTTGGAGACTCTGGGCAACTTGCTACCTCTTGGAAAAAATTGTAAAACAAAAAAAAATGACTCCTTGCTCACCAAACTACATCTAAATGACAACCTGAGGAGTTTTTGTGCAAAATGAACTAAATCAACATTTTCGAGAAGGTTTAATGATGCTCGAGAGATATTGTTCGCCAGATTGTAAATTCTGCGTGTTCGGCATCGCGATCGTCACAAAAAGTCGTTATCGCGTGCGCAGCGTACATTGAGCTGCGAAGAAGATAAAAGTGTAAGTCCGCGTTGTCGCGCAGTGCGGACTTGCCCAAAGTCCGCGAGCTGAACGCCCAGGGTTACCTACTGGCTGAAAAGGCCTATTTATTTAACAAACACCCAAAAAAATAAAATACGCCCCAAAAACCACTTTTACCAATTCAAAACAATGCCATCCATGGATGCCCGGCCTACATGATGTTTAAACTTTAAATTCAACAGACACCACAGAAACATGCACCCATGGGTACCTCTGGCTCTAGTCCGGGCCTACTGGCTGAAATTCCAATCAAAGAAAAACAACTAGGCCCCTGCCGAAACTACAGAGCCACAACAATACATTTTAAAAACTATGGAAATCCCACAAAAAAATGTAGGTACAAACAAGCCCCAATCAAACAAACAAGTACACCAATTCTCCAACTTACTTGTAAAATCTCAAATCCAAGAGTCCTCAAATCCAATCCAATGATATGATGCAGCAGACAGACACAAAAGTGATCCTTCCAGCTCCAAATCCAAATGAAAGTGAACAGCACATGGACAAAACACTGGGAGGAGCCTGCTGGACAGGAACAGGAAGTTTGAGAATCAGGGGCACTTCCTTCCTCTTGGAAAAAAAGAAAAGGACTCCTTGCTCACCAAACTACATCTCTAAATGACAACCTGAGGAGTTTTTGTGCAAAATGAACTAATTCATCATTTTCGAGAAGGTTTTATGATGCTCGAGATATATTCTTCGCCAGATTGTAGTTTCTTCGTGTTCGGGATCGCGATCTTACCAACACTGCCGCCGGAAGTCAGATCGCGCATCCGAATGACGTGTTCGCGTTCGCACACTCTCGCGGGATCGTGCGGCCGGATTCCAAATCTCGTGTCGCCCGCGAACGGATAGGAAGTTGCGTCGGCGAAAGCAGAATCACGGTAGGTCGTTACCGCGTGCGCGAGAACGTATATTGAGCGCGCAAAGAAGAAAAACAGCTACGCTACGCCGCAAATTGCGTAGTGCACGGTAACTTCACGTTCTACGCGAATCGCGAAGTTACCGTAACTTCGCAAATTCCGTGAGCGTAGCGTAGTTCACCGCCCAGGGTTAGTCCAAGGGGCTACTCCCCACAAATTAATCCCTGGTGGTCTAGTGGGGGCCACTAAAAAAATGGCAAGATCTGCCCCCCTAGGGGGGTGCAGACAGCCAAAACATATTGCCCCCAAAGGGGAGCGACCCTTGCCCAAGGGGCCACTCCCCACAAATGAATCCCTGGTGGTCTAGTGGGGCCACTAAAAAAATGGCGAGATCTGCCCCTAGGGGCACAGACAGCCAAAACATATTGCCCCCTAAGAGGCGACCCTTGACCAAGGGGCCACTCCCACAAATTAATCCCTGGTGGTCTAGTGGGGCCACTAAAATAAAAATGGCGAGATCTGACCCCTAGGGGGTGCAGGCAGCCAAAACATATTGCCCCTAAGGGGGTGACCCTTGCCCAAGGGGTCACTCCCCACAAATAAATCCCTGGTGGTCTAGTGGGCCCTATTTATAAAAAAATGGCGAGATCTGCCCCACCAGGGGCAGACAGCCAAACACATTGCCCCGAAGAGTGACCCCTTGCCCAAGGGGCCACTCCCCACAAATGAATCCCTGGTGGTCTAGTGGGCCGATTTTTAAAAACATTGCCCCCAAGGGGAGTGACCCTTGCCCAAGGGGTCACTCCCCACAAATAAATCCCTGGTGGTCTAGTGTGGGACCTATTTAAAAAAAATATGGTGAGTTCTGGGGCAGAAAGCCAAAAACATTGCCCCGAAGGGAGCGACCCTTGCCCAAGGGGCCACTCCCATAAATACATATGTGCCAGTTTTGTAAAAAAAAAAAGCGCGATCTGCCCCCAGAGGGGCAGACACCGCCAAAAAAACATTGTCCCCAAAAGGGGAGCGACCCTTGCCTAAGGGGCCGCTCCCCCGCACACATTCAATCGATTACAATTTTTTTTTTTTTTAATCCCTGGCGTCTAGTGGGCATTCCTGCTGCACGATCGCACGATCGTGCAGCAGGAATGCTCAAAAGGGGCATCGGGGGAAAGGAAAACCCTTTCCTTTCCCCCGATGCCTCTTTTGTTTCAATCCCCCCCTCCCAGAGGCAAAACTCACTTCTTTAGTTCCGGACACGCTGGAAGCAAATGGCTTCCAGCGCGTCGGGAAACAAAGGGAAACCTCCAATGACGTGGAGGGGGGGCGGGGGCGGGGGGAGGCAGGTGAAGGGCTTCCCCGGTGGGGGCATGATGATCGGCGTCCCACGGGGGCAGTGCCAGCGCTTCCCCCGTGGGTGGGTGCCAGGACGGCCGGGAGCCGTCATGAGCACACGCCCACTGTGTGTCATGCCGGCTCCCGGCCGTCGTGAGCACCGAAGGGGTTAAGCTCCGCAGTAAATTGATTGATTTGGCGCATATTTCTCATTTAGGGATGTCCAAGACAAAGGAGAGGTTTCGCTCCTCTTATTGGTGGCCTGGCATGAACTTGCAAGTAGAAAGGCTGGTAAGAGATTGTTTGGCATGTGCATTGTGTGAGAAGTCAAAAGTTGTGAGAATACAACCCATGGTGGTCAGAGAATTACCTCGTGGACCATGGAAGGAAATAGCCTTGGATATTCTTGGCCCTATTCATTCTGAAGGGCAACAGCTGTTTGTCATAGTTGTTATAGACATGTTTTCGAGATGGCCTGAAGTTTGCTTCACGAGTGGGATTGAAACTAAAAATGTGATTGCATTTTTAGAGAATCTCATGGGTAGGGAAGGTTACCCAGACACCATCTTAACGGACAATGGTGTTCAGTTGGTTTCGCGAGAGATGGAAACTTTCTTGAAGAATCGTGGTATCAGACACAAAAAGTGTTCTCTCTATCATCCTGAAACCAATGGCATGGTGGAAAGATTTAACAGAGTTTTGAAAGAGGTCATTGCTTTGGCTAAAGGCAACGGGCTCAATTGGAAGAAGGAAGTTATGAAGAAAGTGGAGATTTATAGGTTGACTCCTCACAGTACAACTGGAAAATCTCAGTTTGCTTTGTTTAGTGGCAGATCTCCTTGTACTCTAGTGGAGCCGTCATGGGTAAGAGACTTGGAAGGGTCTGCAACTAAGAATGTACGCACTGAGTGGCGTGAAAGAGAGGTTGGGAAAATCTTAGCAAGGAAATCCTATTTTGATTCTAGAAAGGCCACCAAGGATACTGTGGTTGCTGTTGTTGACATGGTGGTCATCAAACAGCCTGGATTCAGTTCTAAGTTTTCCAAACCCATTCGAGTGATCAAAGTGTTTAAGAATGCCATTAAGACTCAAGATCACCCTATTTGGAACCTGGGAAGAGTTGTTCCATACAATGGGCCGGTGTGTCTCTCTGATTCCTCTGTAAAGGGTAACGACAACCATGGTCCGGTTGTCATTCCTAGATTGTCCTTTAGGGTCAGCAAGAAACCATCCTTTTTGAAGGACTTTGTACAGTAAATGGTTAGTGCGAAGGACTTTGTACAATAGATTGTAAGTGCAAAGTCTATTGGGTTTTGTTATTTTTGCTTTCGTTTGTTTTTCTCTCTTCTCTTCTCTCCTTTTCTTTTCTCTCTTGATTCTATCTTTCTTTCTATTGTATACACTGTTTTTTTAGGAAAGAGGGGAGGTGTGTGGCATCTGTAGCTTGCTGTGCTGCAGTGCCATGTTAACCAGGGAATGTATTCTCTGGGTTGGTATCCTAGTTACATGAGGGGTTGGAATGTGATGATTTGAATGAGCTGAGGGACTGTTGGTGGACCCAGTGGCTGGGACCTGGATGGGATCTTCTTACTAAGGAATAAACTACAACGCCTACCACAACCTGCCTTGAGTGATCCTTTCTGCTAGTACCAGGATCTTACAGATTACCTTAACGTTTTTTTACACTTACTCAGAAATCGTTCAGTGTTTTTTACTTTTTTGACTATAAAATAAGGACATGAACACAGGTCCCAAAAAAGGACCCGTTTCAAAGTGTTTAATTAACTACAACCGGTTCTGAGACCCAGACGGACCTGACCCACTTAAAGCCCTGGCAGTAAGTATGTCCCCCCCCCATGTTTATGCACATGTAGGACGGGTGAGATGCTCGAGTGCAGCAGCTGGGGGTCCTTGATATACCAAGTGTGTAATGACGATTCCCCCAACCTCCCCAGCTACCTATGATGCAACACATCCACAAAAAAGAGCTGCAGGCCACAACCACACCTGCCACAATGTTGTAAGTCATACCGAAGAACCGTGAGTCTATAAAAGAAAATAGACCACTAAGGGATCTGATCAAATAGGTCCTGACGAAGGCCAAAGACCCTTGAGGCTTTTCCACAGCCGATACATGTTGACCACTCCCTAGTCCTATTTGACTGGATTTGTTAGTCCAGGCTCTGGACTGGACTGGGCACGAAGAGCTATTGAGCATGGCCATAGATCCTCCAATCACGCTGCCCCTTCGGGAGGATCTTCTGTCACAGCAGCTGGGGAGGGTTCTCCACCCAAGCCTGTTCAATCTCCTTCTTGCGTGGAAATTGAGCGGCAGCAGTTGACAGCTTTCAGCCTTCCTCCCGAAGTCTGTCACGTCATTCCGGCAGCCAGGCATCCCTCCACCAAGACAGTTTATGCCTGCTGTTGTAAAAGATTTGTGCATGGTGTGCAGAAAAACATATTGACCCTCTTTCTGCCCCTCTTTCTGAAGTTTTGCTCGTCATTCTTTCCCTTGCCTAACAGGGCTCTGCTCTGTGCATTCTTAAGGACTATCTGTGTGCCCTTTCTGCCTTCTTGTGGCTGCCTGACCAACCCTCATTGTTCAAGTCCCCTGTTGTATATAGGTTTTTAAAGTGTCTTGTTCATCTTTTTCCTCCTTTACCATTTATCATGCCTCAGCGGGACCTTAATCTGTTCTTAACATTTTTTTTATTTTTTTTATTTATTTGCATTTTCATATTCTATGACATTTACAGGATAGCACGCAAAATCCTTATTTACATAGCTTCGCTTACTCAGAAACTTAACAGTTAACAAAACTCTAGGACAGTCATTTGCATCACTCAAGAAAAATCAGTTCTGAACATTTATAGCTCTTATAACAGGCATAGCTTTGCGAAACCTCCGGGTTGATAGCCCATCACAATACAAAGTACATTGACCCCACACCACATGCCAATAATTTGTTTCTACCTTGAGGGACTTGGATTGATAGTACCTGTAGCAAGCAAGACTGGATCAATGTCGTCTGGACCTTGTGCACGGAGCAACTCCAACATGGGGCTCCAAATATCTTTAGGTCTAGACGCTGCAGGCATGAGTTCCCAAAATAAGGAGAGCTGGGTTTGACAATATGTAATATCTTGAAGCCACTCCTTCACTGAGGAGGCTTGCGGTGTCCTTCAGTGTATTGACACTCTGCGTTTAGCAAGTAACAATAGCATGGCATGCAATTTCCGAAGGTCAGTAGGGGTATCTTTTACGAACCCCAACAGTCCTACCTGCGGTTTAGGTGTGGTTGGTATGTTCAGAATTTCCCCAATGATGCGAAAGATCTCTATCCAGTACTCTGCTATAGCGGGGCATTCCCATGCAACAGGCAGGAATGTTGCAGAATCCGCCCTACATCTCCAGCAATTGGCCGTGGGCCTCAGACCCATACGATGTAGCTGGGAGGGGGTTCGATAGAATCTGTGTAGATATTTAAAATGGATCAAGCGCAGTTTGTAGTTAGGGGATAGCATCATTAATTGGGCACAACAATATTTCCATTGTTCTACTGTAATTTGGGGGTCTAGTTCAGTATTCCAGAGCGATAGTGCCTTGGGCTCCACTACTGCAGCAGTGTTTTGCATATTACTATAAAGCCTTGTGATCAATCTGCGTGGTGACGAGTTAGTTATCATTTGCTCTAGGGCATGCATAGTGGGGGGCTGGTTGGGGAAGGTATCATGCAGCTGACGACAAGTAGCCCTTATTCGGTAGTACAAAAATAGCCCACAGAAAGTGCATTCCGTGTCTCGTTCCGCGTCAGGGGGCGGCATGAATGTGTCCCCAGGGTAGAGGTCTGTACATTTATTTATCCACAACTTGGCAGCTAGTTTAACGTTTCCTATCTCCTCCAGTGGTGGCATCTGGGGGTTCTGCGCCAGCGAGGCCGAAGGGGCATAAAGAACCTCCAACCCAGCTCTCTTTCGCAGCCCATCCCAACTCCACCTTAACGTCTCGACTGGGTCAATTTCATCGCGGGGGCGTTTGAATGGCTGAAACAGCGCCACCTGAAGTGGAATTGGGGCCGTTCTATCCAATTCGACTGCCACATGTGGCTGAAAAGGTGTGGGATGTAGCCAGTAATGCAAAAATTGGGCTTGTGCGCAGTAGGCATAAAGAGGGAAGTCTGGCACGCCCAGACCGCCTTGAGCCAGCGGGAGAGTCAGGAGTTCCCATGATATCCTGGCTTGCTTTCCTGCCCACACCAGGGATATCATCAATGAACGCATAGTTTTAAAAAAGGCATTTGTGAGCGGGAGGGGAATATTAATGAATACATATAAAAATTTGGGGAGGACGACCATTTTAGCAATAGCAATGCGCCCAGCCAGCGAAATCGGGAGATGGGACCAAAGCTTGATTTTGTTTTCCAACCAGGTCACTGCTCTACCATAGTTTTCGTTCCAGAGTTCCTGTGTCGTTTGGCACAACCAGATCCCTAGGTATCGGATCAGGCCAGATGCCCATTAGAGAGGATATTCTAATGGATAGGGGAGGGTACTTGAGGTTAACGAAACAAAACCGACTTAGACCAATTAATCTGAATGCCTGACAACCCCCCAAATTTTAGGATTTCACGTATTCCCGGATTAAGGTTTGTCTCGGGGTTATTAATATATAGGGTAATATCGTCCGCATATAGCGAGACTATGATGCCACAAGTAGTGAAGCCTAGCCCTCTTGCTGCATGGTGCAGTCGGAGTGCTGCCGCCAGTGGATCCATGGCGATCGCAAAAAGTAATGGGGATAGGGGACAGCCCTGTCTCGTTCCCCGGGTAATGGATAATAGAGGCGAGATCAGACCATTTATTCTAAGTCTGGCTGTGGGTGAAGTATAGAGTATTTTTAACTGACCTATGAAAGTGGGGCTTAATCCCAGTCTTATAAGTATCGAGAATGCATACTGCCATTCGAGTGAATCGAAGGCTTTCGTGGCGTCTAAGAGGGCCGCTAATGCCGGGAGTTGGGGGTTTAAATAGTGAAGTATTGTGAAAAATGTACGTAGGTTATGTGCTGTTGACCTACCCAGAATAAAACCAGATTGATCTGGCCTGGTAACCAAGGGCAGATCAATCTGCCAGCAGTTTAGCATACATTTTAGTGTCGAGGTTTAGTAGGGAGAGAGGACGGTAGGAGTCTCTATCTTCGGGAGGTTTCCCAGGTTTTAGCAGGGATAATATCATAGCCTCTCTCATTGTGGGCGGGAATATCCCCAATTCCTGAGCCTCCTCATATAGATGCAGGAGTTGTGGTGCTAGCAGATCAGCATATGCCTTGTAGAATTCTGCTGTTAGCCCGTCTGAACCAGGCGTGTTGCCTGAAGGGAGGCTGTTTATTACCTGAGTAACATCTTCCACCGTGAAAGGCTCGTCTAAGTAGGCCCTGTGGCCGCTGCTCAACCACAGTAGTTAAAGAGTATCTTGGTATGCCTGTAATTCTTCAGGAGTACTCTGGGAGGAGGATTTATTGAGAGTTGAGTAGTGGTTAGTGTATTGTTCCAGTATTCCCTGGGGACCTCTAACAGTCTCGCGGTTGTCATCAAGGATTTCAGTTATAAATAGATCGGTGGTGTGAGTGCGTAGGGTATTGGCTAGCGTCCTTCCTGGTCTGTCTCCCTCTCCATATCTACGTGCTCGAGTTTATTTCCTCTAGGAATTTCACCTCTCTGTCGGCTACCTCTTCGTATTCTATTATTTTGCTTTGATGTCACTCAACCTTTGCAAGTTCCCAGTGGTGTAGTATTGTGACTCCAGGTCTCGAATATTTGTTTCTAGCTTACTAAGTGTTTGTCTGATGGATTTTAGTACCTCAGCTTGCCTCGAAATACACTTCCCACGAATCACAACTTTAAATGCTTCCCACAGTGTGGCCTGTGACTGAACTGAACCCGTGTTAATGGAAAAATATTCCGTTATGTCCCCTCTGATCTCCTCTTTAAATAGGTTGTCTGTGAGGGCATGTGGTGATAGTCTCCAACAAGATGATTTTGGTGGGCCGTCTGGAATAGACAGTATTAGCAGGACAGTGGCATGATCAGAGAGCGTCCTAGGTAATGGTCATATGGCTGGGTCCAGGTGGTTGCATCTGGAGAAATCAGGCAGAAATCTAGTCGAGAGCAAGAGTTATGTTGAGCCGTGATGCAGGTTCCCTCGTATGTTGACGGATGCCACTTCCTCCATACATCTATCAACCCAGCCTCAGTTATGATGTCATTTAGAGCTACACTGGATTTTGGATGTAGTTTATGGGAGCTACCCTTCCTGTCCAGGGTATCGTTTATTATCACGTTAAAGTCTCCTCCCCAAATTATGGTGTCATAACCTACTGTTTGTATTTTGGCCCAGACGTCATGGAAGAAATCGGGTTTGTCCACATTTGAACCGTATATCGCCGCCAGCGTGGCGTACACCTCATCAAGTTTCCCTCCTAAGATCACAAATCTCCCGTCTGGGTCAACCTGTGACGTAGTTGTTTTCCAATTCACCCTGTGCTTAATCAGGATAGATACCCCTCTGCGTAGTTCGAATAAACGGAGGAGTAGATAGCACCCCAGCGTCTATTATGCAATTTGGTGTGTGAAGTGTTGTGCAGATGTGTTTCTTGCATAAAGCAAATATCTACGTTATGTCTTACTAAGTAGGACTGAATAAGCAGAGCCTTCCGAAAGTTATTTACCCCCCTGACGTTCCACGTGAGGAACTTGTATTCTGTCATCTTAAGTTGTTGCTTTCTTTACCCGGGGTGGAGAAATGGCATGGTTAGGTTAATTCTCTAGACATCTGCGCTTGTGCAAGCTAACCATACCCCGAATGGAGCCAGACCTAGCTAGATAAAGCTGTCTTTGGCTAATGTTCATTTTATTGTTACTGCCTTTTGGGTGACACACTTTTGAACTGTCCTGTCTAACTACAATAACTACCCGGTTCCTCCCCCCACCCACACCAACCCCCCAATTAGGTTGAGAATTGTCCCCCCCAAACAACGAACTGTGAGACAAGTCCCGGACTTGTGCCTGCAGACGAGTATTGGGAGATCTCCCTGGGGGCATGGATTAACCTGCGATTAGCCCTGCACGTTGGCAGGGTGGCCGCATTCGTTAAGCGAGAGCAGCGCAGTCGCTCCTAAAAAGCGTAGTTTACGAGGAGGAGGCTTACCATAACAACTGTATTTTTTAAGGGACCCTTATGACATTAACCTCTGCAACACCAACAGGATAAAGAATATTTGACAGTACAACCCCTCACCCTCAGTCATTGTCGCAGAGACCAGTTCCAAGAGTTTCTTTAGAGGGCGATTTTACAGCAGTTGTGGACTTTCCGATATGTTTGGCGAACTTTAGCGCAGATTTGGCGTCCGTGAAGTCGTGTGCTGACCCCTCATAATTAATCTTCAACTTGGCCGGATATAGTAGGGCGTATGGTATCTCTGCCTGTCATAGCAATCTTTTCACTGGCACAAATTCACGTCTGGCTGCCTGTACTGCTGGGGTAAAATCGGGGTAGATAGAGATGTTGTTACCTTCATGATTGATGTTACCTTTCACTCTGGCCAGGCGGAGAATATCATCGTGGTCACAGTAATTAAATATGCGTGCTAAAATTGGTTGCAGTGTAGATCCCACCGGGGGTTTGGGCCCCAGAGTGCGGTGAGCTCTCTCCACTATAAAGAGTGCTGATAGATCCAGGTTGAATAGTTCATGCAACAGGTCCTCCACATATGTTTCCATCTTCACTATCGCTGTTGTCTCAGGGATTCCCGTGATGCGTAGATTATTTCTACGAGAGCGGGCCTCTAAATCTTCATTCTTAGCCTTAATAATGTTCAGTACTCTATCCATGTTTAGCAATTGTTCCTTTGTTTCTATCTGAAATTCGTGTTGCTCAGTAGCACGATTGTCCAGTGCATACAGACGCTCCTCATGGGAGTCCACCTGCCTCGTCACCTGGTCCATTCTGGTATTCATCAAGTCCAGTTTTTGATCAATAGTTTTTAGGCCAGCTTTCATTTCAAGTAGAAGGGCGCAGACGTCATCGCTGCCCCCCTCGGCTCCCTCTTTAGTGCCAGATTCGTTGTCAGTGTCCACATCATCGTCTTTATGCCTTGTGAGTCTTTTGTGCTCAAAAGAAAGCTTAGCCTGCTTGGCGTCGTGTTTACCCATGCCGCTAAATTTCTCCACGTCAAATCCTGAAGTGCACCAACAAGAAGCCAAAGTCCACCTCGGTTCGCTCAGCAGCTACCTGTACACAGGTCTAAGAATGGTGCACAATATGTGGATCAAGCACAGGTCTCGGGCTGCCACATAGAACACCCCGGAACACGCCACCCAAGGATCCGCAATCGATTTTCTCAGATTCGAGTGTGCCCTGTGTTAGAACCCTGGTGGCCATCAGAAATGAACCCCCCTCCGGAACCTGTGACGTCAGCCAGGAACCTGGGATTCTGGTTCAATAACGAACTTTCATGTAAAAATCAAATCGATCAAGTTTCTGCAGCCTGCTTCGGAAAACTCCACATGATCCGAAAAAGTTTCCCCTTTCTCCCACGGGACTGTCGCAGGACCATTGTTCATGCACTGATCACCTCACATCTGGACTACGCAAACAGTAGGTACGCAGGGACCCCTCCGTACATGATCAGACGCTTACAGACTGTCCAGAATGCGGCTGCTAGGCTAATATATAATATCCCTTATCGCCACTCGATCTCCCCATACCTGAAGAAGCTTCGCTGGCTTCCAGTGGCCAAACGCATCCAATTCAAATCAATGGTTCTGGCCTTTAGATCACTACAGGGTACGGGCCTGGCCTACCTTAGAGCTCGGCTCAAACATGCACAGTCTAACCGCGCTCTTAGATCCAACCACCTGCGCCTCTTCGTCAGCCCCCGCTTTCACCGCGCTAGAATGGGCGGCAGAGCTTTTGCGGTGTTCTCCGCCAAAACTTGGAACAGCTTGCCTCTGCCGCTGCGACGGACCAATTCTGAACCTATCTTCCGTCGTGACCTTAAGACTTGGCTCTTCTCGAGCGCTTAAACCACTGAGTGTACTCCCATCCTTCGCCTGTCCAAGCGCCGGGACACCCCCGTTGGGGGTAGCTGTGCGCTCTATCAGCTCCTAAATAAATAAATAAACCCTGAGTGGGTCCGTCTGCGCGGATAGGCCCAGTGACTCTCGAGTTCGTCAGCCCTTGGATTATTGCACCGTTCTGTTAAGGCCAGGGCCAGGAGGGAGAGAATCACTCAAGTAATCAGGTGGCCCTCTGATGCGATCCACGGCCGGGGACCCTGCGTCTTGTCTAGGTCTGTCCCCAGCCTCTCCGAACGTGGACCCGCAGGTGTCTCAGCATGCAGGTCTATGAAGCTGCGGCCCCCCAACGGTTTAGGGAGAGCGGTGGGAACCCGCGGAACAACTCTTCACTCCCTTGGGGCCCCCGCACGGCTCACTCACTGCGTAGGTCCAAGCTGCCCCAGGCGCACCGCTCTTAGGCCGATGCACACTTGGGCCTGGGGATTCTGCACACCGCCTTGTTTTTCTGGGCCCTCCCTCCGCAGCACAGCCGCACTCTGCTCTGTGCACGTGATCACTCTTCTCTCCGCTCCTCACCTCAGGGTGCCTTCTGTGGATTTCGTGGCACAAGACCCACCGCCCTCCGATCCGAGCAGGCCGTGTGGAAGTGCGTAGCGTCTCTAGGTAAATCCGGGCTCTCCCGCTCAATGTGTTCTCAAGGCCGGCGATCTCCGCATTCAGCACCGTTGATGTGCGGAGCACGGGCAAGCTCACCTCCTACGGTAGTCTCGCTCCGGCCTTCCGGCCGTCGGCAGAGTCTCGCGCCGCGAGGGGCGTCCCGTGTGCTCCGACAGCCACAGCAGGCCTCGCGACAGGGCCCACCGCCCCTCCGCTTCCGTCTACGGATTTTTCGGCACCGAGGGCTTCTGCGATTATCTCATTGCCTCCAGTGGTAGCCCTCTCCTCTCGCCTCTCACAGCACGATGTGCCTTGGCGACTGCGACCGCTCTCAAAGGCAGGATTGTTCAGGATATTGTTGCGGCCAGCTGAGCCCTCTTAGCGAGCGGCCATTACGCTGCCCGGCAAGCCATGCCCCCATCTGTTCTTAACATTTTTAATGTGTGCTCCTTTTGAGCCTTTCCACAATTTTCCCCTCAGGCTTCTGACATTCAAAACAGCCTTCCTTGTGGCAATTGCATCTGCCCGCAGAGTGAGTGAGCAACAGGCCTTATCATCTAAGCTGCCTTACCTTTCTTTCTATCCTGACAATTTGTTGCTTCGCCCAAGGACCTCCTTTCTCCTGAAAGTGGTCACCCCATTTCATGTAGGCCAATCAGTCACCTTGCCTACCTTTTTCACTCCTCCACATCCCTCTAAAGAAGAAAAGCAACTCCACCGTCTGGACCCAAAAAGAGCGTTGTTGTTCTACTTTGACCACACACGAGAGTCCCTGGTGGACGACCACTCTTCGTGGGGTATGTTGGTGCCAGTGGCGGCTCGCCGAGGGAGTGCTGCAGGGCGGTGGGGCGGTGCAGGGGCAGGGTGGGGGTAGTAAACTCCGGCATACGGCGCAACGGAGTTAAGTAAATAAATAAATACATAAAAGAATTTACATTGCGCGCACTGCATCGCCGAGTTGGCGTTGCAGCGCGCGCAATGTAAATTGTTTTATTTATTTATTTATTTACTTAAATCCGTACCGCCATATGCCAGAGTTTACTACCCCCCACACCGCAGCACTCCCTCGGCGAGCCGCCACTGGTTGGTGCAAAGAAAGGTCGAGCGGTACAGAAATGTACCATCTCTAGATGGGTTGTGCTCTAGATCAAAATCTGTTATGCACTAGCCAAGAATCAACCTCATGAAGGCTTTGGGCTCATTTCACCAGAGCTAAAGCGGTGACCACTGCGTTAGCACGTGGAGTTCCGGTCCTGGACCTCTGCCAGGCAGCAATGTGGGCATCTCTGCACACGTTTACCAAACACTACTGTCTGGTTAGTCAGGTCCGCAGAGATGGATACTTCGCCGGTTCGATCCTGCAGTACTTCTTTGTTTGAAATTGGTCCGCAGACCCACCTCTGGGGAGGTATTTATTGAAACGAAGAGATAATCATGTAACTTCAGGATAGTCTTTATTATACATCCACCAGACGGCGCAGAACTTCACAGGCGGACGTCCCAGCTGACACTGCTAGATACGAACCCTCCGTTCTGTAGCTGACATCATAACATTCTTGACAGTAGAACATTGAAATAAAAGGGCAAGTTACAACACATCTTCCCTTTATAATGCAAAAGAAAGAGGAAGAAGGAAATGAGGAGAAAAAGATAGGGAAACAGGAGAAAACGGAAAACGAAGTGAAAAGGGGAAGAACAAATACAAAATCAAAGAATACTACTTAAGTTCATAATCCAAAAGATGTGATGGTGGCCTTCTGAATCTAACAGGGCGAGTCAAACATTCAGAAGGAACAGTTTGGGTCTCACCACCACGAGGAACAGTTTGAGTCTCGCCACCATGCTTTTCCCAAGACCCATCCCCATTTCTACATTTGGAAAGACGTGACATATTCCAAATGTCTCCACCCTCCAGTTTGACAACATTTTTCATAACTTTGATGATGCGTTTGGGACCGAAAAACTTGGTCTCACCTTTGGGAGACCAAACAGCCTTTTTTACAAACACAAGATCACCCACCTTCCACTCACACTTACGCACACACATTTGGGTATCAAATCTCTGTTTGTAACCTTCCTGATATTTCCTAATTCTGCAATCATCAACAAAATTATTCCTGTCCCTAACACTCAACCACACAGGATTGAGCTTGGAACCAGCTGCCCTGCCCCTAAGCTTCCTAAAATCCTAAAAGGGGAACAACCGGTAATACTATTGGGGGTATTCCTGTGTGCCCAGATTTTCTCTCTAAGGACACCCTTAAGGGGAACACCAGTGTCAATGGCAGTTTGGACACACGCCCTCACAAGTCGGTTCAAGCTCTCCACTAAACCATTAGCTTGGGGTGAGTAAAGGGCCGTGCGATGGTGAGTAATGGAGAGATCTTTCAAGAAATCAGACATTTTGAGAGGTAAATTGTACCCCATTATCAGAAACCAAAACATCTGGTATCGCTTCAGAAACAAAAGCATCTTTCATAAATTCAATAATGTTTTTGGTAACAACAGAACTCATACAACATGCAGAAATCCATTTGGAGGTGTAATCAACCACGACCACAACAAATCTTTCTGTGGGAGCTAACACATCAAAAGGTCCCACAATGTCGATGGCTAATTTTGACCAAGGTAGTTCAGGAAGAGCAACAGGGGAAAGCAGCGCTGCGCAAACTTTCCTTGATTTATCATTGGCAGCACAAATGGTGCAATCCCTGACAGTCTCTTCAACACTCTTGTCAACCTCTGGCCACCAGTAGGTCTCCCTGACTCGTGCCTTGGTCAAACTGCGACCCAAATGACCTTCATGTGCTAAATTAACAATCTTTTCTCTGAGGGAAAGAGGAGGAATTAACCTATCACCCCTAAAAAGCTCACCATCAACAATGTTTAGTTCATCACGAACATTCCAAAAAGGTTTAGCAACAGTGGGAGCATCAGAAAGAGCAGGCCATCCATTAACAACAAATTCCATTAGAAGTCTCCTAGAGTCATCACTCACAGCACCAGCATCCCATTCCTGCTTATTGAGAGCACACTCCCTCACCCCAAAAACAGCATGGTCTGAGGGAACGGGTACGTTTTTCTCAATTGGCATCCTAGAGAGAAAATCTGCAGGGATGTTTCTGAGGCCAGGTAAGTACTCAATTGTAAAGTTATACTCCCAGAGTCCTTCTATCCATCTTTTGATCCTGGGAGTTGTACTTTCACCATTCCTGCATGCAAACATATGTACAAGGGGTTTATGGTCAGTGCGGACCAAAAATGGCAATCCCCACAGATAGAACCTGAAATGGTTGATGGCCCACGAGCAAGCTAACCCCTCACGTTCAACTACTGAATAGCGTTCCTCAGCACCTTTCAGTGAACGTGAGGTGAAACCAATGACCTTCTCTGAACCATCAACCATCTGGGACAGAACAGCACCCAAACCTCGCAAACTGGCATCAGTGGTGAGGATGGTTTTCCTACGCACATCAAAATGTCCCAGAGTGGGCATACTTGCAATTTCACCTTCGACAATCTTGAAAGCAATTTCGCACTCTTTAGACCATTTGAAATCAATACCCTTTTAAAGTAACACTCTTAAGTGTTGGCCAACACATGCAAAATTATAGATGAACTTTGAGTAAAACTCGGATAAACCTAGGAAAGACCTAACTTGGTCCTTGTTCGATGGAGCTGGGGCTTGCAAAATTGCTTCAACAAGGTCAATTTTGGGACTGATACCCTCGCTAGAAATGGAATGTCCCAAATAGACACGGAACTGACCCTAAATTTACATTTCTCACTTTTGAGAGTGAGCCCACGTTGTTGGAGTCTTGATAAGACTTTGAACAACACTTCGTCATGCTTGGCTCTATTGTGCCCAAAAACAAGAATGTCATCTTGAAAGAAAAGAACAGAGTCAATCCCTGATAAAACATCCTTCATAATTCTTTGGAAACACGCAGTAGGCATCCTCACAAACCTATAGGCACCCAATGGCATTACAAAAGAAGTTAGTGCTTTTGAGTCCTCATGCAACATGACCTGATGGTAAGCCAACAATAAGTCCAAGACACTGAAAAGAGAGGTGCCACCTAACTTTGTGAGAGCCTCATTAATGTTTGGCAAGGGTTGCCTGTCGACCCAAATGCAGTTATTAAGGCCTCTCAAGTCTACACACATTCAAATCTTCGTGCCTTTGTCCTTGGAGGCCAAAACAATGGGGGCCAACCACTCCGAGGATTCAATCTCCTCTATGACACCCAAATGAAGTAGTCTATCTAACTCCTCTTGTAAAGGTTTAATCATGAGATTTGGAACCTTCCTGACTTTATGTACAACAGGGGTTGCATTGTCTTTTAAGATAATCTTATGTTTAAAACCTTTTAAAAGTCCAAGATTTCCATCAAAGACCTCCGGAAACTTTTGAGTAATGTCCTGATGATCACTGTGAGGTGTTAGCAACATCACCTGGTTGGGTGCATTTGGATTAAGAATGATTCCCAGATCTCGTTGATGTCGCCAGCCTAAAAGATTGTCACCACGTTTGGCAACATAGACCTTGCCAACAGTCTCTCTGTCTTTGAACAAGATGGTCTGGACTGAGAACCCAAAAAGATCGATGCTTTGCCCACCATAAGCCACCGGTTTGATGTCAGGAGGCAAAAGTTCGATTTTCTTGAAAGCAGGAGTGGCATCCCAAAATTTGTCACTAATTAGGGTGTAAGGCGAACCAGAGTCTGCAAGCACAGGTACAATCGCATCCCCAACAGTTATATCACATTTTGGCATGGAAAGACTGTCATTATCAACACTTTTGACATCATGAACTGTTTCTGCAAGTGTATCGGTGATGCAGTGAATACTTAACTGTGACAGATCTTCATCATCGATCATGTTATCCTTAGAATTTTTGCACATACGGGCATAGTGCCCCTTTTTTCCACAGTTTTTGCAAAAAGAACTCCTGGCAAAACAATTTGGATAGTTTGGTCCATGATTGATGCTTCCACATCTTGGACATTTTGTTTTGCCATCTCTGTCCCAATTCAAAACTACTTTTGGTTTGTCAGTTTTATTTTGTACTTTTTCCAATTTTATGAAAGGTTTGGACACTGTGGAAATGGCGACCTCTGAATTAGAATAGTCTAAGTCACCTCTTATGGAGTTGGTGGTGATATCTGTGCTAACGCTGCTATTACGCATTTCCTTAACCCAATGAGAAGTATGTTCTATGCTTTCCACAATGGTGATTGCCTCTTTGAGATTGGGGTTTTTAGACAGCAGTTTCTCTTGGATCTTAGGATCATTCGTGCAACGTACCAGTTGGTCTCGAATGAGAGAATCAGACAACTGTTCGAATTCACATGTCTGAGCCAGAGATTTTAAAGCAGCCACATAGTTCCCTACTCTTTTACCCTTAGCTTGAGTGCGCATGAAAAATTTATGCCGCTCCATCACAACGTTAAGACGAGGCCCAAAATGCGTTTGTAATTGTAAAACTGACATTTCGTAAACATCATTAGGTTCACCAGCTTCTCTCCCCACTGGCATAGGATCAAGGCTATCATAAATGTTCCTCCCTTCAATCCCAAGATTGTGGAGTAACACAGCTTGTTTCCTGGCAGCAGAGATTCTCTCACCGCCGATGGCTATAAGGTAGGAGTCAAAAAGAGGTTTCCATTTTTTCCAAGGTAAAACTGGTTCTCCACGTTCACATAAAAACTGAGGTGGTTGGCTCATACCACCTGATACTGACATCCTGAAAAGGAAGGTAACGTAATAAACCAATAAAACAGGCTAATATAACAATCTAAAACAAAAACTAAAAATAACAAGCAAAAATAACAAGTCAAATAAATGTCTCAGATATACTTTAGTTTCTTCTGTTTTTTTTAAAGTAGTAACAGAATATTCAGTAGTCACTTTTGGAAAAGAATGCAAAAATAAAGAAAACATAATAAACTAAAATAAATAACTTATCTGATTGTAGTCAAAAGCTTTTTCATTGCGCAGCATGAAGAAACAACAGTCTCCGTTATCGTGATAATTCAGCCGCTGCAGGTTTCCTTGAAAGTCACCTCACACTGAAATTGCCAAAATGTACACTTGAATGTGAAAAATAAAATGCCAGTCTGTGTGCAAACTCGGAAATAAGACGGGACGTCAGGGAATGTGAAAGGAATGAGGAAGATGGAGCGCACCTCGCAGTAAGGCAGGCAGTCCGTGTGCACACTTGGCAGCAAAACGGAGAGTAAAGCGCAAGTCACAACAAGAGAGGTTGCCAGTCTAGTCTTCATCAACGTTCGGATTACATGCAACGTCACAACCAAAGACAGGAAAGCAGGAGTTGCAGGTCTAGGCTTCATTCAGCGTCAGTGCGTCATAAGGTGCCCACGTTCTCCTTCACTTCAAACTCGTCACAATGCAGCAAACGTCAGGGACGCGCGGTGAACTCGTGCAGCAGGAAGACGTCAACAGTGAGTAGTATACTTTTAAAATAGTGCTCGAGCGCTAAACAACTGTTCAAAGGCAATCTTTCCAAAAATGTTCAAATTTCCAGAATTGTAACGTTGGGACAATGCGATTATGTCCGCAACACACCGCAGAAGTTTTAAATGAGATCACGCTAATCCGGTATTCAAATACAAAAAGAAAACTCAGACCAACCTCAATTCCAATTGTATCTTGAGAGAAGAGTAACGATTGACGCGGGGTTCTTTGGTGGGTGTATTTGTTAAATCGTCGCCAGTATTAAAACGAGGAGAATGTCGTATAACTTCAGGATAGTCTTTATTATACACCCACCAGACGGCGAAGAACTTCACAGGCGGACGTCCCAGCTGACACAGCTAGATACGAACCTTCCGTTCTGTAGCTGACATCATAACATTCTTGACAGTAGAACATTGAAATAAAAGGGCAAGTTACAACAGTATTGCTTCGTTATCTATTCAAAGGTAAGGATCCTGCGGCTAGAAGTTTTTATCAGATGAACAAGTTACTTACCTTTGCCTTATCTGGTAGAGACTAAGGGCCTGATTTAGATCTCGGCAGACGGGTTACTCCATCACAACGGTGACGGATATCCCGGCGAATGGGATATCCATCACCATTGTGACGGAGTAACCCCTCCGCCGAGATCTAAATCAGACCCTATATCTAGCCGCAGATTCCTTACTGACCCACCCATCCTTCCCGCTCTGCAGACAGATTTCTAGGGATAGGGCTGCACCGTTTCAGGGCCCTAGTTTTACACACCAGTGGTTAGTGATCTTCATGGCTCTGCGCTTCTGGCGTGGAAGGATGAGAAAAGTAACTGCCGTCAGTGCGCCTGGGTGGCGCCTTTATAGCCACATAGTTAGGAGTCTGCAGCTAGATATATTCTCTACCAGATAAGGTTTACCGTAGGTAAGTAACTTGTTCTTTATGAAAAGAGATGGTAAATTAAGGGAGAACTTTACAAATAGAAAGCAAGCAGTAACCCAAAACATTTAGAAGCCACAGCCACAACCTACAGAGTGAAAGATAAACTGAAGTCAAATAACACACCTAGGTTCCTGGTGCAAAAGGTAGCAGTAGGAATAGGACTCAATTCAGGAGGCCACCAGTTGGAACATCAACTAGAACAATTAGATCCAAAAAGCTAAATCTTTGTCTTATCAGAGTTCAATTTAAAAAACTGCAATTCTTCCATTCTGCTACAGCCCTCATACAGGCAGCAAAGGAACTGTGTATCACCAGAGTTGTCCATAACGAAGATGATCATTTTAGTGTCGTCATCATAGAACATTCAGCCATTAGATATGATTGAAGTTGCCAGAGGAGTCATATATGAACAGAGTGGGACTGAAGATGATCCCTGAGGGACATTGCAAAGCTAAATTGAAATTCCTTGAGTGAAATGGGGATAAGAATACACAATTAGATCTCTCTGTCAAAAAGATTTGATCCTTCCCAGAGCCAGACCACAAATGCCAATATTCATTAGACACTGAATATATCCTGGATGAGTGTCAAAAGCTGCAGAGCGATCGAGTAGGACCAGTGCGGCAGAACCGCCCTGGTCCAAGATGGTGCTATGTTCATCAGCTATGGCTAAAAGCATGGTGTGCTTATTTTGAAGTGCTCTGAAAGCAGATTAGGTCTCATCCAGGAGCTGGTTAGCTTTCAAGTATAGAGACAGCTGAGAATTTGCATGTCTTTCTAATAACTTAGAGCCTGATTTAGAGTTGGAGGATGGGTTACTCTGTCGCTATTGTGACAGATATCCCATCCGTATTAGACATGCATTATATCCAATGGCACTTTTAATACAGCGGACAGGTAATCCGTCACGTTCGTGGCGAAGTAACCTGTCCACCGAACTCTAAATCTAGCCCTTAATCACGAAATGGCAGTAGTGAAATAGACCTAAAATTAGAGAGAACATTAAGGTCTAGGGAGAGTTTCTTAGTGAGGAACAATAAAAAGTTGCAGGTGGGAACGTCTGCTCTATTAAAAGACCTAATACAAATCTCTAAAACCAGAGGTCCTTTTTAATTTTCTAACACTAAGGATCAACTTCCACAAGAATCCTTGGTAGAAGGTTGCAGTGCTGGAGCAGATTGGAATTACAGTGAAGGACAGTAGCAAAAATATGGAAAAACTCGGTCAAGTAATGATGATAGACAGTTAGCCATCAGTTAAAGAATTAACCATGAAACTGGCTCATTGAAGTTACAGAGGTGAATTGTGACCCATATGTAGGAAAATGGGTTTCTGTTGCAGTAACGCCACCCCCCCCACTTTTTGCCAGATTTTTGATGCACTTTGACATGATGTGCCCTGGGTCCCTGCCAATCAGGTTCCCAGGGCCTGTGTCCTTTTCCAAAACTGTACATTTGTACCCACGATTGGCACCTCTCTGGCCACATGTAAGTAAGTCCCTTGTAAAAGGTACATAGGAGTACCATGGGCACTGTGACCAGGGTAGGCTTCTAAGGGCTGCAGCACATATTGTGCCAACCTTAGAGGTCCTGTACCCTAACACACACACACTGCCATTGCAGGCTGCGTGTTTTGGTGCAGAGAAAAGTGAAGGGGAGCTTTAAAGACCTTGCCGCCTTTGCAACATGTCCTCCAGCCTCTCCTGCTACCAGGAGCAGCCCCACTGCCTGTCTCACCCCCTTTTCAGCTGGAAGACAAGCGGGAAAAAATAGAACAGCCCAGAAGGTGTGCCCATCTTTGCCAACCCCACCCTTCAGGTGGGGGAGGCGAGGTGAAGCCCACTCTTCAGTGCCCGCCATCTTGCAGATGACAGGCAGTCTCTGTAGGAAGGTGGAATCTGACTATATGGTTGCCCCCACTTTTTTTTATGGTGTTTTGCTGGTTTATGACTTAGTTGGACTGGGATCCTGCTATTCCAGGGCCCCAGTCTATCTGCTTTTCTCTGTAAAAAGGTTTCCATGTGCCTTAGGCACATCTCTCGATTGGAATCTGGAGTGCCCTTATAAGTCCCTAGTATATGGTATACTATGTACCAAGGGCATAGGTACCTCAGAGAGCCTACCAGGGGCTGCAGCATGTATTATGCCACCCCTGGAAGGCCATCCAAACTGACACCACAGGTCTGCTACTGCAGCCTGGGTAAGGTGGTGCATGCATCCCTTACCTGTGATATAGGTTACCTATATCACTAAATACATACACACATATAAACCTATAAGTCACTCCTAAGGCAGGCCTTATCAATCCTAAAGGCAGAGTGCATGGTTCCTATGTGAGAGGGTGCCCCTGCATGAGCAGGGCCCCTCTGCAGCGTTCGGAGACCCTTCTCTGATGCTGTTTGTAGTGCAGCCTGACCATATACTCTAAGCGCATTATAACCTCGCAGTTAAATGCTAACTTTGGAATGGCTGCACCTAAACATGTGCGTGTTTGGTGTCAAACATCTTGGAATACTACTCCACCCTTCTAGAGGGAGAGACATGTTAACCCTGGCCTGGCCGGTAACTTCTTTCTAAAGCCTGGTATCACAAAATGGATGCTACTGCCACAGACACAAGTCTGGCCTCCTGCTGCTGGACGAAACTCCGGCAGGGGAGGCCTGGACAATAGGTTTCCTGTCCCAGGGAGGTGTGACCACCTCCCCAGACAGGATAATGTGTATTGGGGCTGGGCGGGAGCACTTTCGGGTGCTTTGAAGTCCTGCACTGGGGGCACACTTGGTGTCCCTGTGCATACCCCAGTTCAAACCGGATCAGGGGCTTGCAGCCCCTGCTTTGGCGCGAACTGGACAAAGGGAAAGGGGTGTAGCCACCCTCTGCCCTGACCCACCCATAGGTGGGGCCACAGAGTAGTCCAACCCCTATACTTAGTATAAGTATAGGAACCCAGTCCTTAGGACTTTAGATTATCCCTGGATCTAAACTCTGAAACTGAATCCTGGACCTTCGACGCTCTACTCACGATTAGAGGACAGAAGAATCTCCCTTGGGGTCAAGGAGTGACTCCCCTGCTTGGCAGGCACCAAAGAAGCATCTGTCCGGTTCCGCATTTCTGAAGCTCCCGTCGGACGCCGAAGTCATCGCATCACCAGAGGTGGATTCTCAGACTTCCCGAGGCTACCCTGAGTCCCCCGCAAAGCTGAGGCCCGTGGCTATCGTGGGTGACTTGAGACCGTGACCCCTGGACACCGAGCACATTTGCAAGTGCATCCTCTTCTGGGTCTCCCAAGAAGTCGTGCTTTGGGCTCCGAGTAGCCCTAGCCTCCAGCACCAACTGCACCGAAGATCACTGGCCCCCACTCCACGAGTGTCCTGTGAGCCAGAGCCACGTGCGGCGTCACGAGGCTCCTTCGCGGTCGCTAGCCCGTTGGCTAGTAGCCCTTAACGAAGGCCAATCTTTTCCTAACTTGGCACCCTGGTTGCTCCAGGCCTGCCCTCACTTACCCTCGCTGGGTGAGTTCCCCAGACCTTGCTGGTCTGCACCATCGACGATCTTCCTCTGCATCGAGACTTGCCGTTGCTTGCTTGTTGGGTCCAATCCGGTCGCCGACACCTCAGCACTCGACAGACATCGTGTACCAGCCCGAATCCTGCTCCTGGTCGCCGACAACGCCTCCTGGACCTCGTGGCTGAAGAGACAAGACGACCGTCAACGCACCTGAAGCACTCGACATCGGTGGGCATCTGTCCATCGCCTTCCTGGTCACTGGCTAGTGACCCAGACTCTGTCCCCTCTGCTTTCAGGTTCTTCAGAACTCCGATCCACTCTTGGATCCACCCGGACACTTTTCACTTGGTCGCCAGCAGCACGTTGCAGCAGATCGCCATTCAAATCGATGACGAAACCCGACCCCGAAAGGCACCTATGCACCCGGCTTCCCTGGGTGAGGTAACACGAGTACTCCGGTGCTCCCGTGGGTAGAGACTCCTTCAAAGTCCTAGATCTCAAAGGGTTTGGTCCAAGTCCTCCTTTAAGTGTCCCTTTTCTCTAATTTCCCGATCACGACTTTCTCCATAGAAGCTCAACGGCGTATCGCGGTTGTGTATTTACACTGCACGCGTCTCCCGTGGGTCCCCTGTGTCACTACCTTGGGTGGTTCCTTGTGGTCCAAGCACTTCTAGAGGCTCTAGGCCTAGTGTCTAGTTCAGTCGTGGTTCGTATACCACTTTATTGGTATATGGTTTGGGTACGCCCCTAGGGCCCAAACGTGTATTTGTGCTATTACTGTGTTTAAATAACTTCTAACTTATGTACTTCGAACTCTAGCCTCATAAAGAGACTAGAGGGGTGTGTTTAGCAATAAATACATATATTTTGAATATATACCTGGTGTGGTGCTCTTTCATTTGGTCACTCAAGAGATTATAGACTGGTAAAACAAGCTGCTTTACATTCCTTCAAGACTTAGCCTGAAGGCTGCTCTCCATAGATACCACTAGGATAGCTTTCAATAAGGTTGTCTTTAACCTATCTCCAATAAGGGGTTGTTTGGACTGGTGCAAGGTGCCCACTATAATTAGTGGACATCATATACCAGGCCAACTTCTCACAGTCTCCAATCAGGATTAGGGATTGTGCCCACTCCCCCACATGGGGTGAGCACTCCAAGAGTGTAGTCACCCTAAGGTCAGTTGCCCATGAGCTATTACCTTGAGACCCCTAAAACGCCTCCTAAATACAGTATTTAGGGGGCAGCCCTGAACCCAGAAGGCAGATTCCTGCAACCTGTGAAGAAGGACAGAAGAAGTCACACAGCAGAGGACACTACAGAGAAGAGCTGACTTGGCCCCAGCCCTACTGGCCCATCTGCTGTTTCCGGAGATCCTGCACCAAATTTGACTTTTCATGCAGCCAGCAACCTCCAAAACCCCTTGGAGGACTGACTACTTTTAACAAAGACCGGATCTCCTGCTGAACAGCAGCTCTGTTGAAAAAAATACAAAGAAACGCTCTGAGCCGGCTGAAGACGAAGAAACCTGATGCCTGGAACCACCACTGCACCCGTCGCCTACGGCCCGAGTCCAAGTGGCCCACCGGTCTCCAGCGAGGTCCCCCAGTGCTCCAGAGTCCGAGTCCACCATGAGTTGACTCCTCCAGGACTCCCCGACGTCTCCTGCAGCCTCTGCATGGAGACCCCCCCCCCAACTGTGAGTGGCCTGGTAAGATGAAATCCGACCTCAAAAGGCACCCCTGCATCCGGCCGCCCTGCACCCTGGAGCAGAGGACCTAAGGTGCATCTACTTCCCCGAGCCCTCCAACTTACCTGTTCTGCTGTTGGTTCCTCCTGGAAGACTTCCTGGACCGAGCCTGCTGCCAAAATCCTAAACTGGCAACCTCCATAGGATTGCATTAGGCTCCTGACCCTTCCTAAGCACCCTGCACCCGGCCGCCCCTGCGCCGCTGGTGGTGTGGACTTGGTGCAGACCTGGGACCCCCTTTGCCCTGACATTAGCCTTAGGAGCTTGCCCATGAGTAGCCCCCAACCGAGGTGCCCCCTAGCCCCATTGGCTAACATTGGCATCCTGCACCCGACCGCCCTAGTGCCGTTGGTGGTGCAATTTGAGTGCCTACCTGGACCTTGTGGAACCCTGGTCCTAACTCCAAAAACTCCCACTTGTAAGACGTTTAATTACCTGTGAAAGCAATCACCATTTTTTCCCTTAGGAACCCATGGTCTTAGACTTTTGGGCCTAAAATGTTCTAAGTGTTGAAATGATGTTAGCTTGGAAAAAAATAACTAAACTGCAAAGTCTAAAAGTCTTACTTACCTGGTATTGTGAGATCCTTATGTGTGGTATCTAGGCATACCAACCCAGTACTCAAAGTAATCTAAAAGTAACTGTAAAGTATTCTAAAAGTAATTATTGTTTAACGTAAACTGCATTTTGAATCAATATCAACCTGTAACTATTGCAAATTCAACCACAACTGCATTTCCTAGTGAAGTCCTGCATTTGAGAGTATATTCGGCCTGCCTGTGCCAAGTCCTGCATGGTTCTAAAAATAAAACCTAAGTATACCTTTTATATACTTACCTAATTGGTCTAGATTCAGTCTCTGAGTGTGTGCCTTCAGTCTTGATTGAGTGAATATAATAAATGCTTAGCACATCCTGTGGATAAGCCTAACTGCTCGCCCACACTAGAGGAGCAGCTCCCCAGCCCCACCCCCAGGCCAGCAAACCTACGCCTGCTGATTGGCTCCCCAGCTCCCAGACAACCCTGAGCCCTCCTCTCACACCTGCCCAGGCCCCTTAAGGGTTTGCTGGGTGAACCCCTCAAAACATTCACCTCCATTTTGTGAGTTGCAGTTTACCTGCCCCCCAGATTGCAGTGAAGCAAAGTCCAGGAGGTGGTAAGGAGGCAGACTAGTGCTGTCTCTTTCCTAAAATTTAAAAAAGCGTTTTTTCCCTGCCTGTGATTGCATCACTTTCTTAATTTTTTTATTTTAACTGTCTTTGCCTGTCGTTACAGTTTAAAAATTGTAGTTTTAACCTGCCTGTGATTGCATAATTGGTCACCTGTTTTGTGTTTAAACTTGTGGTTTTTACTTGCCTGTGACTGCTTCCATTTAACCTGTTGAATTGTGGGATTTGCAGTCCATACTCTGTAGTTTTTCCCTCTCATTCCCCGTGACTATCAGTTTTTCCCTCCAAATTTCTCCCTTGCTCTGTGCTAAGACCTGTATGTTAAGCAGTCCACCCCCAGCTGCCATTTTGTGATAGCAAGTGAGTAAAACCAGCCCCCTCCCCCCAGCAAGAGGGATATTGTACATCAGAGAGAGAACAAAGGGTGCTCTGAGACAGCAGTAATCTGCTGTGACCTGTTTAAGCTGTGTTTTATAGGGATTGTGCACTTTGTTTTTGGCTAGGAGAGTGAGTAAAGTTTTATACAAACAGTATTGTTAGAGGACAAAGTTTGTTAGGCCCTTACCTGCAGAAGTCCAAAGTGTGGATTGAGCCTGTCTGTCTCCTGGGAGATTCTGAATAGAGGAGCAGCTTCCAACTTCCTGTCCAGCAAACCTTGTTTGAGGTTGCTGGGACCTTATATAGTCTGCTATTGGATGCTATATGTGTGCACTGATTGGTGGTTGTATCTGGTGTTTCTTTTGGATTAGGGTTAGTGTTCTCATTGGTTGGGTATTTGAGGGTTCTGATTGATTTCTGGGTCTGTGATTCAATCAATGTATGGTTGGGACTAGGGCTAGGGTTAGGCTTTCTATTGGAAGTAGCGATTAGGGCTTCTTGTGTGATTGGTTGCTGGACTAGGTGTGGGACTAAGACTAGGGTTAGGCTTTTTATTGGAAGTAGGGACTAGGGTTTCCTGTGTCATTGGTTGCTGGGACTAGTTCCGGGATTACTGCTAGGGCTAGGGCCTCTATTGGACGTAGAAATTAGGGTTTTTGAACCTGATTGAGTGCTTGGACTATGGCTAGGATTGGCTGTAAGGTCCTGGTCTCCTATTGGTTCTAGATTTTAGGGCTAGTGTTGTGATTGGATAGTGTTAGGGCTAGGGTTCCCATTGGCTGTAGGGGTCACCTGACTACTAGGGCTATAAAAGGCCAAGGCTTAGGGCGTCTCAGCCGGGGCGTTGAGGCTAAGGGCGGAGAGGACAAGGGCAGTTGCCTGTTTGAACCTGTTCGAGACCGGTCGGGAAAAGGGCCAGAAATGCTGCCCATTTCCCCAATCAGTAATACCCACCCTACACCATCCACATCTACAAACAGAGTAACAGACACACACCAAATGTACACCACACACTTACTACAAACAAACCCTATGCACAAATCAATGTACCATCATACACTACTAAACCACACAAACCACATCTATACACCCTTCTATCCCAGCTACCACACATTTCCACCATCACCTACAAACAGTACACAACTCTATCCTATACAAAGAACCAATCCACTCATCACTAACACAACCCCATTCCACACCATACTTAACTATATCCCATTCAGACACACACTCCGTGCTCTAATTACTCCTAACAGGCCCCCTTTTATCACTAACAAACCCATACTCAGCCTTCCATCATTTGTCCAACCAACACCCTCCTCTTCCTTCTACCATAATAACACAAACACACAACACATACACTGCACAGCACCAAACATTTTAACTCTTGCAACAAACCAGTCTAAGACAAACACTCTTACCTCTATTTCATTCCCTCC
The DNA here is from genome assembly GCA_963921515.1 of Calotriton arnoldi. NCBI lineage: Eukaryota > Metazoa > Chordata > Amphibia > Caudata > Salamandridae > Calotriton > Calotriton arnoldi. The sequence continues at coordinate 356,718 of CAWUFW010014749.1, forward strand.
TACACACAACATACACTCTACTCATAAACACATCACCACTCCCTCTACCTTACAACTTCCACTCACAAACAATACTATACAAACAAATCCATCTCATGAAACAAATACACCAGCACCTCTTTTCACTACTCCTCAAAAACAAAACATATCACGCACACCAGCACAACAAAATCTCTCAAGCGCAACACCTCATAATACTTACCGTCACAAAATACAAACATACACCCACCTTTCAAACTACACAAAGGAACAAACTTCAATGCAAAACTTTCTCTCTTCCACCACACCATACACACATACAGCAACACAGCAACTCTCTTCCAACCGCCTCTCATCCATTGGACAATTTAGAACCTTACTACATGACCCACATGCTGCACCACCACCCCTGACTCATACACCTTCAGCTCTAAACACACGCAAACAATATAAGCAACGTACCACACCTCACAACTTCGCTTCTCCATGTCTACTGCACAACAATGTTACACCACGAAAACAACACAGCGTACCAACTCACTCTCAAACACCGTCTCCACCACCTACACACGCAGACCCATCAAAATGCCTTCTTAGCCTGCTAGACTAGGAACACATTACAGAACAGCTACACGATTGCCATCCTGATACAGCTAATACCAGCACTAAAACACACCTGCTACAAACCCACACAATACTGATCACTCTTCTACAAAACAAAGTCTCAGTATCACCAAAGCACATTCTCCAAACTGTCAACTAATAAATGCTCGATCACTCTCCAAAAACAAACATCACATTTACGACCTTATCACCGATGCAAAACCAGACATACTATTCATAACTGAATCATGGTTGGGGGATGATATGGCTCCAGTCCTGCATGAAGCCATTCCTCTAGGCCATAGGTCTTCAAACTGTAGGGCGCGCCCCCCTGGGGGGGCGCAGCATCCCCTCAGGGGGGGCGCGCACTCCACCCTACCACTTCACCTTTCATTGTTGCTTCCAGGCGCGCAACGCCTATTAGGCTGAAAGTGCTTCAGCCCCTGCCGTCAGGTGTCTCAGCCAGGCTGCTGCTACAGCTCGAGCTGCTGTGTGCATGTGCGCATATTTCAGGAGCCCCTTATGGGCTACTCAAGGTGTGAAGATAAGCGCTTCAACGCCTCGGTAGTAAACGCTATATAAATGCAATTACAACATTACAATACAATTTAAAGAATTCTAAGCTGCTAGATTCATTACAGCTGTCAAAAAACGCTTGGTGCACCGTGTCGCCAACTGTGGCGGACAAACGAATCTTTGCTGCCCTCTTGCAGGAGTCCAAGGGGGCAGAGCTCTGCACCATCAACCCCTGCATGACACCTGGACTAGGTTGGGGGAACAACTGGAGGCAGCTTGAGAGCCAGCATATTAGTTTCGCCATAGAGGTCAACGTTAAATAAAACCACAGAAACTGACCATGCTTATTTTCTAGCTTCAGGGACTACCCAAATGCCTAAAGCAAAGAGGGACACAGGTGCACAAAGAAGGGGAATTCTGGGAATGTTTGTTTTAACGGAATTCCCACCAGCCATCAGGGTCAAATAGTTCCTGGAAATGCGCAGTATGCCGACACTGAGCAGCATGATGTTCACATGCAGACCTGGGTTCTCACTCGGAGGTTCACACTGGCAGAGAACGATTACAGAAACATTTGCTTTTTGTGAAAAAGACCTTTGTTTCAGAAGCAAGTTGAGTGCACAAACACAACATCCTTCGGTTTAGACGTACATTCTAAACTGACATAACTACATCCTAACATGGTCAAACTAGCCCATCTCTTCTCCCCTGATACACCACTCACACCCATGAGGTTCTAAAATCCGTCTTTTAACATCAACTTCAAAAATATGTCTATTGTTTAGCCTGCTGTTTATTTCCTCAGTCTTGAATTCCTTCCAAATTCCCGTCCAACCAGCCCACGCTAGGCCCACACTGGGCCCAAGCAGCATCCTCTTGCTTTTTGTTAGGGTCTCTCCTTCACTTTTCTGTTTTTAACCTGCTCCCCCCTCGCTCAGTCTGGGCTCTCTCTTCCCATTTGCCTCTTGTGACAAAACTTAATATGCCAATAACCCCCCTGCCCAACCAATTTGTAACATAGCCTGGCACTCTGTGCCAGAGTGGGAGTTTGCCTTGGCTCCTCCGAGGGATTGTGAGCATCCCTCTGTGTAGGCAAGAGGGCTTTGCTCTGCTGAGGGATTGTGATAATCTATCTGTGCATGTGTGGGCTTCACACACATGCACAGATGTGCTGCATGTGTGAGGGCTCAAAGACACAGACACCTGTGTCTTTGAGCCCTCATATCTCTGTGCTGAAAAGGCCATTCCTTCCCCCTCCAAAAGGGACGTGCCTTTAATGAGAACTCCAGACATGTTTGCTGTTTCTAAATCAAGCATTGGCAAAGCCAATAGGTCTCAGCAATCAGTGGTAATACATTTGTGTATATCAATAAAAACAGCCCCTGAGCCATACACAAATGCACTTACATTGCCATCGTCTGTAGCTATCTGATTGCCGAGACCTATTGGCTTTGCCAATGCTTGTTCTGATATCTTGTCTAGGGCAAGGATGTGGCGCAAGAAACAGAGCTGATGACTGTGGAGCTGGGGAACCAGGTTCAATTCTTGGTGTCTGCTCAACATCCTGTGATTCTGGGAATATCACTTTATTGCCCTGTGCTTACAAAAAATGAATGTGTGCTTGTGTAATGTAAAAGATGCTCCTGTAAAGCGCTCCAATACCTTTGGGTCATGTTCGCGCTATATAAAACTGCAAAAAATATATTACAACATTTTGTGAGCACCCCAGTTTCCAGGTACTAAAAACTGGAAGTGGAGCTCTTTATTTCAAATTATTTGCCCTTACCACCTGGGCTCTGCAGGAGGGAATGGTCATCAATGATGCAGAGTACCAGCTTCCAGAACTTTTTTGTCAGGTGGTGGTGGTGGGGGGGCTCGACGTGTAAAAAGGTTTAGATGGGGGGCTCAGCTGACAAAAGTTTGAAGACCTCTGCTCTAGGCTATCAAACGATCACCCAAAATCGTATAGGCAAAAAAGGAGGTGGTCTAGCTGTTGTGTTCGGGCAAACATTACATATCACTAAAGTTGACGACATCTCCATAAAGAATTGTGAGGCTCTTCTCACCAGATGCAATCCTACACCGTCTTCCACCACACCGTCTTCCACCTGTAACTTCCTGCTCCTTTACAGGCCTCCACCTAGCAAGGCGAAATTCCCAGACACACTTCTAGACACAGTTTCAAACCTGATAACAATACACTCCAAACTATGCATTCTGGGTGACCTCAACATTTGGTTTGACAAACCCAATATGACCCATCCAAAAACAATAATCACTGGCCTAGACGCACTGAACCTGCATCAGATTGTCCACAAACCCACACACATCGCTGGGCATATCCTAGATGTCATTTTTGCTAATACTGAACTAGTTACCTTTCAAACTATAACTCCGGTAACATGGTCAGACCACCATTTGCTTGCTTTCCATTATAAAACAACACTAAGCGACTCACCTAAAACTGCCTTACATGCATCCACCTATCGACCATGGAACAACCTCAATTTGGAACACTTAGAAACACAACTAACATCCAGTACAGATCTGGAAACAATAAATTCTGTTCAAAAACTATATGAGTGGCTACAGGAAGCTTTTGACATCCTGATACCACTCAAAACCACACAACAGAACAAAAGAAAAAAAGCGCCTTGGAGAAATATAGAGATGAAAGACATAAAACAACAAATTAGAAAGCTGCAACGTACCTGGCTCAAAACAAACGCCAAACAAGACAAACTTCACCTACAGAAAATTAACAGATTATACAAGTCAGCTATTAAAAAAGCTAAGAAAAGGTACTATTCAGACAGAATTCAAAATGCTAAATGTGCAAATAAAGAATTCTATAAAATACTCAATGAATTTCGTAAACCAAATTGCCTAGAAGGAACACATCCTGTTACTCAAGATTTCACAGACAAACTGGCAAATCATTACATGGACAAAGCAGACACGTTGGACGCGTACTTAAAACAGAGACAAAGCACCACCACTAACCCTTTTACAAAACAACAATCCAAGAATACTCTAACCCAGCCTCTCCGTTCCTTCCAACACATCTCACACAATGAATTTATGGACCTGGTCAAAGCAAGCAGGCCTACCGGCAGCCCTTCTGACCACCGCAAACTTTCCAGACAATTCTTTTAACAACCTCTGCTGCCACTCCAGTAAGAAGAATCATCAACCATTCCTTAACTACCGGAATATTTCCAGAAGAACTCAAAAAGTCATACATACGCCCTTTACTGAAGAAAACAAACTTGGACCCACTGAACCCTGACAACTACAGACCCATTACAAATGGACCTTTTCTGGGCAAACTGATAGAAAGAGCAGCGTTCGCCCAGATGTCACAATTCATTGAAGAGAATGCCACACTTTCAGACTTACAAACAGGATTCGGTCCGGGAAGAGGCACAGAATCTGCCCTCCTTGCCATCTAGGATGACCTGAAGAACACAGTAGGATGCAACAGGGTTGCTGCGCTACTCCTCTTGGACCTCTCGGCTGCCTTTGACACGTTGACCATGACACTCTGAAACAAATACTCTATGAAGCCGGCATAGAGGGGACTGCTCCAGACTGGATCGCGTCCTACCTTCGAAACAGAACTAATGTCATCCATACCCCACCTTTCTCGTCCAAACCATACTCCACAAAAGCAGGGGTCCCTCAAGGCTCTATCATCTCGCCCATGCTTTTCAACATCTACATGAAGTCATTACCGGTACTGATCAATCAATTTCACCTCACTTGCTATAATCATGCAGATGACACACAAATACTTCTTAAACTGGAATACCCCAAATAGTTGTCTCGGAGCCGTGGATCAGTGGATGACTTGGAGCCATCTCAAATTGAATGCTTCCAAAACGGAAATACTCATGTGTGGCGATTGGAAACATTATGACCCGCTTGCCGCCTGGCCTGATGAACTGGGATCACCGCCTAAAGTATCGAAGGAAGTAAGAAACCTCGGAATGACCATGGACTCCAAGCTATCGATGAATGCCCAAGTGGACAAACTAGCAAGATCAAGCTTTGTCACTATAAAAACGCTACGACGATTTTTCCTCCATTTGGGATTTCCACACAAGGTTCAAGCTACCATCTCCCTTGTTCTGTCCAAACTTGATTACGCCAATAGCCTCTACCACGGATCACCTTTAACAACCATGAAAAGACTACAACGGATCCAGAACTCGGCTGCCAGACTACTCTTGCATATCAAACCGCGAGACCACATCTCACCTGCCTTGAAAGCCCTGTATTGGTTACCGGCTGCCAGAAGATTCACATTCAAGCTGCTTTGTATCACCCACAAAGCAATACATTGAATGGGACCGCTCTTCATCAAGAAAAAAAATCACCAAACACATTTAACAAAGGAACCTCCGCTCTAAAGTGGCACCTCGCCTCAAGAGCCCAAGATACAAGAAAAAAACCATGGGTGGCACATCCTTCTCTGTTCAAGCAGCCAAACTATGGAACTCTTTACCCCCAACATAAGATCCACGGACAACCACCTTATCTTCAGAAAACTACTCAAGAATTGGCTCTTCCCCACATAAGCACCATACACAGACAGAAGTTTACAGTATATCCCTCTGTATATAAGCATTTATTTTTACTATAGATATGTACCTATCTTTGTGTATTGCTTTGTATAAACATGTAGAATAATTATGTTGTTAAAAAATAAATACAAATACATTTTTAAAGTACAATAACACTTGAAAATCAGAGTTTATCTAATGCATCTTTTTACTTCCTTTATGCATCTATATACCTTCCATGTACTTGGATCTATATATTTATTACTTTTCTCCTAAAAAAGCATATCTAATGCACTACCCTATTTCTCATCCTATACCTCTATCAATATCTTTAATCTACATATACCTACATCCTTTATGCATCTATATACTTTCCATGTATGTATGGATCTATATATTTATCACTTTCTTCCAATTCAGCATATCCAATGCACTATCCTATTTCTCACCCTATACTTCTCTCAATATATCTTCTACCCCAACTTTCTGACTCATCTCAAACTTCTTTCTACTACTCTTTCAAATGCACTACCCTATTTCTCACCCTATACCTCTATCAATATATCCTCTACATCCACTCTCTCATTTATCCCAAACCCCATACCACTACTATGATCCCCAAAATAAAACTTTCTAGACTCTCCCATACTCTACCCCTCCTTGCATCATCTGACACCTCTTTAACTATACCGATCCCCCAAAACAAGCCTTTCTAAACTCTTCCCTCTGACTCTTCCCCTCCACATCCCTTTTTACTCATCCCAAAGCCTCTTTCTACTGCTATGACCTCCCCCCCAAAAAAAAGCCAAAATCCTTCACTCTTCTATCCCTCCACTATCCTTTTCAATCAAAATAACAGACTAACATGTTCACATCTCAAATTTCATATTTCACTATACTCATTCACCACTAATCCTTTATGGGTTCCAGAGTAGCGTGCTACTCGCCAAAAAAGCGCTTTAACACCTCATCAGAGGTAGCAAGCACTATATAAATGCAAACCTTTTTCCCTCTTCTATCCCTCCGCTACCCTTCTCTATCCAAATAACTGAAAAACATATCCACCACTCAAATTACTTTCATATTTCACTATATATATATTAATGGGTTCCGGAGTAGCGTGCTACTCGCCAAAAAAGCACTTCAACACCCCAACAGGGGTAACAAGCGCTATATAAATGCAAACCTTTTTCCCTCCTCTATCCCTCCACTATCCTTCTCAATCCAAATAACTGATTAATATCCACCACTCAAATTACTTTCATATCTCACTATACTAATGCACCACTAATCCTTATGGGTTCCGGAGTAGCGTGCTACTCACCAAGAAAGTGCTTCAACACCCCATTAGGGGTAACAAGCTCCATATAAATGCAAACCTTTTTTCCCTCTTCTATCCCTCCACTATCCTTCTCAATCCAAATAACTGACTAATATCCACCACTCAAATTACTTTCATATTTCACTATACTAATTCACCACTAATCCTTTATGGGTTCTGGAGTAGCGTGCTACGCGTAAAAAAAAAAAAAAGCGCTTCAACACCCCATCAGGGGGAATAAGCGCTATATAAATGCAAACCTTTTTCCCTCTTCTATCCCTCCGCTATCCTTCTGAATCCAAATAACTGACTAACCTATCCACCACTCAAATTACTTTCATATTTCACTATACTAATTCAACACTAATCCTTCTTGGGTTCCGGAGTAGCGTGCTACTCGCCGAAAAAGCACTTCGACGCCTCGTCAGGGGTAGTAAGCACTATATAAATGCAATTACAATACAATACAATACTCATTTTCAACACTAATCCTTTATGGGTTCCGGAGTAGAGTGCTACTCTCCAATAAAGCGCTTCAACACCCCATCAGGGGTAACAAGCGCTATATCAATGCAAACCTTTTTCCCTTTTCTATCCCTCCCCAAACCTTCTCAATCCAAATAACTGACTAACATATCCACCACTCAAATTACTTTCATATTTCACTATACTAATTCAACACTAATCCTTATGGGTTCCGGAGTAGCGTGCTACTCGCCAAAAAAGCGCTTCAAAACCCCCATCAGGGGTAGCAAGCACTATATAAATGCAAACCTCTTTTCTCTCTTCTATCCCGCAGCGCCCCTTCATCTATCAAAATTACTGAATAACATATCTACCACTCAAATTACTTTCATATTTCACTATACTAATTTTCAACACTAATCTTTATGGGTTCCGGAGTAGCGTGCTACTGCGCCAAAAGCACTTCAACACCCCATCAGGGGTATCAAGCGCTATATAAATGCAAACCTTTTTTCCCTCTTCTATCCCTCCGCTATCCTTCTCACTCCAAATAACTGACTAATATCCACCACTCAAATTACTTTCATATTTCACTATACTAATTCACCACTAATCCTTTATGGGTTTCCGGAGTAGCGTGCTACTCGCCAAAAAAAGAAAAACGCGCTTTAACACCCCATCAGGGGTAACAAGCGCTATATAAATACAAACCTTTTTTCCTCTTCTATCCTTCTGCATCCAAATAATTCACTAACCTATCCACCACTTAAATCACTTTCATATTTCACTATACTAATTCAACACTAATCCTTTATGGGTTCCGGAGTAGCGTGCTACTCGCCGAAAAAGCGCTTTGGCGCCTCGTCAGGGGTAGTAAGCGCTATATAAATGCAATTACAATACAATACAATACACAAAGAGAGCTGTTAGTACTTATCTAATTTAGCCTCTCCTATACCTCTGGGGACTCCCTGGACTCTGTGCAGACTATACCTTACTTTGGAATAGTATATACAGAGCCAGGTTCCTACACCGGACGTGTAACAAATGGAAGTTGTCCTTTTCATGCAGAAGTAAAGAATTAAACCACTTACAGTTATGTGAACTAACACTTATAGATGCAAACCGATTGCCTGTAAGCCGTAGAGCATGCAGTCTGCAATTCTTCTTATTAAAGATTGCTTTCAGGTGTGCTGGAGATCTCTGGAAGGTGCCTAGGCCTGAATTGTCATATTGTGAACCATTCCAATGGTTTCACATACATTGACACTCTAAGCAGAGCTACAATCTGTTAGTAAAATTCTGTTCAAATCATAATCTACTTACAGTTTTGACAGTTCAGAGTGTGGGCACAGGTTGGTAAATCAAGTTTGAGTGATGTTTTGGAATTTATTGCTCCATAGCACTTTGGAAAAACAAATACAAACATCCATAAGTTTTCATTCTTCCTGAGAGCTGGTGAAGCCTGCTCCTTATTGTGAAACCATGACTGTTTCTGCAGAGCCTTTTTCACTCTGTTTTTCAAACAGTTACAAAAACACTGTGCACTTCTACATACTAGATGCATCAGTTCAGTGTCTGAGCCAGTTACTGAGTTGATATCCCAGAGCCAGTGCTTAAAACACCATATCAGAGTCTTTTAGAGCAGCTACAAAAATATCTGAAATTACTGCAGTCACTTCCAATCCCTGGAAATGAAGTTGTAGCAGATGGGGTGAATGCCATAGCATTGAGGGAGTAAATTAATATGGAGATGGCTCACCCATGGGACGTTTTTTGATTTAATGTGACTATTCAATGGTCTTTGTCAAGAGCACTGTTTTAACAATGCTGTGGTCTCTTGGTGCTCAGGGATCTTCTTAGTTACCTGAGGTAGCTGAGTGTTGTGAAGCTTTATTGATGCTGTGAACCTTGTGTTTGGCTGTCCCAGTGTTAGTCTCATTGTCTACCACTATCCCAGTGCCTGTGTCTTCTTCTTTCAGAGACAATGCCTCTTGGTCCAAGTTATCCAATCTCGGGGATTTTGATTTCTCAGTCTACGTGGCTGTCTCTTAATGCCCTAGTGTTCCTGTCTCCTTGCTGTCTCTGTTCCAGCTGATGTCTCTCCCTGTCACATTGTCCATATTGAGTTTTGCTGTTGTCTTTCATTTCATAATGTTCATAGGGCAGTCGCCAGTGGTCAAAAACCTAGACATTATGGATGTCTCCTTACTAGATAGACTTAATATGCTCGGTATTGATTGGAATATTTGAACAGAGGTGTAATGTCACACACAGGATTGGCCTGCGGCTTTACGCTAAACTGCAATCTCAGTCAGATCTAGAACTCAATGACCCAAGTAACTTTGTGACTGTTACTTTATCAAGGCCTTTTCAAATCCTTCACTTTGATTGGTCTGCAGGGCTGCAAGCCTATTGGGCGTTTGCCATAGAAACAGTCCTGGTCCCTTTTTAGTGTCATGTGCCCAATTCACTTGGCACCAGCGAATGGCGAAAGAGTGTGGAAAGTTTGATGCGAATATTGCGTGTTGCATTTCAGGTACAGGGTGAAAGTGATATCTCCGAACACACTGTACCAGCTGTATTGAAACACCTGGCAGTGGTCTCGCAGGACATGAATAAATTATGGAGCAGATTGATATTACAGCACCAGGGCTCTGGGGAGAGCGTTTGCGCAGAGTGTTGGCACTGCGGTCTGCATATGAACTAATGATCTAATTTGATATCTCATTCATGTCCGACTTTCTGATGCCCTGTCTCTCTCCTCTGCACTTATCTGTATCGAAACTGGGGCAAAGAGATTCAAAATGGGCAACAGCGCCATAGCATGTCAATGTTCCATTCATGAAAATCCGAATAACTGGAGAAAGGGTTTAGAAACGATTGATGCACAATTTTATTAAAGCCGGATATCCAAGTCAATCCAGTGATTCTGCAACGACTGCTTATGCAGAAAGTTATTCTGAGGCACAAGATTCATAATCCTGATTGCCGTAAATGGGTTACGTTCTATGATTGTCAGTCCAAGCACCTGCTCCGAATAAAAGGAGTAATGTTAGCATCCAAGACTTGGTGGACTAGTTTGTTTTGTCTGTTCTTGAGCCTTATTTACTCAAGATTGCCTGAAGTAAGCTAGTCTTGATTGCCAATTCTAAAGCCCAATTTCAACCACACTGGGACATTATACGGCTGTACTTAGGTATCACTTTAAGGCTGTTGTAGGAAATGGCCATCTTTTGTATGGTGTACCCCAGCTTTTTGCCTTAACTGTTTTTGCTGGCTACAGAACTCTGTGCACTTTACCCTGCTAACAAAGGGTAAAGCACATTTGTTCACCCTTTCAACATGAGCAAATCTGTTTACTTCTAATTGTCATATTTAAGTTACCTATAAGTCTCTATTATATGGTGCAAAATGTACCAGGTCCTGTAAGTTAAATGTCACTAGTGGATGCAACAACCATTGTGCTACCCACCATAATGACAGTGCAAACATGGCTGCAGGCCTTCCATAGAAGCCTGGCTGTTGCAGTTTTTAAATGCAAATTCGACCTGACAAAATAACCCATTTTGACAGGCCTAACCTTCCTTTTAAATATGAATAACTCTTCCCTAAGTAGCCTTATGTCCTGTAAGGCAGGGTGTATGGTATTTAGAATTAGGACACATACATGTTTAATGTTAAACATTTCCTCATAATGAAAAGCCCCAAAAACTATTTTCACTGTAGCAATGCAAGGCTGTTTAAAAAAAACCACCAAGTTACATTATTACACCTAATAATGCTAATTTTGATTAGGAAAGAGCGAGAAATAATATTCAATTACTATTTTTAATAGCTATTAAAAATCCAATTTAGGTAAAATCAAGTTTTTAAAAACTATTGAGGAAAGGTTACTTTTGGAAGGTTACCATTTCCTTGCCGAAATCTTCTAAAGGCCAATTTGCATGAGCTCCAACTGTCACCTGGTAGCTGAATAGCCCTCTTGATGAGGTGTGAAAACTGCTCCAGGAGCAGAAAAAAGGCCTTGGGTGTGGGGAGGTGTTCCTGTTCCTCTGGCTGGGTGACCATTTGTGCTGAGCCCAATAACTTTATTAACTTCAAAGAGGGCTACACCTACATAGACAAATGTTAGCTGACACCTGTGCAGGGACTTTCCTTTGTTCCCATAGTCATGCACCAATCCCAGTGGGAGAGATGCTGCCCCCAAAACTATGACCACAAGGGCTCATTGTCCTGCACACCTCTATGGTGGGCACACAGGTTCCGCACAGGAGGAGAAGGGGTTTGCCATCTTGGATTTTGACTGAGAGGGGCATTGGGGGATTATTTGCTGTAGGGCACACAGGAAGTGCTGCAAAAGTGGGTAGGGTTACCACTGAGAACATTTACTGTATTGGTTAGGGAGGGGTAAGTGGTCAAACCACCCGTAGGCTGGTGACTGGTATAAATCTAGTACCCACAGTACACTTTTCAGAACACTACTCGACCTGTGGAAGTTGAGAAGAGGGCTGAACCTGCTGTCTTAGACCTGAGAAGAGCCCAAAAAGACCGGACCTGCTCTCCTTTTGTGCCCTGGACAAAGAAGTGATCTGCAAGCTTCAGAAGTCTGACCTACTATTCAAGTTACAAGACTACAATAAACAAGAGGCCTTTCCTGCAACTTCCCAGCTGACCTGTGCAGGGGTGTGGAATTTAATAAAATATCTACTTGTAGATGGGGCAGGTTGCTTCATAAATCTACTTGTCCTGTAACAAAATCCACTTGTCCCTTTGGTGCCATGTAGTGTGGCGACAAATTATGGCAGCAATCTCATTATATAAGAGTTCTGATACAGCCTCTCTGATTACGCCAACGCTCATACCATAGTAGTGTTTGAATACTTGCAATCCCCTTATGCTGCCACGTTTCTGCAAATCTACATACTGGGGCTGAAGGTAGTGGTAAGCAATAGTTCCAGGGTTAGAATGCTCTTTTGAGTCTGTGCAAAACTACTAACTTGCATGTTTTAAGGGTTTTCAACACCTCTTCTCTAATCTTTACCCATACTGAGAAATGTTGGAAATTTACTTCTGACAATGGCAGACGTAAATCTTCTTTCAGGGTTGGGAAAAAAGTGGTTGGAGGGAAAGTGAAATTGCAAACCCTCAGATTTTTGCATGAGCAAATCTACACATGCATATTTGCTCATGCTAAAATGCAGTTCACAAATATTTTCTAGGAGTACTATTTCTTGTTCTACTTTTTTAAATTCTTGGGAATTCACAAAAGCCGTATAGCTGCACTTAATGCAAGGACATATACCATGGGTGCACTTTTGAGACTTTCTTTAATAATTGAACCTCTAATTTGGTCTGGTGTTGACCATGACCTTTTGCATTTATTAAAATTCTGTCTCTCTCTCTGTATCGGCTGGCTTCACTGTGAGTGACAGCATTCTGCTTTTTCACATGGAGCATATCGGCACACAAAGTAGTTTTGTTCAGTGCCAGTAACTACTGTGGCAGTGTGTGCTTTTTGAGACCAAAAACAATTTTTGAATATGCCAATGTTTGTTATAATGGTGAGGGCCCGGTATCTCCCATACCAATAAGGTTTTACAAAAACCATGCCAAAACAATTCACACATTGACAAAACTAAATAGCTAACCACCGATTTCAGACCTACTGGCTTTGCCAATGCTTGTTTACTTTTGTTTCCCATAATCTTATTGACACTGGTTACACTGATTTTCCATTATGAATATTTTTGGGAAATACTAGCATGCATCAACACATGTTACTAAATGATGCTGCAAAGAAATGGTACCTGAAATTTTACAGTAGTTTAGCAAAATGTTTTTTTCCTGCTTTCATTTTTTTAATTAACATTTCATTTTGAAAGCAAAGAATCATCAATCTTGCTTTCAATCTTCTGAAAATATTTGCATCAAGTCAGAGAGCATTCTGGGAGCATTATACATAGCCTCATATTGCTAAACTTTGAAAACGTGTGTACACATTTTTATACTGGAACCTCTGTCAGTAGTGCAGTCAGAACTTACAACATTTACTTAGAGCGCTCACCCTAATAATAAAGGTTTTCAATTAATGAACCATGAATACAAGATTGAACAGCATTAACATATGGACAAAAATATTACCTTAACTGCAGACAGTGCCCTTCCCTGATCTATAATGTGGTACTGCAAACTGGCAGCCAAAGGGTTTGTGCTACAGGGGGTTGGGCCTACTTGTCCCAAGGACAAAATACACATAAGCAATTGCTGCCCTTGACCCCAAACAATATGTCCTGGGTGTCCGGCAATAGGAATTCCACATCCCTGCCCTGGACTGGACCCTACTTTTGTCCTCTGACTGACACCCAGGCCCAGATTTATGACACCCTTGCATTGCCCTTGTATCACGCAAGGCATTGCAAGGGCTTCAGTGAGATTTACATACACATTGCCCTCTGCTCCATGCCATAGCTACCAGGGGGTTGAGCTCAGGTTGATTTAGTGATTTTGAGGGTTTACCTTGACATGAGTTGGGATTATTCCTTGAGATGGCTAGTCACCTCTCCCTAAATCATAATCCAGTTTTTAGAGCCATACTGGCCTATCACCTCAAATTCAGGTCTGTCTTCGAAAGCTCAGTCGTGGCATGGCCATGCCCTGGCTCAGCTTGTCCACACAGGTGCTTTACATGCCCATAATCAGGCACATTGTTACGTCACACAGTCAAGCATCATCTGAACATACCAAAGCCTCACCTGCACAGGTTCAGGCTACACTGATCTACTCTTATTCTTCAGTTGTGCATACACAGACATCCTTCCATGCTCAGAATACATTCTTGAATATTAATACATTGCATGCACAGAGTCATCCACAATTCCCAAAAACTTAACTATCACTTTCACAAACTCAGGTACCAAATAATATAGTAATGTAGAAAATGCACATACTATGGCATCAGTTCCTGATATTAGAGCCTCCCTTGATGAGGCTAAAGCAATATGTGCTCCAAATTAGGACACACAAAGAGTGTAATTTGTTGGTACTTTCCTCTACTTAGGCCACACATTCCGGCAAGATACATCCGTGAGTTAAACACTCGGGTAGATTTACAAGCCCCTTGCGACACTTTTGTGCCGCCGTTGCATCACTTTAGGGACGCAGCGGCGGCATAAACAATGCAGCCAATTTACTACGTGACGCATCTAGGGAAATGCGTCACTTTGTAAAGCCCTGCGTCACATTATACCTGCGTCAGGTATAATGTATGCATGGTGGGCTTTCCCACGCAGGAAAGCCTCGTAAGAGTGATGCGGTGAAATCTACAAGATTTCACTGCGTCACTTCTAGGACGCTGCTGCGTCAAAACCTTATGCCTGCCTCAAGCAGGCGTAAGGAGTGACGCAGTACAATAAGTATATGCCTCAACATGCATTGCTGGAGTTGCATCGTGCTTGCAACATGACTCCAGCAATGCGTGAGTTTTGGGCCAACAGATGCGTCAGAAATTCTGATGCATCTGTCAGTCCTTGCGCCATGGTGCACCGTATTGTAAATCCGGCGCATCCATGGTGGCGCAAGGGTATCGCAGGCTGGCGCAGGGAAACTGACACATCTCTACAGATGCATCCGTTTTTTGTAAATCTGCCCCTCAGTGTTCACATCTGGTGAGGCACACAAGATTGGAGTTTGAATTCCAGTAAGCCCAACTTGTATATAGTTCTTATAAACAGCAACATTTGGAATAAAGAGCTATGTAAAAGACTATTTAGTATTGCTAATACTTGAACCCTACTTTTCCATATCAGTTCAACTGTTAGAAAGTATTTACTCTCACTTCTCTGTACAGCTTTGGCTACATTTTCCAGTACTCGTGCTAAACTTGACTGTTTTCTAGTCATGCCTACCCATACACGGGTTATACTTGTTCATACTTCAACAACACTTCCACTACTTCGGTACACTTACCAAACACAAGCTACAAGTAGTCATATTTTAAAACCTCACTTGGCCAAACTAAGACTTGCCAACCGGTTCTCACCGACCCATACTCAGACATTACTTTGTCATGTCTTTTTGGCTAGTCCCATCATGTATACCCCGTTTTACATACATTATCCCATCCACACAACTATAATGATTCTAAACAGGTGACCTTTTACCTAATAGCTTGCTCCTGTCTCTTCGACACCAGGCTCTTAGTCTTCTATCAGAATCCCTGTACCTGACGTACATAAACATGTCTCCGGGCACGGCAGATTTATTCTGTGTAAGGGTAACAACTTTTTTTCATCCTTGGCCAACAGCCAGCTGTGCATGATCGCACTTGTTTAGAAAAGCATTGGTGATTGTTTTCAAAACATTTATGATTGTTGGCAAAACATCCATGATTGTTTTAAAAACATCGATTCTAGAAAAACCCTGGAGTGACCACTTTAGTATAAAAGACCCTCACTCACCCCTACAAATTAGAGGAGAATTCCTTTCAGGCTGAGACGGGGGTCCTGCATGGCGAATCTTCGACACACAGCGGTCTGACATCCCTTGCAGGTTGTCATCCTCGTCGCAGAGACGGGGTCCTTTGTTCTAAACCACCAGGTGAGGGGGCTGGTTCATCCCTAGGGGTTTCTTGGCCACAGATACACGTAGCTATACGCATATACACCTACACATCCAGGTTAGGCTAGATACATTTAGGCAAATTACTTAGGGAGCGCATTTTAGGAATGTGCAAGTGCTACTGTTTTTATCTGAACTGCTTCTGTCCATCTTATTACTCCTGTAAGGCTGCTGGTCTTTTTTATACCTGTTCTGGTATTTTAAATTTGTATTTTAACTATCTACACTTTTTTAATCTATTGCTCACCTGGTACTGTCACGATTGCTTGCTGCTCGCCGCGCTGCTTCCCTGCTGGCTTCCCCGCCCCGGTCCAACACGGCTGTGTGCCGTTTGAGTGGAGGGCGTTACAGGAAGCAGCAGAACCAATCGCTGGGCACCTCCGGTCCGAGGAGGGCGGGGCTAGACTCCCGCGCACGGCACGATATCAGACGGAGGTGCCAGAGGACGCGTAGCGTTACTCCTGTAAGGCTGCTGGTCTTTTTATACCTGTTCTGGTATTTTAAATTTGTATTTTAACTATCTACACTTTTTTAATCTATTGCTCACCTGGTACTGTCACGATTGCTTGCTGCTCGCCGCGCTGCTTCCCTGCTGGCTTCCCGCCCCGGTCCACCACGGCTGTGTGCCGTTTGAGTGGAGGGCGTTACAGGAAGCAGCAGAACCAATCGCTGGGCACCTCCGGTCCGAGGGAGGGCGGGGCTAGACTCCGCGCTCGGCACGATATCAGACGGAGGTGCCAGAGGACGCGTAGCGTTACTCCTGTAAGGCTGCTGGTCTTTTTATACCTGTTCTGGTATTTTAAATTTGTATTTTAACTATCTACACTTTTTTAATCTATTGCTCACCTGGTACTGTCACGATTGCTTGCTGCTCGCCGCGCTGCTTCCCTGCTGGCTTCCCCGCCCCGGTCCACCACGGCTGTGTGCCGTTTGAGTGGAGGGCGTTACAGGAAGCAGCAGAACCAATCGCTGGGCACCTCCGGTCCGAGGGAGGGCGGGGCTAGACTCCCGCGCTCGGCACGATATCAGACGGAGGTGCCAGAGGACGCGTAGCGTTACTCCTGTAAGGCTGCTGGTCTTTTTATACCTGTTCTGGTATTTTAAATTTGTATTTTAACTATCTACACTTTTTTAATCTATTGCTCACCTGGTACTGTCACGATTGCTTGCTGCTCGCCGCGCTGCTTCCCTGCTGGCTTCCCCGCCCCGGTCCACCACGGCTGTGTGCCGTTTGAGTGGAGGGCGTTACAGGAAGCAGCAGAACCAATCGCTGGGCACCTCCGGTCCGAGGGAGGGCGGGGCTAGACTCCCGCGCTCGGCACGATATCAAACCAATGTGCCTGAGGACGCGTAGCGGACGCGCGCAGCGGGCGCGCCGCTGAGCGCGCCGAAGGCGCGCCTAAGGCAAGCCCGTCTGCGCCCGTCCGCGGCCGGTCGGGGCTAGGGGCTATATCCCCTGCCTGTGACAATTTAGCGCCATGCTCTACCTTTAGATATTCAAGAGATGCGCTATTAGCCCTCTCACACAGAGCCAGTAATATGAATACTCGGTGCTCAAAAGCCTATCCGGGTCACATGTACGGCCCGTTCACCTGCCTTGGTTGCAGATGGGATAGTCTAAAACCTCAGATAAGTGGGCAGGTAGAATTAGACACTGGCAAACTGTCTTGCATTTATTTTAATGCCAGATCTGTCCCAAAACACGCCTTCGATATTTGGGACATTCTTAACGAGAAGAATCCCGACCTTGTTTTCATTACGGAAACTTGGCTGGGTGATAAGAATTCCCCTGATGTTGCGAATGCCCTACCAGCTAACTACAAAATAGTCAAACATGACAGGAAGGGCCGAAAGGGAGGGGGGGTAGCGATACTATTCAAGGACCACCTGACTTGCCAGCCCGTTCAAGTGGCCCCCCAGGACGAACTCGAAACACTATCTTTCCAAATTCTCCATGACGGCCTTATTATATTGGCCGGTGCTGTAATCTATAACCCCCCAGGTAACCAAATGGAACTTGGTACGAGGCTACTTACCCAACTCCTCCCGGTATGTCTGAAAAACAAAAATGTTTTAGTTATAGGAGATTTTAATGTTCATTTTGAGAAAACTGATAATCCGGCTGCCTTGCAACTGGAGAGCGATATGCAGATCCTACAACTGAAACAATGGATTAAGGGGCCCACTCACACAGCAGGGCACACCCTTGACCTACTTTTTTCCAATATTGAATCCACCTATATTCAGGACATTAAACCGTTATTATGGACTGATCATTCGCTCATATCATTCTCACTAGGTCTACCGGCTAAATCTATAGAACCCTCGAAACCTCAGCAGACAACTAATAGAGCCTGGAGACTAGTTACCGAAACATCGTTCCAAACGCACTTTCTCCCCCATAATACTCAGAACCTGGGTGATCTCCCAGTGAATATGGAAGCAGTCACCCTTGAGATGGAAATTAGCACGACACTGGACCAATTTGCACCTAAGCTAAAACCCAAACGAGCACAAAGATCCACCACGGAAAAGTGGTATACTCCCCAACTCAAGGCACTGAAAAGAAAGTGCCAAAATATTGAACACCAATGGAGAGTGTCCAAACTGGAAACAGACAAACTACGGTACAAGTCTGAACTTAAATCTTACAACCAGGCGACTAGAAATACAAAGAGGGCATATTTTGCCCAACGAATTAACGAAAACTGCAACTCAGCTAGGGAACTATACAAAATAGTTAAAGAACTGAGTAAACCAACCAGCATGTCTCAATGCCTACCCCCCTCAATAGAAGCTTGTGAAATAATTAGTAATTTCTTCTCGGAGAAAATAAACAAAATATACTCCACTTTTAGCTCGACTACGATTACAGAAACAACCAATTTGAGATTCTGGACCCCTCACCCAGAAGCCTCATCAGCATTGAGCGATTTCTCTCCCTCTCAGAGATTGAGGTTCTAAAAGCTATGGGCGAAGTTAAGGCTGGATCACCTTTAGACCCTTGTCCTCATTTCATTTTTCTCAAATTGCTTCAACTCTGTGTCCTTATGTCACGCAGCTCTTTAACAACTCTCTTAATTCAGCCGCATTTCCTGACATTTGGAAACAGGCAGTTGTAATTCCGTTACTAAAAAAGCAGGAACAAACGTCCTTAATCCTGAAAATTATCGGCCAATCTCCCAATTGCCTTACCTCTCCAAAGTTTTGGAGAGGTTAATAAATAAACAACTTTCAAATTTCCTGGAAATTAACAACCTATTGGACCCCTCTCAGACTGGCTTTAGGGCTACCAATAGTACCGAGGCCACACTACTGGCAGTATTGGATAATATCAGAATGTGCACTGACCAGGGAGGAGCTGTTGCCTTGATACTATTGGATTTGTCTGCAGCGTTCGACACAGTCTCACACAACAGACTGCTTGAAACCCTCTATGAAAAAGGAATCCATTCCAAAGCTTTGGAATGGTTCAGATCGTTCTTAAGCAATCGTACTCAAACGATTCAGTTAGGGCACTTTCGATCTCAACCCAGCGCCATCAGCTGTGGTGTCCCGCAGAGGGCATCGCTAAGCCCAACCCTATTTAACGCCTATGTTTCATCCCTGGCGAAAATCGGTAGAAAATGGGGAATAGGCATTTGCTCTTACGCGGATGACACCCAACTGATGGTGGCCCTTGAGGAAAGATCTGAAATTACTAAAACAAAACTGCATAATTGCCTCTCAGAGATGGCACAATGGATGTCTGAGCATTATTTAAAACTAAATGCAGGAAAATCCGAAATCCTGCTTTTTGGGGGTGCCAACCTAATTTGGGACGCGTCTTGGTGGCCACAAACCCTTGGTGCTGCCCCAACCCCCAAACAGAGCGCAAGAAACTTGGGCATCATTATCGATACCACCCTATCCATGAAGGACCATGTGCGGGCCCTCTGCGGAAAAGGCTTTGCGACTCTGAAATTATTAACCAGACTTTTTCCTTGGATTCCATTGGAATGCAGAAAAACAGTCACTCAGGCACTGCTCATAAGTCAGCTTGATTATGGAAACGCTCTATTTGTGGGCATGAATGAGCTCCTTTTCACGCGGCTTCAGGTGCTCCAAAACGCCGCAGCCAAACTGGTATGCAATAAAAGCAGACTAAGTTCCGCATCAGCGTGTATGAAACACCTGCATTGGCTTCCAATACGACAAAGAGCAGTATTTAAACTGCTCTGTCATGCACATAAAGTACTACATCTAAGTGGACCCAGAATTCTCCAGGGGAGAATTGAGTTCTATGTCCCTACAAGGAGCCTTCGGTCACTCCATCAAGCACTAGCCAGAACCAAACGTATTAAGAAAGTAAGGACCGGTGGAAGGTCCTTCTCATACTTAGCAGCTCAGAGATGGAACAAACTCCCCTTGGATCTACGTCTTACATCAGACTACTTGATATTCCGGAAAAAACTTAAAACCCATCTGTTCCCTAAAAATTAACAATCATTAATTCCTTTAGACCAGCAGCCAAGCACTGTTGTGACTAGCGCCTTGATATCCCTTGGGATGAATGCTGCGCTCTACAAATAAATAAATAAATAAATTATTAGCACTATGGTAGAAATGTATCTACTATTTACGATATTGGTACTAGCAATCTCTTTCGTATGCTTCTGTCTCCTGATTGTCGCAGCACATACGTTTTACACAAGATTGTCGCTGGACCAATAAATACTTATTGAAATGTCCCAATCGCCAACCTGTGTATTTTCTAAGAGAAAGCAAGCACGAATGTCTGAGTGAAACGTACTGTACTGTTTTCCACGATCCCTGAGGAATCAGGATTGTCATGTTCAGTGGTTGCCAGAAACTACCTACACCACTGTAGAATACAGGGGGGGTGGTAGTGGCACTGTAGAGCTAGCTGGTCTAATGGCTGACATATCCTGTGGGGGTGTCCGGAAGCGGTTGGGAGTTTAGGTCATCCAAAACGCGCAGGTCCTGGGGGACTCCTAGGAACTACACAACAACTTGCCCATTCTCAGGCTTTTCTTGTCATACTCAGGCCCCACTTACCCATCTTCAGGCCTTACTTCCCCATGCTCAAGCTTCATTTGCCCATACTAAGACCTCATTTGTTCATACTCAGACTTCACTTGTCCATAACCAGAACTCACTTGCTCATGCTCAGGCCTCACTTTCTCATGCTAAGACATAGCTTTCCCATACTGAGGCCTCACTTGTGCATGGACTCACTTGCTCATGCTAAGACCTCTCTTGCCCATACAAAGGCCTCACTTCCCCATACTTAGACCTCACATGCCCGTTCTCCGACCTCACTTGCCCATGCTCAGGCCTCACTTGCCCATACCTAGGCCACATTTATTCATGCTCAGACTCAATTGCACATACTCCGGTCTCACTTAACCATACTCACGCTTCACTTGCCTGTACTCAGACCTCACTTACCCTTATTTGGACACCCCTGTCCCTGTACAAGTAACAGCTACCTTACTTAGATTCCAATTTCCCCAAATTTATGGATTCGCCTCTATTCAGTGTTATGCCCCTACAAGGTCTCTTTCGTTTACAATTTGATCTCTCTTCACTGATTAAAGTTGGGGTCCATTGAAGTTTTGAAAGACCCACACAAACATTCAATATCACGTTCCCTCCTCTGTCCATCGACGAAAAATTGCTGTACAAATGCTTTGCTTGCCTGCCTGCCCAGTGGCCCCTGTAGAAGTCGGTCATAGATGCTAGTGTATGACTCAGGTGCTCTCAGGGATGTGCTGAGAGCAAGGCGGGCATGGACGTCCGCAGTCACAAACATGTTTACAAGCCAAGGAGTTCCCCAGATCTGATACATCAAGTTTCTCCTTGCCTGGTTCATCTGTTCGTGGGATACGCAGGTGGGATTTCACAATATTATCTCTGGTACATGGGCTCAGGTGCACTTCTGGAATGGGTTTTCAAATTCAAGATGCAAAGAAATAAACGCTATTAATGGACCGTGCAGATGTTGGGGTCAGCATGACTATCTAAGCAAAGGCCCCTGCATTCAGCCATGTTGAGCGCTGATAGTAACAAGCATTTGCAATGCAATTTGTCTTGCAATTGCGAGATTTTGAGCTATTGCCATTGTAAATGACAATGCCTATTATTTATGTGTTTAAAAATCCGGCACTTGTAAAAGGCATTGTCATTTACAAAACCAATTGGTCAAAGTTTCAAAAATGCGAGACCTATTGCATTGCAAATGCTTGTTGTTTACAATCGCACCATGCTGCGCTTTCACGTTAATAGAGGCCACGCCCCTTTCTTTAGACGAGCCGTGTCTAAAGAAAGGTCATGAACGCTATTAAAGTGAAAGTGCGGTATGCAGCGCTTTTACCAAAAAAGCATTTGTTTGTCAAGTTGACAAATGCTTTTTTTTGTAAAAGCGCCACGTGAAAGCACGCATGGCGCACTGAATGCGCTGAATGTTGCAGGAAAGCATGTAGTGCCTGCAGTAGGAGTAACGCATTAAAGAAAATAGTGCTTACAGACTAAATAAGATGTACCGTGTAACAACCAAAATAAAAGGGCCAGTCCTCATGGGAGGTTACAGATGAAGACAAGGCGGAACTAAGGAGGGACTAACAAGCTTATTAACGAATCAGAAGCCAGCATTTATGAAGGACAATGACACAAGCCAATGACAAATATGGGCGGAGAGTGCGCGGTGTAGGAAGCTGGCTCTGTATATACTATACCAAAGTAAGGTATAGTGTGCACAGAGTCCAGTGGATCGCCGAAGGTAGGCAGAGGTTGAAGTAGATAGTACCTTACTCTCTATTTGTGGTAGTGTGGGCGAGCAGCAAGGCTTTATCAGAGGCTAGTGCTAAGCATTTATTGTACACACTCAGGCAAGAAATAATGTCACACACTCAAAGACAGAACTCCGACCAATTTGTTTGTATAAAAATATTATTTAGTGTTAGTTTATTACTTGAACCAAATCATAGGCATAATCGTACTCTCAAAGGCAAGGTATCACGAATATGCATTTGATATTAACTTGGTTTTTGTTAAAGGTTTGTAAACTTTGGCAATAAACAGTCGAAATTACTGTATAGTTACTTTTCTTACTCAGCGAGGTATCCCAAGATACCACACTGGTACATTTCCTAAGAGAAGGGAAAGAAGTAAATGCGTTTTTTAATACAATTACAGTTTTGCAGGGTTGCTCACGAGGCCCTCTTATTCCTGAAAGAACAAAAATGAGGTTACGGTCCGTGAGTAGGACTCGGTCAGATGGACACTCGGTTTGCAGCGCCAGCGACACAGAGGCGACGGGTGCTGAGTGCAGGGACCACATGTTAGCCAACGGGCTAAGCACGGTCGTTGGGTTGGAGACTGCGGCGGAGCAGGCCGCCTGGTTGATGGAACAAAATGCTCCTGGTGTCAAGGTTAGCACTGAAGGGCCCAATGGCCAGCACAAGCACTACACCGTCAGCGGCACAGAGGCGGCCGGGTGTAGGATGCGGTCGTTGGGAATCCCAGGGTTTCTCAGTGGAGACCTTCGGTCTTGGTCCAAGCAGCAGATTCGGTCGGGGATTCCTGGGAGGCGGTCAGCCACCGGGTCGGCAAATGGGGTCTCTTTGGGAGTTGAAACCTTGTGGCTGCAAGTGCTCGCAGACAGAGTCGGTCGGGCGGTCGCGGTTGGGCTACTTGGACCGCTTCGGTCAGAGAGACGGTCGGGGTGTCGCCTTCGGTAGCGGTTGGGGGAAAGACCTCCCAGATAAGTGCTGCAGGCTCGGGTTGGAGACTTGAAGTAGGTCAAGGGTCACCAGATCACAAGTCAGGATTGCCGGGTAGACCTCCTTGTGGTGTTGGGCCACTCGAACTTGGGCCGTAGGCGTCAGGGACAGAGTGGTGCAGATTTGCGAATTTGGCCGGAGCCAAGAGTCCGTAGGTGAGCAAATCCGGTGCTCATGGGAGACAAAGTCTGGTTTAGGAAGGCAGGGCAGGTCCTCTGGGTTCTTGGGGGCAGCTGGCTGCAGGACACACCGGGATTTCGCTGTAGTCTGTCGAGGTCGGGACAGGGAGGTAGGGCTGGGGCCAAGTCAGTTGATGTCCTCCTCTTCTTCTTCAGCATGGTTCTTCGGTCCTTCTTCTTCTTGTTTCTTCTTGTCTGAGGAGGCAAGGTTTAGGGTTGCCCCTAAATACTAACTTTGGGGACGTTACCGGTAGGGGCAGGTTGGGACTAATGGGTCCCTTCCTTGGGGTGAGTACACCCCCTATGTTGCCACCCTCCAGTGGGAGGGGGCATAAGCCTCACTCTGGTTGGCTGGATCCCCCCATCTTCAAGATGGCGGGGACTGAGAGTTGTGCTTCACCTCGCCTCCCCCACCTGAGCGGTGGGGTTGGCAAAGGTGGCACACCTCTCCTCCTAACTTGGTTTTTCCGCCGATTCTCCCACCCAAAGTAGGGGTCAGAACCGGTGGGGCCAGTTGCTGGGAGCAGCAAATGGCTGGGGTAGCTCAGAAAAGGCAGCAAGCCTTTGAAGCTTCCCCTTCGTGGACCCAGCCCATACTGGGGGAGGAGGCTTGGCAACTCGACCCAGGATGTGCTTTGTTTCAGGCCCCCGAGAGGGGCAGGCTCTCGACCCAGGGTTCCAGAAACATGTCTGGTGGTGACAGCTGGCGAGCAGCCACTCAGCCAGGACACTAGAGTTAGGTCGTTTTTCAGGAGGCATCTCTAAGATGCCCCCCAGTTTTCAGTAAAGCCATTATGGTGCTGTGGAGTTCGTAATGACAAACTCCCAGACCATATACTCTTTATGGCATTACTGCACTTACAGTGTCTAAGAATTGACTTAGACACTGTAGGGGTACAGGGCTCATGGACATGTACCCTCACCACTGGTATAGTGCACCCAGCTAGAGGGGTGGCTTACCTATGCCAGGGCAGTGGATTGTACACATGGCACACAGGGAGGTGTGCCATGTCGACTCTTCACTTTGTTCTGCACCAAAACACGCAGCCTGCAATGACAGTGTGTGTGTGTAAAGGTACAGGACCTCTAAGGGTGTCACAATAAGTGCTGCAGCCCTTAGAGGCCTTCCCTGGTCACAGTGCCCTTGGTACCTTTTACAAGGGACTTACATGTGGCCAGAGAGTTGCCAATTGGGTTTTGCAACAGTACAGTTTGGGGAAAGAACATAGGTCCTGGGCACCTGGTTGGCAGGAACCCAGGGACACTCAGTCAAAGTACATTAACATTAGGCAAAAAGTGGAGGGCAACCATGCAAAAAGGGGCACTTTCCTACAGGCGGGGCTTCAAAGCAATACTCCAATACAGCATGCCTTGCAGAACAGTGCATGCGCTGACCAGGCTCGACCTAAAAATGGCGCATCGAGTGCTTGTAAAAACCTTCTGCATTCCAGTGGTCCATGTGAGGCTGGTACACCCGATGTCTGTCCAATTCTGTGAATTCAGACTTGCATCTCTCTTTGCCCAAAGCAAAGGCTGATAGACCTCTGTGGGACTATCCAGGTGGCAGTATATAAAATAGACACTTCTCAATAAAACTAATTAAAAAATACCTATAAAATAAACCAGTTTGTGCTGGAATTTCGCTTATAATTTTATGACTTATCTGGGCACCTAGCCAAGCTTATGAAATAAATGGTTGAGTCAAGTGTGCGGTGCATGTCGTAAGGCAGTCAAGAATGCGCTGTCTTTTCAGAATTTCCCTCTTTGGAAAGAGATGCTGTGAGTGAGAAGCAGGTCCTTTTTGCGCCCATGTTGAAAAACATGTATTCGCTGGCGTTTTTAGGTGAAGCGCAGGAAGACGGAGCAGCTTTGGGTTAATCAGCTAGAGGACTGTCCAGAAAGACATTGTCTCAACAAATAGGACTGTCGGGTGCTTTGTGCATGGCTCTAGACTTTGTAGGAGCTCTTCCTCCAAAGCATGGACGACCACTCTACCGCTTGGTGAATAATGCAGGCAACAAAATCAGGATGTCCTACTATCTGCAAAGACATCTTGATAGCTTTACTGTATTGGGCAGGGCTTGTGTAAGCTGTTTTTTGCTCACCCAGGTTCATGCTGCGATTAATGCAAATTTCTTTATCTTGGCCAATCTGCCTTCCATCGCCAGAGACTTTAAGTGGTGCAGAACATTGCAGCACTCCTCACTCTCAATGGCGGCTGGCATCTACGGGGAGGGGGGAGTGGCGCACGCAAATTTTATATTAAAAAAGCGTGCAAATAATATATTTTAAAAATTAACTTACCGTGCAAGAACACGACGTCCTCCGGTCCCACCTCTTCTTTGGAACTGGAACCGGAAGCAGCAACTCTTTTGGCCAATCTTAGTGCTGCTCTTACCAGCATGAGAGCAGCCCTAGGATTGGTGGGAGCGGCCTTACTCAGTGCTCCACAGCGCCCTTGAGGCTTTGGCTTGTTCTAACCCATCTTACGACAGCTGGGTTAGAGCTCTTTAAAGTGTGCATGTGTGGCTGGCTGTCGCAAGACTTTAAACAGTGCTTTGCCAGCCCATCCTCTTCCCCGCTGAGTGACATGCTGCTGTCACTCAGCAGCGGCCACGCCCACATCCTGATGCTCTGTTCGGGACGGGGCATGAAAAATAGAATGGTAAAAAATTACCATTTTATTTTTCATCTCTGGGGCTTTGGGTGGGGGGTTTAAGTGGGGCGACGCTCCTCCGCTCCAACAGAGGAGCCGCCCCTGCTCACTCTTAGGTTTGCCATCTTGTCCTGCTGTCGCTGTTTATCTTTTTGCTCCTCATCACCTTCCTCTTTCCAAAGGATCCATCTATAAAGCACTATGCATTTGTCACTGAACCCTTCACATACTCAGACTATACCAAGGCTCAGCGTAGAGCCAAGAGGACGTTTTTTTTGCGTGTGAGGTGTCTAAAGTTTAAACACATAAATCAGAATTCCCCCACCGAATGAATGCATGAAAAGGAGAAATAAGTTTATTTCTCTTTGTTATTTCCTCTTTCTACATGTGCTGCGTTCTTCAGCACACGTAGAAAGAAGAAAATGCCCCTTCCTGCACAACAACAATCGTGTCTCTAATGCAGGCACCCTTGCACCATGGCGCGAGGGTGCCTGCGTTGACGCTAGGCAGCACTCAGTGCACAGCGCTGCGAGAGAGCAGGAATGTGACATATTTTAGTAAATATGGTGAATTCCTGCTCTCTCCATTTGACGCAGCAAACACAGCAAGTTGTCTTTCTCCGTTGCGTTGTGTCAAATGTCACTATATCTGGCCCCCAGTGTGCCTCCCCTGATGTCCTGGGGAGTGGGGGTTGAAGGGGGGGGCTTTAGAAGTGTGCTCCTGTGATGGATTGGGACTTAAAGGGTTAAAGTCAGAAGATAAAATCTTTGACTAGGATGAACCTGGTTGGTGTGTCTGACTCACGCTCCATTAC
The DNA here is from genome assembly GCA_963921515.1 of Calotriton arnoldi. NCBI lineage: Eukaryota > Metazoa > Chordata > Amphibia > Caudata > Salamandridae > Calotriton > Calotriton arnoldi. Next base: position 384,219 of record CAWUFW010014749.1, read on the forward strand.
AATCAAAGTCAAATTGTGCCTAGGTCCTGGTCTACCGCGACCATTGACTATCATTGGTACTTAATGCTTCTTAGCGCTATTACTTCTTAAAAATTCATATCTCCAGTTACCCTTACTGGATTTTGTCATTTTGGTGTCATTTTGTTTAGTAAATTTTATTCTATTTTTCTAGTTTGGTTCTGGTATTTTTATTGCTGTGCATTTTGACTTTACTGCTGTTTTGGTACTGTATAAATACCTGACACATTGCCCTCTGCTCTGTGCCATAGCTACCAGGGGATTGAGCTCAGGTTGATTTAGTGATTTTGAGGGTTTACCCTGACATTTATTTATTTGAAAAGTTTTATAAAGCGCGAACATAACCCTTGCGGGTATCAGAGCGCTGTACAAAGAGGCGAAAGCATGCATAGACTCAATACAATGGAAGTCAACACTGTCAAACAAAAAGGCGTATACAATCAAGGTCAGGGACCGGGTAGTGGGTCCCGCTAGTCCAGTTTCAGACGAGCCCTAGAGTGCAAACGAAATCCTGTAAAATTCAACAGAACAATCATAAAGTGACTCGACACAACATAGTAACATAAATGACAAATCTGTAGTTGGCCCAGCTAGTATAGTTTCAGAAGGGCCCTAGCATACAATAACACTTTAGCAAACAAGCATAAAATAAATCGAGAACAAAATAGTAGAATATTTGTCAAATCTGTCGATAGGGGGAACTTGAGAAAGAGTACAAGTTGATGCAGTTCCTGTTCACTCAGGAATAGCCATTTGGCATGTTTCTTGAAAGAAGCAGTGGAAGGATTGGCTCTGATCTTAGTAGGTAGAGCGTTCCAAATTCTAGGAGCAAGACCGGAGAAGGCACGTCTGTACGTACTTTTCGTTTTGAATTTGGGAGGTAGGGTGGACGTGCTTCTTAAGTTCCGAGCAGAGCCAGAAAGTACAAGCTTGTTCGCCAAATAAGCTGGAGTGTTGTAATGCAAGGCTTTATGCGTTAGGCAAGCTATTTTAAAACGTATCCTAGATTCAATAGACAGCCAATTAAGTTGCAAAAGGTCAGGTGTAATGTGATCGTGTTTTTTGGAGCCTGTGATGAGCCTGGCCGATGCGTTGAGAGTGGCTCTGAGTGGGGCCAAGCTCGCTTTAGGAAGCCCAGCAAGGGTCACCAAACCATATTCCAGTCGCGAGATCACTAGGGATTGTACAGCAGGCCGTATGTCTTCAGGCGGAAGGAAAGGCTTGATTTTCTTAAGGGTGTTAAGTTGAAAGTTGGCACCCCTAATAGTAGCACTGATGTGAGCTTGCATATTTAGGTATTTGGTAATGCCTAACGATTTAGCGGAGTCAACCATGTGAGGGGTGCAGTTAAGGGCTGTGAGTTGTTTAAGCCAGTCCAGGGTAGGTGTAGGTGCAGAATGGTTGTGGGGGGCAATCAGCAGTAATTCAGTTTTGAGATATTTAGTAAAAGATGGTTCTGGGCTAACCATTGTTGAGTTTGTGAGAGAGCCTCATTTAAAGTTTTAATGTCACCAGGAGAGGAGATCTTTAAATAAAGTTGCGTGTCATCTGCGTACATGTGGTACTGAATGTTAGAATGGTTCAGAATGACAGTAAGTGGTTCCATGAAAAGGTTGAAGAGCGTGGGTGAGAGTGCGGATCCTTGCGGCACTCCAATCCTGTCAGGGGTACTGGATGCATGGGAATGGTTGAGTTTGATCCTTTGTGTGCGGTTATGTGAGAAGGAGGCAAACCACTTTAGGACAGGGCCCGAGAGACCCATCCTATGTTGAAGAAGATTAATCAAGTTTTCATGTTTGATGGTGTCGAATGCAGAGGACAGGTCAAGAAGGATCAGAAGACAAGAGACATTTTGATCAAGGGATTTCAGGTCGTCATCCACAATGTGAGTTAGTGCTGTTTCAGTACTGTGCCCAGCTCTGAAGCCCGATTGATAGGTCCAGTAGTTGAAATTTCTCTATGTGGTTGCAGAGCTGCTTGTGGATGCATTTCTCGTGCAATTTGGATAGAGTCATTATGCTAGTGAGAGGCCGGAAGTTGTTAGGATCAGATAAATCAGTGTTGGGCTTCTTAGGGATGGGAGTGACTTTTATTTATTTATTTTATTTTTATTTTACAGAGTTTTATATAGCGCGAACTTGACCCAAAGGTATCGGGTATCAGAGCGCTTTACATAGCACCAGTTGCATTACATGAGGACACATTCATTTTTATTAGGCACGGGGAGATTAAGTGATTTGCCCAGAATCACAGGATGTTCAGCGTCATTGCCGAGACTCGAAACCAGTTCCCCAGATTGGAGGTCGACCGCCCTAGCCGTTAGGCCAACCCGCCCAATTTTGAGGCAGTCAGGGATCCTCCCCTGCAGGAGAGATTCATGAATGATCCTTGACCAAAGAGGTAGAATGGCCGAATTGAGATCTTTAAAAAATTTAGCAGGAAGTGGATCGCTGAAGTGATTGGAAGGTTTTAGTGTTGCCATATCGTGGAGCAGCTCCGTGCAATCTGGCAGGATAAAGGAATTCCAAGAGGCGTCATTTTTGGGATAACAACCAGAGAGTAAAGAGACTGCCGAGGGAGCCACAAGCTCCGCTGATGATGCAGTGTAGTTTAGATTTGAACAATAAAGGGTTCTGGCCATACTCAGCAAGGCTTGGCCCAATTTGATACCGTACAGCAAAACAATTGCCAGTGCTGATAAATAGTTGCTCATTCGTCACCCAATCACTCGTGACACTCAAAGTGATTGAAAAAACTTAATTTTTATTTTGAGTTCTCAATTTTTTAATACTATTACTTTTTGTTTTTTGAGCAGCAAATCAATTAAATGCTCCCGAAATTCATGAAACAAACAACATATAAATGACCACAGAACAACAATAACACTTATAAATTCCGTTCGTTCTGTCAACCATATGACACCTATTTACATTGCATTTCACAATAAACAAAGAGTACAAAAACAAATAAAAATAGCTCAAGTTCCAGAAAAAGAAGAGTTGTAGAAGTGAAGCTGAAAGATTAAGAAGAAAAAGAAGAGAAAGAGCCCAAATGGGGAAAAATAGTAAAAAGATTAATCCACTGTAAAAAAGTTCTTCGTTCTTTGTAACTTAGTTATCCCACATTGGGCTCTTGCAAAACAATGGATGACTTAGGTCACCACCCACTAATCTGTATTTTCAAGCACAGGGTTGACCTAGTCACACTTTTCAATACTCATTTGTTTTTGCAAGATAAAGGTCTACGCGTTTCGAGCCCCATTCACATTTTACGTGGGGATCTCATCAGGACCAGGAACAAGCTAGAGTTGCAAGGAAACAAAAAAATAAAAAATAATAAATAAAAAGTGCACGTGTTAGCATTTATTCCACTACTTTCAAACTCCTTCATACATCCATCATTTCTTGATTTTTACCTTTCTAAAGGCTGTTTTCTTTTCAAGAATGTGTGTCCTTTTATCTTTTGGAACACCGGCAGCCGCCGTCTCAACTCAAAACCTATTAGCCGATTCACCAGGAAGACAAACCAAGAACAGAAACCGATCAGCTCTACCACCGTTTAATACTTGACACTACATTTTCCATGGAGGATGACTCATGGCGTATATTCATCTACATGGCCTGTTGTGGACTTACCGGCCTTGGGCTCACTAGGTACACAATCTTTTCTGTCCCGTTTTCAAATCCGCGATGGTCTGTGATACCTACAAATAGGGGAACATATTTTGAGCCACTTGGACTGCTAAAAGATAGTGCCGCGTAGTGTCTGTACTTTGCTTTCAAATGGCGTCTACTTACATAGATCACGAGCGCATTAGACTTTTATTGTGTCCAACTTCTACTTGTCTGGAGAACTGGTTGCCTCAGTATCTCGCCTAAGAACAAGAGGGGAGAGCCAGTTGTTGAACAAGTATCCATAGTTACTTTTGAAGGTTGCAAATCAAATTACATTTTTGCCCGATGTGCACGTCTTTCGTGCTGCCACCTATTCAGGCCTATCCCTTTAAGACTTAACGATCGTCAATGCTGTAAAGTTAAGAAGCTTATGGAGCTTTCCGTGTGTCTCACATATTAGCCTCATATTTTGAATGCCCTTAGTACTATGTCTGTGATACACATGAGTTCGCCTATCTCTGTGCACTCTCCCTAGTTTGCTCGGTTCCCGATATGAAGGTCAGAGTTCGTGTAGTTAACACGCCTCTCTAACTGCTGTACAATTTTGCCACTAATAGTACTAGCCACCCTTGCTTCTGAAGGAAAGGGGAGGGGAGCTGGACAGCCTACCTTCCGAAAACGCTGCTCTTCCGTACTGCCTTAATCCGACCGGAGCGACATATCTCCCGCATCTCAACTCTACCGTTCTGTGCGCCCTTGTTTATACGTCATTTGACGTGCTTGTGCGTCGTCTCCGATTCTACGCGTCCGCAGTTTTTTTTAAAAAAAGGGGATGAAACTTTATGCGTTCTATCAGCTGAACAACGGCGATATATGATCGCCACTTATGTTGTGAAAACATACGCATCGACCTCTGATCCGCCGATTTTGTATAAAATACCTGCTTGTTACTTCAGTACCAAAATAAATGGTGAAAAATGCTCTACTTCCTAAATTACAATTTAAAACGGACTTCTCTCTTGTTGTTGTTAAAAGCGTTTTGTTTACTTCTTATGCAAAAAACAGGTCCAGTCTAGCACTATTTATCTTTCATATATCACGGCATTAACCTAGTCTATGGGAAGATCTCAGTTTTTGTTCTTGCACCGGTCTTAGAATGCACTTGGTTTTGTCAAAACTTGCTTGGTGGCAGGAGGAGGAAAATGAAAAAATCAGTTCTTTGTTTTCAATTTTGTACATTTTCAAAGGAGATGCTGTCCCATGTTTAACCTCTGCCATGGTTTCTAGGCCATTGTGTTTTCTTATATTCGGAGCCATGATTTTATGCCGTCCTGTGAGTCCTAACACTGCACCTTGTGTTACAAGTTGTAGATTTCTGACAGCTCGTTTAAGCCATTCACTGCTGTGTTAAATTTTACAATTAACATCGCTTCCCTCTGTAGCAGCTGTCTGTCCATATCGCCTCCTCTTGGGTCTGCTGTAATTTTGGACAAGACCGTCCACTTGAGGTCATTGATTGTGTGATTTGCCATTGTCCAATGATTCACAAGAGGAGCATTTTCGGTCTTTTTTCGGAACCTCGACATATGTTGGATAATCCTTTGGCGAGCTTCTTGGTTGGTTTTACCAATATACAGTTTCATGCATGGACATAAGATTCCATATACTACAAACCTAGTTTTACAGGTGGAAAAGTTCTCATGTTTCCATTTGATGTTGTTTAGTTCGAACAATGATCCCTCTATTGTTGAAGGGCAACAAACACAAGTGCCACATCTGTGATGTCCTATCACCGGTGGCAGGCCTAAATGTGACCTTACAGTGATAACCGGTTGTTTTGGTAATGCAGCTCTAATGATCAAGTTTCCTATGCTTTTTTCTTTTTTCAAAGCAAAGAGGGGTTTACAAAAGGATTTATGCACATTTTGGACCAAATGCCAATTCTGATTTATGACTTTTTTCAAGAAATTTCTGCGGGGTTGAAGGTGGTAACACACACCAAGCGTTTCAAAGTTTTCTTATCTTTCTTTTTGAGTAGTGTTTCCCGCGGTGTCCACCAGGCTCTTTTTAGTGCATGTTTTAAAAGTTTCTTGGGATATCCTCGTTCTTTAAGGTTTTCCAGTAGCTTGTTGGCATTGTCCATATAATCTTCTTTTAATGTACAATTTCTTTTGATCATTAAAAACTGTCCATAGGGCAGATTATCCCGTAGACTGCGTGGATGTTGACTTGTGTAGTGCAAGGCTTTGTTACGGTCAGTAGCTTTTCTATGTAAAGTTGTAGCAAGATTCCATTTGATTCATAAATCTCCACATCTAGGAAGGTCATTTTGCTTTTACTGTAGTTCAATGTGAACTTTATATCTGCAGTCCGATCATTCAGCCAAGAATGAAAAGCATTGAGGTCCGCCTCTGCTCCATTCCATATCATAAACACGTCATCTATATATCTGACCCAACTTCCAATTTGGGCCATATATGGGTTATTATTATAGATGAACTTTTCTTCGTATTTTGCCATGAATAATACAGCAAATTCCGGCGCAAAGGGACAGCCCATGGCTGTCCCTTTGGTCTGTACATAGTACTCATTGTCAAATTTAAAGTAATTCTTTTGTAATGCAAATCTGGCCAGATGTAGTATGAATTCGCTGGGGACTCTAACAGGTTGTGGCCTTGATTGTAAAAAGAACTCCATGGCATTCAAGCCATCTTCTTGTGGTATTTGGGTATATAATGACACCACGTCTAAGGTCACTAGCAATTGGTTGGCTGATGAAAACACTTTTGACTCCATTTTTGTAATAAAATCAGTCGTATCTTGAAGATACGACGGAATCTCTTGTAAGAAAGGCTTTAAGAAAAAAATACACGTATTTAGATATTGGTTCCAATATAGACCCACACCCGGACACGATAGGCCGTCCGGGGGGATGAGTTGGATTTTTATGAACCTTCGGAAGGACATATAAGAGTGGAATCCTGGGATGTTTTTGATTCAAGAATTCAAATTCCTTTGGGCAAGATCTACAGGTGGATCCCGACAGACACGAGAAGAACAGTCACCCAGGCCCTCGTCAGCAGCAGACTCGACTATGGGAACGCCCTCTACGCGGGAGCCCCGGCCAAGCTCATCAAGTGACTGCAACGCATACAAAACGCCTCCGCACGCCTGATCCTCGATGTACCACGCCACAGCCACATCACCCCCCACCTGAGGAACCTGCACTGGCTCCCCGTCGACAGGAGAATCTCCTTCAAACTCCTCATCCACGCACACAAGGCACTCCACAAGACTGGCCCAGCCTACCTCAACAGACGACTCCTCTTCTACGTCCCCAACCGCCAACTCCGCTCCGCCGACCTCTCCCTCGCCACCGTCCCTCGCATTCGAAGAACCACCACCGGCGGCAGATCCTTCTCCCACCTCGCCGCCAAGACCTGGAACACCCTTCCACTAAGCCTACGACAGACCCAAGACCTGCTGACCTTCAGGAGGCTACTCAAGACCTGGTTGTTCGACCAGTAGCAGCACCCCCCTTTTTTTCTCCCTAGCGCCTTGAGACCCTCGCGGGTAAGTAGTGCTTTACAAATTCTGTGATTGATTGATTGATTGATTGATTGATTGGGCCAATTATACCAGAGTCTTGGGCAGTTCTGAGTGCAGACAAGAGTCCGTTTTGAATCTCAACAGTGGGGTCTTTCTCAATCTTTCTATAACACTGAACATCCAGTAGTTGGCGCATCACTTCTGTTTTATAATCTCCAATATTCATTAGTACGATTGATCCCCCCTTGTCCGCTGGTTTTATTATCAATTGATTATCGGATCTCAAAGAGGATATCGCATCTTTTTCTGCTTTTGAAATATTGTATCTGACAAAGTCTTTTTTGTTTTCAATTTGTGTAACAGCTGATAATACTGTTCTTTCAAAGGTTAATATGTCTCTAGCCACTTTATTAGAGGGGGGACAAAAAGTTGATTTAACTCTAAGTCCTGTTGTTTCTGTGTTCTTATAGGCTTCATTTTCCATGAAAAATGATTTTAATCTAACTTTCCTGAAAAATTCAATCAATTCTGATTTTAATTTGACGAAATCTGTATGTTTCGTTGGGACAAACGTAAGTCCTTTCTCAAGAATTGAATGCTCTGCTTCAGTGAGAGAGTGGTCTGACAAATTGAAAATTACTGATGGAGCTAGCTTTTGTAATATTGGCGCCTGGTGGTCATCTCCCATGATTGGTTTTGGTATTTGTTTCTGCCCCGCGGACGTTGTTGGCCTCTGCCTAAAAAGGCTGTTGTTGTTGATTAGTCTGTCTCCGATTTTGTTGTTGATTGCCTTCTGTGTTATCTGACTCTGAAGATGAAGATGTATCCGAAAAGGATATGAATTTATTCCTGGACCTTCCTTGATAATCAGATAAGAATCTTCTTGATTCTTGGCGTGTGTAAAAGTCTTGCTGCAAATACGGATATGTTGTCTCCAGCGAGAAATTTCTTTTGTCCTTTTCAAATTTGGTGCCTTTCTGATTTATGGTGAAGTCTTTGAATTCTCCAATCTCTTTTTCTATTTTTGCAAGTAAGGTTTTTGCATCCATCACCGACTGATTATCCTTGATTTCTTTTTCCAAGGTGCCAATCTCTTCAAGTTGTTGTTGTGATAATCTTTGTGCAGTCTCTACAGTTAAGACCATCAGATCTCTACTGCACTTAGTTTCAATATAACTATAACCCTTTTTGTATATCGGATCTTCCGTGAAGATGACCGGAATGTTTCGAATTTGTAAACCAGCTGGTATTGTTCCTGCCTTTAGGTGTTCCAAAAGGAAGTGCCCATGCAGGTCTGTCCTGATCTGTTTCTTCCTGAGTCGAATCCATTTGTCTGTTTCATTTTGTTGTTTTGCAGACGAACTTAATGAAATTGAGGAAAATAATGAAGGCGTATTCAGCAGTTTTGGATATGGTCTTCTGTGTATGCGAACGTGTCTTTATCAGACATGCTAATACAAACAAAGTCTCAATTTCCACAAAAATAAAAAAACTACACATAAACACTACTAACCAACTTTAACTCCCACTTTGAACGAGGAGTAATGATAGAACCTCGCGAGTCACCACCCGCTATTTCCGTCTGAACAATAAAGGGTTCTGGCCATACTCAGCAAGACTTGGCCCAATTTGATACCGTACAACAAAACAATTGCCGGTGCTGATAAATAGTTGCTCATTCGTCACCCAATCACTCGTGACACTCAAAGTGATTGAAAAAACGTAATTTTTATTTTGAGTTCTCAATTTTTTAATACTATTACTTTTTGTTTTTTGAGCAGCAAATCAATTAAATGCTCCCGAAATTCATGAAACAAACAACATATAAATGACCACAGAACAACAATAACACTTATAAATTCCGTTCGTTCTGTCAACCATATGACACCTATTTACATTGCATTTCACAATAAACAAGGAGTACAAAAACAAATAAAAATAGCTCAAATTCCAGAAAAAAGAAGAGTTGTAGAAGTGAAGCTGAAAGATTAAGATGAAAAAGAAGAGAAAGAGCCCAAATGGGGAAAAATAGTAAAAAGATTAATCCACTGTAAAAAAGTTCTTCGTTCTTTGTAACTTAGTTATCCCACATTGGGCTCTTGCAAAACAATGGATGACTTAGGTCACCACCCACTAATCTGTATTTTCAAGCACAGGCTTGACCTAGTCACACTTTTCAATACTCATTTGTTTTTGCAAGATAAAGGTCTACGCGTTTCGAGCCCCATTCACATTTTACGTGGGGATCTCATCAGGACCAGGAACGAGCTAGAGTTGCAAGGAAACAAAAAAATAATAAATAAAAAGTGCACGTGTTAGCATTTATTCCACTACTTTCAAACTCCTTCATACATCCATCATTTCTTGATTTTTACCTTTCTAAAGGCTGTTTTCTTTTCAAGAATGTGTGTCCTTTTATCTTTTGGAACACCGGCAGCCGCCGTCTCAACTCAAAACCTATTAGCCGATTCACCATGAAGACAAACCAAGAACAGAAACCGATCAGCTCTACCACCGTTTAATACTTGACACTACATTTTCCATGGAGGATGACTCATGGCGTATATACATCTACATGGCCTGTTGTGGACTTACCTGCCTTGGGCTCACTAGGTACACAATCTTTTCTGTCCCGTTTTCAAATCCGCGATGGTCTGTGATACCTACAAATAGGGGAACATATTTTGAGCCACTTGGACTGCTAAAAGATAGTGTTGCGTAGTGTCTGTACTTTGCTTTCAAATGGCGTCTACTTACATAGATCACGAGCGCATTAGACTTTTATTGTGTCCAACTTCTACTTGTCTGGAGAACTGGTTGCCTCAGTATCTCGCCTAAGAACAAGAGGGGGAGAGCCAGTTGTTGAACAAGTATCCATAGTTACTTTTGAAGGTTGCAAATCAAATTACATTTTTGCCCGATGTGCACGTCTTTCGTGCTGCCACCTATTCAGGCCTATCCCTTTAAGACTTAACGATCGTCAGTGCTGTAAAGTTAAGAAGCTTATGGAGCTTTCCGTGTGTCTCACATATTACAACGAGGGAAACACTATTCAAAAAGAAAGATAAGAAACCTTTGGAACGCTTGGTGTGTGTTACCACCTTCAACCCCCGCACAAATTTCTTGAAAAAAGTCATAAATCAGAATTGGCATTTGGTCCAAAATGTGCATAAATCCTTTTGTAAACCCCTCTTTGCTTTGAAAAAAGAAAAAAGCATAGGAAACTTGATCATTAGAGCTGCATTACCAAAACAACTGGTTATCACTGTAAGGTCACATTTAGGCCTGCCACCGGTGATAGGACATCACAGATGTGGCACTTGTGTTTGTTGCCCTTCAACAATAGAGGGATCATTGTTCGAACTAAACAACATCAAATGGAAACATGAGAACCTTTCCACCTGTAAAACTAGGTTTGTAGTATATGGAATCTTATGTCCATGCATGAAACTGTATATTGGTAAAACCAACCAAGAAGCTCGCCAAAGGATTATCCAACATATGTCGAGGATCCGAAAAAAGACAGAAAATGCTCCTCTTGTGAATCATTGGACAATGGCAAATCACACAATCAATGACCTCAAGTGGACGGTCTTGTCCAAAATTACAGCAGACCCAAGAGGAGGCGATATGGACAGACAGCTGCTACAGAGGGAAGCGATGTTAATTGTAAAATTTAACACAGCAGTGAATGGCTTAAACGAGCTGTCAGAAATCTACAACTTGTAACACAAGGTGCAGTGTTAGGACTCACAGGACGGCATAAAATCATGGCTCCGAATATAAGAAAACACAATGGCCTAGAAACCATGGCAGAGGTTAAACATGGGACAGCATCTCCTTTGAAAATGTACAAAATTGAAAACAAAGAACTGATTTTTTCATTTTCCTCCTCCCATCACCAAGCAAGTTTTGACAAAACCAAGTGCATTCTAAGACCGGTGCAAGAACAAAAACTGAGATCTTCCCATAGACTAGGTTAATGCCGTGATATATGAAAGATAAATAGTGCTAGACTGGACCTGTTTTTTGCATAAGAAGTAAATAAAACGCTTTTAACAACAAGAGAGAAGTCCGTTTTAAATTGTAATTTAGGAAGTCGAGCATTTTTCACCATTTATTTTGGTACTGAAGTAACAAGCAGGTATTTTATACAAAATCGGCGGATCAGAGGTCCGATGCGTATGTTTTCACAACATAAGTATATCGCCGTTGTTCAGCTGATAGAACGCATAAAGTTTCATCCCCGGAGACGACGCACAAGCACGTCAAATGACGTATAAACAAGGGCGCACAGAACGGTAGAGTTGAGATGCGGGAGATATGTCGCTCCGGTCGGATTAAGTCAGTACGGAAGAGCAGCGTTTTCGGAAGGTAGGCTGTCCAGCTCCCCTCCCCTTTCCTTCAGAAGCAAGGGTGGCTAGTACTATTAGTGGCAAAATTGTACGGCAGTTAGAGAGGCGTGTTAACTACACAAACTCTGACCTTCAGGTCGGGAATCGAGCAAACTAGGGAGAGTGCACAGAGATAGGCGAACTCATGTGTATCACAGACATAGTACTAAGGGCATTCAAAATATGAGGCTAATATGTGAGACACACGGAAAGCTCCATAAGCTTCTTAACTTTACAGCATTGACGATCGTTAAGTCTTAAAGGGATAGGCCTGAATAGGTGGCAGCACGAAAGACGTGCACATCGGGCAAAAATGTAATTTGATTTGCAACCTTCAAAAGTAACTATGGATACTTGTTCAACAACTGGCTCTCCCCCTCTTGTTCTTAGGCGAGATACTGAGGCAACCAGTTCTCCAGACAAGTAGAAGTTGGACACAATAAAAGTCTAATGCGCTCGTGATCTATGTAAGTAGACGCCATTTGAAAGCAAAGTACAGACACTACGCGGCACTATCTTTTAGCAGTCCAAGTGGCTCAAAATATGTTCCCCTATTTGTAGGTATCACAGACCATCGCGGATTTGAAAACGGGACAGAAAAGATTGTGTACCTAGTGAGCCCAAAGCCGGTAAGTCCACAACAGGCCATGTAGATGAATATACGCCATGAGTCATCCTCCATGGAAAATGTAGTGTCAAGTATTAAACGGTGGTAGAGCTGATCGGTTTCTGTTCTTGGTTTGTCTTCCTGGTGAATCGGCTAATAGGTTTTGAGTTGAGACGGCGGCTGCCGGTGTTCCAAAAGATAAAAGGACACACATTCTTGAAAAGAAAACAGCCTTTAGAAAGGTAAAAATCAAGAAATGATGGATGTATGAAGGAGTTTGAAAGTAGTGGAATAAATGCTAACACGTGCACTTTTTATTTATTATTTTTAATTTTTTTGTTTCCTTGCAACTCCAGCTCGTTCCTGGTCCTGATGAGATCCCCACGTAAAATGTGAATGGGGCTCAAAACGCGTAGACCTTTATCTTTCAAAAACAAATGAGTATTGAAAAGTGTGACTCGGTCAACCCTGTGCTTGAAAATACAGATTAGTGGGTGGTGACCTAAGTCATCCATTGTTTTGCAAGAGCCCAATGTGGGATAACTAAGTTACAAAGAACGAAGAACTTTTTACAGTGGATTAATCTTTTTACTAGTTTTCCCCATTTGGTCTCTTTCTCTTCTTTTTCTTCTTAATCTTTCAGCTTCACTTCTACAACTCTTCTTTTTCTGGAACTTGAGCTATTTTTATTTGTTTTTGTACTCTTTATTAATTGTGAAATGCAATGTAAATAGGTGTCATATGGTTGACAGAACGAACGGAATTTATAAGTGTTATTGTTGTTCTGTGGTCATTTATATGTTGTTTGTTTCATGAATTTCGGGAGCATTTAATTGATTTGCTGCTCAAAAAACAAAAAGTAATAGTATTAAAAATTGAGAACTCAAAATAAAAATTACGTTTTTCAATCACTTTGAGTGTCACGAGTGATTGGGTGACGAATGAGCAACTATTTATCAGCACTGGCAATTGTTTTTTTGTACGGCAGTGTAGTTTAGAGGCAGCAACATGGGAGTGACAGGTTGCAGCTCCAGTTCAATTTTCCTAGTTTTTTCAGAGAAGTGCACTGAGAAGTCCTCCCCACTAGGAAGCGGAGTCAAGGGAGCCAAGGTGGGGTTGGAAGAGTGGTTTGCTTGCTGCTTGATGATTTCAAAGAGCATCTTGGGTCTGTTTTTAGCGCCGTCCAGCTGCGCCCTGAAATGGTCGGTTTTAGCAATGCAGATTTTTTTGTTGTAGGTACTTCTCATTTTCCTTAGTTGAGACAGGTTTGTGGTGGATGGCTCGTTTCTCCAGAGCCTCTCTGAAAGCCTAAGTTTACGACGTTCATCATTTAGGGAACCATTAAACCAAGGTTTGGATCGCTTGAGTGGAATCCTTTTGAGTAGTTTCGGCGCAATGGTGTCAAAAATATTAGACACAGTGTTAATGTAATGATCAGACATATCGTCAAGGTTGGTCATGTTAGGGGGAGGCTGAAGTCTATTCTTGGTGATGGAAGTTAGAGCATTGATGTTGATGTCTCTCATGTTGCGAGACATTTGTTTAGCTTTAAGCGGTTGTCCCTGTCTACAAGTGATCTTTTCCAGTATGTGGAAGGAAATTTGATGATCCAACTAGTCACATGGTAGGATGTCACCCAGTTGAATGATATTGTCTTTAGCAATAATGAGGTCGGGGGTGGCGCCTTTGTTGTGGGTAGGTCCCTTACAGACCTGAGAGAAGTTGAGATCGGAGAGGAAAGTCTTAAAGGAGCTGACCAAAAGATCATTGGTGTCATTCCACTGGAGGTTAAAGTCTCCGAGGAAGATATGGTATAGTTGATCAGAACATGAGCTAATGACCTCCATGATTTGCTCTATGAAGAGCAAATTATCACCCGGTGGATGATAAATTGTGTGAAGCACACTGACAATCTTGCCCTTATTCCAGATTTCTGTAACTAGTTG